>JAOPSE010000011.1:98813994-99165759 GCA_029449295.1 Zea luxurians
TATACGCCTGGTGCGTTGAGTGCTAGAGGGCCCGCTTGTCAGTGGCTGTTGCTATTCTAGCAAAGGGAAGGTGTTTTTTCGGACCTTCGGCTCAGGGCCTTCGTCCTTGTCTCAATCTGAATTTATCATTCTAACAAATTAATATTGTGAGGGGCTACTATTGGGGGCCTTCGGCTTCCGAAGGTCCTCAAAAACATGATTTAACAATGTTTCTGGAAGTATAATGCACGAACAGGTACCTTCGGACTTAAGTTGAAACCACAGCGTGAAGAAGCACGAGAAGGAGTATGAAGGGTAGCGCGAAGCCGAAGCTGTGCGCAGGAGAGCTTCGGCATGATAGCATAAAAGGGAAACGGACTTAAAGATAAAAAGGCTATTTGGACCTCGATGGACTACTATAGAGTTATTAGCAAATGTAAAGGGCATGAGTGTAATTTTACACGGGCTGCGTCCCGTGCCTATAAATAGATGAACAGTAGCACCGTACTGTTCACGTTGACTTGACCTTGATCCTTGCGTCAGGCTGGTACTTTTACCTTCTTCAAGTCGAAGGTACACTTGTAATTTGATATTGTTTCTATTTTTCCATAGTAATAAGATAAAAATGAAATGATGATGATATATGACTGTTTATATTATTTCTTATGCTTTATATGATTCTTTCTTCATCCTTATATGTTATGTCAATGAAGGCATGTCCTTCGTTACCTTCGTCCGAAAATCATTATATCCTAAGGGAAATAATGCTTTGAAGGACGAAGGGCTTTAACGTTTAACGTTTTTCTGTGTTGCCTTGTTCTTAATTCATAGCACCTGAGAACAAGTCACCAACATTGGCGCCCACCTCCGTTGAACCCTTTTTCAACCACCCTTAGCAAGCATCGACCTTCGTCATGCCACCAAAGAAAGCTTCGGCAACAGGGGCTGCCGTTCTGCAGCCGCTGGATCCGAACCAGGAGACCCTTTCTCTTCGGGAAGCCCGAAACCAGAAGAGGAAGGCTACTAGTCCAACACCACAAGAGGATGAGTTGGACTAGGAAATCAGGAATATGGAGCTGCTTCATCAGCAGGTCCAGAAGAAGAAGGAGAAGATGGCTTGGTTAGCTGACCTGCAGAGGCAGATTGACGAAGCTACCAAAGAAGTGCGTCATCTTGCTCAAGATGAGCAGAATCGAAGGCCATACCACAGGGAATTGCACCAAGAGGGCTTCTCCAACGAGGATGACTGGTATGAGGATTTCCATCATGGAAATTTTGCTTTTGATGATGCTTCTCCTCTGTCAGCAGAACTGCAGGCTACGCCCTGGCCCCCGTCTTATAAGCCACCTCAGCTCCCCATATATGACGGACACTCAGATACGAAACAGTTTCTGATGAGCTACGAAGCAACTATATCTTCGTATGGTGGCAACACTGCTGTCATGGCAAAATACTTTGTCATGGCAGTCAAAAATGTTGCACAAACTTGGTATTCCTCCCTTCGGCCAGGAACAATCACATCATGGCAGAAGCTGAAGGACATGCTGATCACCAGTTTTCAAGGGTTTCAGACGAAGCCAGTTACCGCTCAAGCCTTGTTCCAGTGCACGCAAGACCAAGAGGAATACCTCCAGGCGTATGTCCGAAGGTTCTTGCGTCTGAGGGCATAAGCGCCAACAGTGCCCAATGAAATTGTCATTGAGGCCATGATTAAGGGGCTTCGGCCAGGACCTTCAGCCCAGTACTTCGCCAGGAAACCCCCTCAAACCCTGGAGAAACTGCTTCAGAAAATGGATGAATACATCCGTGCTGACAATGATTTTCGACAGAGAAGGGAGGAAGCTTATAGGTTCTCCAAAATGGCCAGGGGCTTCGGAGGGAGGATCCACCCTAGGCACGTCAGATCAATTCATTCCACTCAGAATGACGACATGGGAAGTCAACAACAGAGGCCGCAATATTCTTCCTAGGCTTTGGGGCAGCAACAGAGCTATCCTCGGCCCCCAGCTCCAAGGGGCAGAGGCGCCAGGGGCTTCGGAGGAAGGTTTGGGGATCAGCCCAGGAAAATTTATTGTCTATTCTGCGGTGAGGACAAGGGCCACACTACCAGGATGTGCCACGTCACCATCCAGAAATAGAAAGAGATAGCAGAAGCTGCAGCCCAATAGAATCAGCCGAAGCAAGTCATGCATACTGCTTCATATCACTCGCCGTACATTCCAGAGTACGTGGGTAACCATCCTGCAGCCTCTGTTGCTTTGGCAAGCCAACCTCAGTCATCTTGGCAACAGCCTCCACCCCCCCCACCATTGCAACGAGGCCAGCAGCCAGAAGGGAGACAACACATTCATCAGCAACGAGACTTCAGAGAGGAGTCCAAAGCTCGCACAGTCAACATCATTGTGCCAGAATCGAAGCACATCTACTAGAGTCAGAGGCGCACCGGACAGTGAACAGGACCTGTCCGGTGTGGCACCGGACTGTCCGGTGCCACAAGAAGACAACGACGCCAATGGTCAACTGCTCCCGAACCCTAACGGTTGGGTGACATGGCGGCGCACCGGACAGCCTACAGTGCCTGTCCGGTGGCGCCCCAGACTGTCCAGTGCGCCCATCGACAGCAGCCTCCCCAACGGCTTCTTTGTTGGTTGAGGGCTATAAATACCCCCCAACCACCACAACTCCAAGTATCTAAGTTTTCTGAAGTTCTCATTCAATACAAGAGCTAGTGCATTCACTCCTAGGCACAATTCAAAAGATCAAAGCCTCTCCAAGTTCCGAATTCATTCCAACCACCTAGTGACTTGAGAGTGTGTTTTCGTGTTCATTTGCGCTCTTGTTGCTTGGATCGCTTTCTTTCTTCCTCATTCTTATTCTCAAGTGACTTGTAATCAAAGCAAGAGACACCTAAGTGTGTGGTGTTCCTTTCGGGGTCTAAGTGGCTCGGTTGATTAAGGAGAAAGCTCACTCGGTCTACATGACCATTTGAGAGAGGGAAAGGATTGAAAGAGACCCGGTCTTTGTGACCACCTCAACGGGGACTAGGTTCTTTGGAACCGAACCTCGGTAAAACAAATCACTGTGTTCATTCACTTGATTTCCATTTGATTTATTTCCCCCTCTCTCCCAGACTTGAATTTAATTCTAACGCTAACCCTGGCTTGTAGTGTGTGCTTAAGTTTATAAATTTCAGGTTTCGCCTATTCACCCCCCTCTAGGCAACTTTCAATCGATCTCCTTCTCTGAAAAACAACAAATAAGCAAGGATGAGTACTTACGTACTCAGCAGCCCACCTTCACCCACGGAATGGGAAAATCAGATATAATGCATGGAATATGTGGAGCTCAGGATATTTTGCAGAAAGAGCAATATTTGATGCATGGTTTTTTTGTAAAACATTTTGTATTTTTCAAAGCACATCCTCTCCCAAAGGAACAGGAAGTTTTTTCAATATAGAACAAAATCCCCTGGACTAAACCATCTAGGTATCTCAGCAGTTTCCCACTGGTTTTCATTTTCAAAAACAGCTACTGGACTTCCCGTCCACGCCATAGCTCACGGCTCAACCGCCGGACCTTTTGAAACCACTTTTCAAAATCATTTTTGGAAAACAAAACACTAATTGCCAAATCCATGCCATGACTCATCCATATCTGTGGACACGAACTATTCGAATAGGTTTTCAAACTCTGCGCAGAGGTGTACACTTTACCCACTAGTCCGGTTTCTGCAATCTCACCGTCGTGAGATCCGAATGGCGAATCTCTCTCTTTCCTTGCATGTCCTTACCTTAATGATTATACCAGAAGGAGTCAGGCCACCACCATGCCCAAACCGGACAAAACATTCCCCTTCCTTATCCTCCTGGTGCTCCCTGGCCATCATAACCCTGGGGTTCGAACCGTACAAGTTCAGATTGAGTGACTGCCCATACAGTCTGGAGTGGTTGTACTTGATAAGAGTATAGGTAAGGAGTGATGACAAACCGGTCCTTAGGCGAGAGGGACAATCCTTCATGCTCACAACTAAACCAGCTGAGCCATCACCTTAGGCCCTCCCCTAAACCAGGGAGTCCCTGATTATCCCGCTCAAAGGTGATAAGGTTGACAACCCTTCATCATACCCGTTTTGAAAAGCATTTTCTTTTGAAAACTCACACCTTTTCTCAAATCATTTGTGACAAAGATATCAAGGAGTATAAAATTGATTGCGGCAAGAGGCTGGGTGGCCATAATAACTTGTCTCAAAATCGTATCATGCATAAAATAACAGGCTGAGGGTTGTGGTTGAAAAAGCATAGGTAATTTATGCATCAAAGGGATCCAGTGAGCTTGCCGTTGCTTAACCGGCGAAAGGATGAGAGCTCGCGGAACTGGCTTCTGCCTCCACCGTCTGGCGTAGACTTGCAGAACTAGCCTTCACGAAACGGCACGAACGCTCCAATAACTATGCAATATGAACAAGCAAACATACAAACCAGCAAGTATATCAACAAATATTTAATATAGTGGTCAGAATGACGATATATGGACGGGTAGAGTCTTGAGCAGAATCTATGTCATGTGATGTTGTGATATTGAAAGTCGCCTAGAGGGGGTGAATAGGCGAAATCTGAAAATTAAAAACTTAAGCACACACTACAAACCAGGGTTAGCATTAGAATTAAAATCGAGTCCGAAAGAGAGGGTGAAAACAAATCAAAAGCAAATAAAAGCGGATGACACGGTGATTTGTTTCACCGAGGTTCGGTTCTTGCAAACCTACTCCCCGTTGAGATGGTTACAAAGACCGGGTCTCTTTCAACCCTTTCCCTCTCTCAAACGGTCACCTAGACCGAGTGAGCTTTTCTCCTTAATCAAACGGGTCACTTAGACCCCTACAAGGACCACCACAACTTGGTGTCTCTTGCTTTGATTACAAATGTCTTAAGAACAAGAAAGAGGAAGAAGAAAAGCGATCCAAGCACAAGAGCTCAAAGAACACGAACAAAACTCTCTCTTCTAGTCACTAATTGCTTTGAGTGGAATTGGGACTTGGAGAGGCTTTGATTCAATCTAATTGTGTCTTGTATTGAATGCACTAGCTCTTGTATTGAGTGAGATGTCTGAAAAACTTGGATGCCTTGAATGGTGGTGGTTGGGGGTATTTATAGCCCCACCCACCAAAATGGCCGTTGGGGAGGCTGTCTGTCGATGGGCGCACCAGACAGTCCGGTGCGCCACCAGACAGTCCGGTGCGCCAGCCACGTCACCCAACCGTTAGGGTTCAACCGTTGGAGCTCTGTCAGCCTGGGCCACCGGACAGCCCGGTGGTGCATCGAACAGTCACTGTTCACTGTCCGGTGCGCCTTCTGGCGCCTGCTCTGACTAGAGATGGCAATGGGTACCCGCTACCCGAAACCCGGTGGGTTTTTGCTCTATTAGGGTATGGGTTTGGGTCAATTTCTCTACCCATGGGTTTGTTAATGGGTACGAATGGAAACCCAACGGGTACGTGGGCATGGGTTTGTTCTTCCACTACCCATACCCGCAAACCCATGGGTTTTTAAAACCCGCCTTAAAATCAACATTCCTTATAAATATGTCTCATAATATTATTAATTGAATATGTTCTATGTTGGTGTCTTGTTCTCAAAGGCTAAGAGTTAAGAACAAGGCAACATAAAAAATGTTAAGTGTTAAAACCCTTCGTCCTTCGGAACATTATGTCCCTTCGGGAGATAATGTATTTCGGACGAAGGTCACAAGAGACATACCTTCGTAAACATAACAAGTAATGACGAAGGATTCATATAGGGCATGAAATATAATATAAACACCATCATAGAATCATTTCTATTTTATTGACATGGAAAAATAGAAATGATTTCAAATTACAAATGTACCTTCGGTCCTGAGAGAAGGTAAAAAGTACAAGCGTGACGCAAAAGCAGATGCCAAGTCAGCGTGAACAGTACGGGAGTACTGTTCATCTATTTATAGACGCGGGACGCAGCCCACGTAAAATTACATTCATGTCCATTACATTTGTTAACGGCTTATGGAAGTCTGTCGAGGCCCACGTAGTCTTTTCATCTTTAAGTCGGTTCCCCTTTCCGCTATCGCGACGAAGCTTCCCTGCACACAGCTTCGGCTGTGCACCGTCCTTCGTAGAACTTGGTAATCAGCTCGTCCTTCGTCTGGCTCAGGCTTCGTCCTGACCGTGCTTTATGTTCATAATTCTGAGTCCGAAGATACCTGTTCACATAATCCACTTGGAAAACATTGTCAAATCATGTTTTTGAGGACCTTCGGAGGACGAAGGCCCCCAACAGTAGCCCCTCGCAATATTAATTTGTTAATAATAAATTCAGATTGCGATATGGACGAAGGCCTTGAGCCGAAGGTCCGAAAAAACACCTTCCCTTTGCTAGAATAGCAACATTCACTGACAAGCGGGGTCTTTCAATTTTCAGCGCCCTGGGCGTATAAATAAGATCACACCGCCAACTCATTTGGTACGCACACTTGCCATCTGCTTCGGTCCACTAAATTTTTAGCTCTTGTGCATTAAGATTGGTGACCTTTTTGATTTCGAAGCTTCGACCCTGAAAACAATTTTTTAGCGTGTCCGAAGATGTCTGAAGGTAAGAAGATCCCTGCTGAGACGAAGCTGAGTCTCGAAGAAGAGAAGAATTTGGGGTTCCTGATAGCGATGGCGGAGACCAATACAGAGAAAATCACCAAGGAGATTCTTGAAGGTTTGTCCGAAGATACTGGTGACAGCGACAGCTATGATGTAGAAAGTGGTGGGGAAGAGGCCGAAGATCGACCATGGCGGCCAAGTCACACGGTTTTCGGTAAGACCACTATCAAGCAGAGTCATATTGATAATATGAGGGGGAGGTATTTTCGAGATATATCTGTTGTGAGGGCTGACGCTGGAGAGAAGACTTCTCCCACCCCAGAAGAAGATGAAGTCGTAGTCTTCCGAAGCTTTCTCAAGGCTGGGCTTCGGTTCCCCCTAAGCAACTTTGTTGTTGAAGTCCTGAAGACATTTCAAGTCTACCTTCATCAAATTACCCCCGAAGCCATCATAAGAATGGGGGTTTTTGTCTGGGCTGTGAGAAGCCAAGGTTTGGAACCAAACGCTAAAAGTTTCTGCAATATTCATGAGTTATTATACGAGACGAAGCCCTGGGGAAAAGAACAATACCACAACAATTTTGGGTGTTATAGCTTCGGTGCCCGCTCCGGGTCAAGCTGCCCTGTGCCGACCTTTCGGAAGAGGTGGCCCGGAGCCTGGATGACAGAGTGGTTCTATGTGAAGAATGACTTAACAGCGCAAGAAAATGTTAAAAGTATCATTATGCGCCCCATCTGGCAACGCTTCGGACTTCGAAGGCCGAAGGTTGAAATGGACGAAGCAGCCGAGGAATGCCAAAGAGCCTTCGGCGTAATCTGCTCTTTCATTGGGACAAGGGACTTGGTCCAAGAGCACATTGCCTTCAGGGTATGGCCACTTACAGAAAAGTGGGAAATGCCGAAGGAGACCATTAAAGAGTCCGACGAAGGCGGATTGGTCAGACTGAAATACACATTCAAATATGCAGATAAATTTGTTGAACCTGATGATGACTGGTTGAAAAGCATTGAAACATTAAGTGACAAACTGCTTGGGGCATACTCGAAGGCTGAAAATACTGCGCTATCAGCAGCCTTCGGAGGCCGAAAGAAGAAAAGGCTCAACCGTGTGTTTGACGCAGTCGGGTTTATCTACCCTGACTATCATTATCCGGTATTGGGTCGCAAAAGGAAAAATGCTTCTCCTGCGACAGAAGCTACCACAAGTGCCACTAGTGAGCCAGCGCCTCAAAGGAAAAAGATGAAGGTGCTCACCCATCGGACACGCTTTATTGAGCCGGCCACAGTGCCAGAATTTATTGGTGAAATTTCTTTGGCCTCTGAAGCTACAGAACCAGCTCCAGTGCCGAAGACAGTAGAGAAAACTGAAGCGCCTTCAACAGTAGAAAAACCGAAGACTGAAGGGCCAAAAACATCAGAAATTTTAAGTCCTTCAGCAAATGTCGACACAACAAAAAATCAAAAGGGCCCATCGGTGACCCCAAGAAGAAAAAGAATGGTGAACGTACTGGATGTCTTGGAGACAATTAAGTCTTCAAGCACAACCGCAAAGGAGTCTGTTGAACTCGCTGAAGCATCTACAGAAGCTTCGAAACAACAAACTGAAGCTGAAGCCGAAGCTGGGCCTTCAGAGCCCGCCAAGGAACAATCCAAGAAAATATCAGAACCAGCTTTAGTTGAAGAAATTGACACTGCCGCCCCCGAAGCTCCCTCCAGCATACGCGATTACATCGTGCGACATGCTTCGGGGAAGAAACTGTCTGAAGAAGAAATCTATGAAGCGAATCACTATGCTAGAGAGTTGAAGTATCCGAAGGGGGCAGTAGTATTCAATGGGACAAACGAAGATGATTTCCTGTACTGTCTCCCAGACAATAAAGAATTATCCGTGTGCCGGGAAATGGCTAGAAGCATGGGGTTCCCGAAACTCGAAGCTGGATTATGCGCCATGACGAAAGAGGATCTCGCAGACAGTCTTGCATATAATAGCCTAAAGGTATGGAAATTAAGCGTTTGAAAAAACTTTTTAATGCGTAATTCATTCCTTTATTCTTATATGGATTCTTTTTCATATAGGGCTTAATTCTGAGCAACGCATTAAGAGCCCAAAAAAGCGCCGAAGATGAAAGCTACGACATTGCGTTTAACAATTTACGCTCCGAAGTTATCAAACTGAGAAACGAAGCTCTGGAAAAGGATAAGATTCTGCTTACACTGGTAGATAAAGTAAAGAAAGACGAAGCTGCTTCAAAAACCCAGGCCGAAGCCCAAAAACGTGAAATTAAAGATCTTCAGAAACAGCTGGCTAGAGCTAAAGAGGAACGTGTGCTGGAGGAAACAAAACGAGAACTCAGTGATTATATGGTCAATAAATTGGAGTTAAGTGTTAAAGAGCTTCGTGCATCTCAGAGGAAATGTTATGTTAAATCTGTAGAATGCGTGAAAAAGATAAAATCCAGCTTCGCCAGCGTTGGCGCCTTTTCTAGTGAAGAGGACTTTTCAAGAGGCAATCCCGAAGGTCCACTGGACTGGATTAATCACGAAGCAGAAGCCTTCGAGGAA
Organism: Zea luxurians; assembly: GCA_029449295.1. Lineage (NCBI taxonomy): Eukaryota > Viridiplantae > Streptophyta > Magnoliopsida > Poales > Poaceae > Zea > Zea luxurians. Next base: position 98,823,160 of record JAOPSE010000011.1, read on the forward strand.
ATCCTGAGCAGCCGCGGTGACATCTGCGCTTTTTCAGGCGCCAGGGGAATTGCTGCTGTTTTGGAGAAAAAAGGTTGTGAACATATAAAATCCTTAGCTTAATCCGAAGCTGTCCTATCCTCGGAAGATATCAAAGATCCCTCGACCGAAGCCAGCATGGTTGGCGGTAAATTTTTCACTGATATCTGGGACAATGGCGGCCGAGAAATGGCGCAAGAAATAATTCAAAGAAGCGAAAAAGGCATCCATGATGCTAGAAAGGTGGCAGAAGCTGCCGAAAGAAGTACAGAGCCCGAAAGGCAATTAGGTATTAATTAGTCGTTCTTATTGTGTTGTAATTTTTATTTCAAACTTTGCTCACGGTTTGTAATAGTAACGAAGAAATGTTCTCTTCCCTCAGAAGCTGCTGGATCGACTGCCGACCCCCATACAAAAGGGGATGATGAAATTAAACAAATGGTCGAAGCTATCATGGACAAAGTTGTTGATCAACTTTTAAATGAAGCCGCCGAAGCAGTATTAAGAGAAGACTAGATGCTATTTAGAAAAAACATTTAAAATGTGATCTATGTAACATTTTGTACATTTGAATGTAATATACAAGTTTCTTTTCATTATTCAATTCTTTACGATGCATGAAACTCTACATACATACCATTTTTGAGCCTTCGGCGAAAAAACACCTTCCCTTCTTTTCATGCTTCGTGAAGAAGACATTCTCCGTTAAAATTATTCTGATGAAACACGTTCATGCTTCATGAAAACATTCTCCGAAGCTATACAATTTCGGTATTGCTCTGATAAAGCTCGTCCATGCTTCGTAAAAATATTCTCCGAAGCTGTATTCCGAAGATTATCATTGTATTCCCTCGTGACTTTACACAATTTTCACTTTCTCAAAGCATCCTTTCGAAGGTTGATACTGTGTCCCCTTCTTTTGCCAAATGCAGCATGATGTATGATGCTTATGTTATGCAAAATGATGTGATGATGTTATGTTATGCAAATGACATTTGTTCCGAAGATACACACAAAATATATTTGTAAGCTCTGCATTCCCTTAGGAACGTCTTTGGAGCTTCTTCGCCTTTTACTTAGACGGTATAAGCTCTGCATTCCCTTAGGAACGTCTTTGGAGCTTCTTCGCCTTTTACTTAGGCGGTATCAGCGTTGACTTTTCGCTGTATGCTCTGCATTCCCTTAGGAACGTCTTTGGAGCAAAAAACTTACACTGCGCTCCCTTTGGAACGGCTTTTTGTAACTTCGGCGACTTACTCTGCGCTCCTTAGAACGACTTTTTGTTGCTTCGAAGGGTTTTTAATAATCCGAAGATCCTCCTTGTTACCGCGAATTTTTAAGCTTCAGCAACTTAAACCTGTAGAGAAGATAGGTTTTTCTGATAACCAACCACGAAACTATTATATGAAATCTGAAGTGTTCTTTATTACACAGAAAACAGAACTTAAACGGAAAAGACTGCTATCAAAGTAGGATATTTGTCAATAAATGTGCTTCGACTCTGGCACAGTACTATTGACTGTACGGGCTTCAGATTGCTCTCTGATATCCCTTTGGTGCGGAACATATTGGCTCCCTTCTGGCTGCTGTCCTTGTTGCAGCGGAGGTGGAGGCGGGGGCTGTTGCCATGAAGCTTGAGGTTGACTTGCCGAAGCTACGGAAACTGCAGGGTGGTTGCCCACGTACTCCGGGATGTAAGGCTGATGGTACGAAGCAGTATGCATGACCTGCTTCGGCTGTCCCTGTTGCGCTGCAGCTTCCGCTAGCTCCTTTTGTTTCTGGATGGTAACATGGCACATCCTGGTGGTATGGCCCTTGTTCTCACCGCAGAATAAGCAAAATGTCCTCCTTGGTTGATCTCCAACTCTCCCGCCGAAGCCCCTGGCGCCTCTGCCTCTTGGAGCTGGTGGCCGAAAGAAAGTTGGCTGTTGCCCCGAAGCCTGTGAGGAGCACTGCGGCCTGTTCTGCTGACTGCCCTTATCATCATTTTGAGTGTTGTGGATGGACCTGATATGCTTCGGATAGAATCGTCCCCCGAAGCCCCTGGTCATCTCAGAAAATCTGAAGGCCTCCTCCCTTCTTTGGCGAAAGTCGTTATCTGCACGAATGTACTCGTCCATCTTTTGGAGTAGCTTCTCCAGAGTCTGAGGAGGCTTCCTAGCAAAGTATTGGGCTGCAGGTCCAGGACGAAGCCCCTTGATCATGGCTTCGATAACAATTTCATTGGGCACCGTTGGTGCCTGTGCCCTCAAACGCAAGAACCTTCGGACATACGCCTGAAGGTATTCTTCATGATCCTGAGTGCACTGAAACAAGGCTTGAGCAGTAACCGGCTTCATCTGAAATCCTTGAAAGCTGGTTAACAACATATCCTTCAGCTTCTGCCATGAGGTGATCGTTCCTGGTCGAAGGGAGGAATACCAGGTCTGAGCAACATTCCTGACGGCCATAACGAAAGACTTCGCCATGACTGCAGCATTGCCCCCATACGAAGACACTGTTGCTTCGTAGCTCATTAAGAACTGCTTCGGGTCTGAGTGGCCGTCGAACATGGGGAGCTGGGGTGGCTTATAGGATGGAGGCCAAGGTGTAGCCTGCAGCTCAGCGGACAAAGGAGAAGCATCATCGAAAACAAAATTTCCCTGATGGAAATTGTCATACCAGTCATCTTCGTTGACGAAGCCCTCTTGATGAAGATCTTTCTGCTGAGGCCTTCTGTTTTGCTCATCATGAGTAAGATGGCGAACTTCCTCAGAGGCTTCGTCTATCTGCCGTTGCAACTCAGCTAGCCGGGCCATCTTCTCCTTCTTTCTCTGCACCTGTTGATGTAGCATCTCCATATCCCTGATTTCTTGGTCTAGCTCTTCCTCCTGAAGCGTTGGGCTGACGGCCTTTCTCTTCTGGTTTCGGGCCTCCCGAAGAGAGACAGTCTCCTGGTTGTGGTCCAGCGGTTGCAGTGCTGCAGCCCCAGCCGCTGAAGCTTTCTTCGGTGCCATAGCGAAGGTCTACAGCTTCCGAAGGTGTTCAAAAAACTCGAAGTGGAAGTGAGTTCACCGGAGGTGGGCGCCAATGTTGGTGTCTTGTTCTCAAAGGCTAAGAGTTAAGAACAAGGCAACATAAAAAATGTTAAGTGTTAAAACCCTTCGTCCTTCGGAACATTATGTCCCTTCGGGAGATAATGTATTTCGGACGAAGGTCACAAGAGACATACCTTCGTAAACATAACAAGTAATGACGAAGGATTCATATAGGGCATGAAATATAATATAAACACCATCATAGAATCATTTCTATTTTATTGACATGGAAAAATAGAAATGATTTCAAATTACAAATGTACCTTCGGTCCTGAGAGAAGGTAAAAAGTACAAGCGTGACGCAAAAGCAGATGCCAAGTCAGCGTGAACAGTACGGGAGTACTGTTCATCTATTTATAGACGCGGGACGCAGCCCACGTAAAATTACATTCATGTCCATTACATTTGTTAACGGCTTATGGAAGTCTGTCGAGGCCCACGTAGTCTTTTCATCTTTAAGTCGGTTCCCCTTTCCGCTATCGCGACGAAGCTTCCCTGCACACAGCTTCGGCTGTGCACCGTCCTTCGTAGAACTTGGTAATCAGCTCGTCCTTCGTCTGGCTCAGGCTTCGTCCTGACCGTGCTTTATGTTCATAATTCTGAGTCCGAAGATACCTGTTCACATAATCCACTTGGAAAACATTGTCAAATCATGTTTTTGAGGACCTTCGGAGGACGAAGGCCCCCAACATTCTAATTGAAATAAACTTCATGTAACAAATTTTAGGCTAAAATTAGTTATCACTTGTTCCTTTTATGCTAGCTTATTAATGTATTGATTGTCATTTACATGATGAATTATTTTTTATGTTGATGTTAGTGGGTATGGGAAACCCGTTGGGTACCCGAAACCCGCATGGGTATGGGTTTGGGCAAAATTTTATACCCGTCATGGGTATGGGTTTTTTAGCGGGCGTATTTTTTCTTCGCGGGTATGGGTTTGGGCAAGTAATACCTAGCGGGTTTTTACCCATTGCCATCTCTAGCTCTGACTCTACGCGTGCAGACGCGTACTGTTCACTATTGCTTTTGCAGACAACCGTTGGCGCAGTAGCCGTTGCTCCGCATGGCACATCGGACAGTCCGGTGCTACACTGGACAGTCTGGTGAATTATAGCGGAGTGGCATTTCCAGAAACCCGAAGGTGGCAAGTTTGAGTTGATCCACCCTGGTGCACCGGACACTGTCCGGTGGCACACCGGGCTGTCGGGTGCGCCAGACCAGGGCACACTTCGGTTTTCTTTGCTCCCTTTGTTTTGAACCCTAATTTGTTCTTTTTATTGGTTTGTGTTGAACCTATGGCACCTGTAGAACATATAATCTAGAGCAAACTAGTTAGTCCAATTGTTTGTGTTGGGCAATTCAACCACCAAAATCATTTAGGAAAAGGTTTGACCCTATTTCCCTTTCAATCTCCCCCTTTTTGGTGATTGATGCCAACATAAACCAAAGCAAATATATAAGTGCAGAATTGAACTAGTTTGCATAATGTAAGTGCATAGGTTGCTTGGAGTGAAACCAATATAATTATTTCAATAGATATGCATGAATTGCTTTCTTCTTATTTAACATTTTGGACCACGCTTGCACCACTAGTTTTGTTTTTGCAAATTCTTTGGAAAAATCTTTTCAAAAATCCTTTTGCAAATAGTCAAAGGTGTATGAATAAGATTGAAAGAAGCATTTTCAAGATTTGAGATTTTTCCCCCTGTTTCAAATGCTTTTCCTTTGACTCAAAAAAAACTCCCCCTTAATGAAATTCTCTTCTTAGTGTTCAAGAGGGTTTTACCAATTGAGATAGAATTTCTTAGAGGAATGCTAATTTCAAAGTTACCAATTGAAAAAACATTTAAAAACTTAAACTTCGAAAAATTTTGAAATTAGCGTGGTGGTGCGGTCCTTTTGCTTTGGGCTAATATTCTCTCCCCTTTGGCATGAATCGCCAAAAACGGAGACTTTGTGAGCCCTTATAAAATTCTCTCCCCTTTAGCACATAAGATATAAGTGAAAGATTATACCAATGTGAAGAGCGGTGCGGAGTGACGGCGAAGGGTAAATAATACCGGTAGTGTTGGGATCATGCTTCGTCGCCGAAGGTCCTGCTGGAAGAAAACACCTTCAGCAAATCTGTTTATATGAGATACCGAAGCTACCACTCATAAAGCTTCGACGCTATAGCGTATCTAAAGACGAAGGATCGAACCGACTTAAAGATGGAATTACTTTTTAGTCCATAAGAGTCTGAGTTATGATTGTGATCTTCTGTAAGGGGCATGATTGTAATTTCTTACAGGCTGCGTCCTGTGCCTATAAATAGGTGAACAGTACTTCTCTGCTGTTCACGCAATCTTGTAATTGCTGACGTGCCACTCCGGAGTTATTGTTCTCTGTCAAGGCAAAGGTACAAATGTGCCTTAATATTATATTTTGATATTTAAGCTTACATTACAAAATAATCAAATAATATTATTTATTCTTTCTATTCTATAATGTTTTATATTTTATTTTGCATTATTTCATCTTTGATCACGAAGGTATCTTCGTGATATATTGTTCAAAACCTTCGTCCGAAGTTCATTAAATCCTTAGGGAAATAATGCTTCGGCGGGCGAAGGACTTTAACATCTGACATTCTATGTTGCCTTGTTCCTAATTCATAGCACTTGAGAACAAGTCCCCAACATTGGTGCCCACCTCCGGTGAACTCACTTCCACTTTTTGAGCTGATGGCTTCGTTCAAGAACCAAGCTGGAACTGCTTCGGCTCCGAAGCTGATTCTCCCGATAACAGGCGGTTCATGCTCAGAGCCGGCTAACAAGAAGCAGAAGAAGGAGGCGCAAAGAAGAGTACAACATGTAGGGGTACAAGGACCCTTCATCAAGTCAAGATGGTCTCACATCCCAATTACCTTCTCTCAAGAGGATCTTCAGCTCAAGGATTACCCACATAATGATGCTATGGTTATCTCTTGTGTGATCAAAGGATTTCTGGTCCACAATGTCTTGGTTGATACAGGCAGTGCAGCGGATATCATATTTGCTAAGGCCTTCAGACAAATGCAAGAGCCCGAAGACAAGATCCATGATGCTACGCATCCTCTTTGTGGCTTCGGAAGGCGACAGATTGTAGCGCTTGGTAAGATTACCATGCTAGTGACCTTCGGATTCGTCAACAACACAAGGACTGAGCAAATTGTGTTTGACATTATTGACATGGAGTATCCTTACAATGCTATCATTGGTCGCGGAACACTCAATGCTTTCGAAGCAATTCTTCATCCAGCATATCTTTGCATGAAGATACCTTCGGATCAGGGACCTATTGCTATTCATGGGAGTCAGGAAGCCGCCAGAAAGGCCGAGGGGAATTGGACTGATTCAAAGGCAATCCACAACATAGATGAAGCCGAAGCTTGCGAGCAGTACAAGCACAGAAGGGAGAAGGCTGCTTCGGCCGATCAGCCGAAACCCATTCTTTTATGCGAAGATATCATAGAGCAGAAGGTGCTGCTGGGATCTCAATTGTCTGAGGAACAAGAGAAAACCCTGATAAGATTCTTGTTCAACAACAAAGATGTCTTTGCATGGTCGGCTAACGATCTTTGTGGCGTCAACAGGGATGTTATTGAACACTCGCTCAATGTTGATCCATCCTTCAAGCCCAGAAAGCAGAGGCTTCGGAAGCTGTCTGATGACAAGGCCGAAGGAGCTTGAAATGAAGTAAAAAGACTCCTTAGTGCCGGAGTCATCAGAGAAGTGAAATATCTAGAATGGCTGGCTAACACTGTTATGGTAAAAAAGGCCAACGGCAAATGGAGGATGTGTATTGATTTCACTGATCTCAATAAGGCTTGTCCGAAGGATGAGTTTCCATTGCCAAGGATAGACTCCCTAGTTGATGCAGCAGCTTCATCAGAACTTATAAGTCTCTTGGACTGTTATTCAGGCTATCATCAGATTTGGATGAAAAAGGAGGATGAGCCAAAAACCAGCTTCATAACCCCTAGCGGAACATATTGTTACCTTCGGATGCCTGAGGGGCTTAAAAATGCTGGAGGAAGCTTCAGCAGAATGACAGCAAGGGTTCTTCATTCTCAGATAGTCAGAAATGTGCTAACTTATGTCGATGATATCATTGTAAAAAGCACGAAGCAAGAAAATCACATTGTTGATTTGCAGGAGACTTTTGCTAATTTTAGACAGGCCGGTCTAAAACTAAATCCAGAAAAGTGTGTTTTTGGAGTAAAGAAAGGGAAATTCCTTGGTTGCCTAGTTTCGACAAAAGGGATTGAGGCTAATCCAAATAAAATCGAAGCTATTCTTCGAATGGAACCACCAAGCACAAAGAAGGGGGCTCAACGATTAACAGGAAGATTGGCATCTCTCAACAAATTCATATCTAGATCAGCAGAGAGAAATTTACCATTCTTCGAAGTCCTGAAATCAGCCGAAGTTTTTCAATGGGGACCAATTCAGCAGAAAGCCTTTGAAGAGCTGAAGCAATATTTGATAGACTTAACGACGTTAACTCCACCAACGCCAGGGGCTCCTCTGTTGTTATATGTGGCAGCCTCGCACTCAGCGGTAAGTGTGGCACTTGTCCAAGAGAAGCTTGAAGGGCAGGTCAAAAAGCAAGCTCCGATATACTTTGTATCTGAAGTTCTTAGTTTATCAAAGAAGAATTATACAGAATTGGAGAAGGTGTTGTATGCTGTTTTGATGGCTTCCAGAAAGCTTCGGCATTATTTCCAAGCATACAATATAATTATCCCTTCTTCACAACCATTGAAGGACATTATGAGAAATAGAGAAGCTACTGGAAGGATTGGAAAGTGGGCTACGGAACTCAATGAATTCTGCATTGATTATGTGCACAGATCTTCGATTCAGTCCCAGGCGTTAGCTGACTTCATTGCTGACTGGACGCCAGGGGCTCAGGAAGAAGAAGCGAGTAAAGATGCCGAAGCATGGATAGTATTCTGCGATGGTTCTTGGGGAACCTTCGGGGCAGGAGCAGCCGCTGTGTTGATCGCACCCTCCAAAGTTAAAACTTGCTACGCAGCAAGACTCGATTTTAGTTGCACAAATAACATTGCTGAGTACGAAGCTTTACTTTTGGGTCTTTGGAAGTTAAAGGCAATGGGAATCAGAAGGGCGGTTCTTAAAACTGATTCCCAGGTTATCTCTGGTCATATTGACAAGAGTTGTAAGGCAAGAGATCCGAAGCTTGAGAAGTATTTAGATACAGTCCAAAGGATTGAGGCTTCCTTTGAAGGGTTTTCTATAAAAAATATTCCTCGAGGAGAAAATGAACATGCTGATTTGCTAGCCAAGTCAGCAGCACAGGGGCTGCCCTTACCTTCGGAAGTATTTTTTGAAACAATAAAAGCACCTTCGGTTGAACTCCTTGAAAGAGCGGTCCTCAATATATCTCCTGTTTATAGTGAAGACTGGAGAACTGAGATCATCTCCTACCTTCAGGGTAACTTCCTTTCAGATGACGAAGCTTATAACAAGAGAATAGAGGCAAGAGCTCGTCCATATGTAATAATAGAAGGGGAGCTGTACAAGCATAGGGTCTGCTCTCCGTTACTCAAATGTTTATCCAGAGCCGAAGGTATAGAATTGATGAAGGAAATACATGCAGGCCTATGTGGATCTCACATTGGATCTAGGCCTTTGCTGGGAAAAGTTTTTCGCCAAGGATTTTATTGGCCAAAGGCAGCTTCGGATGCAGCGGAGTTAGTCCAAAAGTGCAAAGGTTGTCAAAAATGTGCAAGAGATCAAAAACAACCTTCGTCTCTAACCCAGTTAATACAACCCACTTGGCCATTGCAAAGGTGGGGCCTTGATTTGTTAGGTCCGCTACCACCAGCACAAGGGAACTTAAGATATGTTGTAGTGGCAGTGGAATATTTTTCTAAATGGATTGAGGCAAAGCCTTTAGCCACAATAACTTCGGTTACTGTTCAAAAGTTTTTATGGCAAAACATTGTCTGTCGCTTCGGAGTACCGAAGGCCATAACTGTGGATAATGGAACGCAGTTTGATTCCGAAGCTTTCAAAGAATTTTGTGAACAAATTGGCACAAAAATCCATTTTGCATCAGTTCGACATCCGGAATCAAATGGACTAGTTGAAAGGGCTAATGGCATCATAATGACAGGAATAATGAAGTTAATATTCAATCAGCCAAGGGGAAAGTGGCCAGATGAATTAATCAAAGTGGTGTGGAGCCACAACACAACAGTATCAAGGTCAACAGGTTTTACACCATTCAAATTGCTGTTTGGTGATGAAGCAATAACCCCAGAAGAGGCTAAGGCAGGATCAATAAGAACAGTGGCTTCGGCAAAAGACGAAGCTGATTGCTCTGTGGATAAAGATGCTATAGAAGGGATCAGGCTTCAGGCTGTGGAAAACATCAATAAATACCAAGCCGAAACAATAAAATGGCGTGATAGAAAGGTTCGGTTGAAGAACTTTAAGCCAGGACATTTGGTGCTTCGAAGAGTGGCCAACCCAGACACAGTGGGCAAACTACAGCTAAAATGGGAAGGCCCCTTTCTGGTAGTATCTTCGTCAAGACCCAGATCCTACAGATTAAAGGATATGGACGGCAACGACATTCCTAGATCTTGGAATGCGGATGAGCTTCGGCGGTATTATGTGTAACCTGATGTAATCTTTTTTATTTTTTATTTTTTATGTTATTTTTCTAGTTTTTTCTTATGGCACCCTTTTCCTTTCCAAAGGGGGAGAAAGGTTTTTAATGGGGCCATAACATGTAATTTCTCTTTTTCTTATTTCAGCTCTATAAGAGCAATATCCCCCAAGGATGTAAATGTAAAAGCTGAGAATGCACCATCGAGTGCAAACAAAAAAGAAAAAGAAAATAGGGAGAAGCTCAAAAGTCGTTCCTAAGGGAATGCAGAGCTTACAGCGAAAAATAAACGCTGATTCCGCTGAAGTAAAAGGCGAAGAAGCTCCTAAGGGAGGCATGCAGCGAAAAATAAACGCTGATTCCGCTGAAGTAAAAGGCGAAGAAGCTCCTAAGGGAGGCTTACAGTAAAAGGTCAACGCTGATACACCAAAAAATAAACGGTGAAGCCGAAAAATAAGCGGCAAAAAGATTTGAGTCATTCCTAAGAGAATGAAGTCCATGATTATGGCTTCGAATATATATCCGGATATTCATTTGCACGATACATCACATCATGACATTTGCATTCATAAACATTCATTTAGACATACATAGGTTCATTATCATCATATCATTCAGAAAAGATAGATGCTTCCGTTATGAGGATAAAGCTTCCGAGAAAAACAGAGAGAAGGAATTTTCATGCTTCGTTGTGTACGAAAAGAAGGGAAGGTGTTTTTCGCCTTCGGCTCAAAAAAGAAAATTTCGTCCACAGCAAAGCAGATTGTACATGGACAAAGGGGAAAGATATATTACAAGGTACGCACAAATTTACATAAGTTTCTTTACAATTATATTACAAAATTTTCTCTAATATCTTGTGCAGCAGAGTATTTCAGGATATCTGTTTGTTAAAGCTTCAGCTCCTCATTCTTTAGTTTCATCATCCTGTACATGTTAAAACGGAATGAGAAAACCGTAGAGTTCAAGGAGAAGGTAAAAGTAACAAGTATGAGTTTCTCACTGGCTTAAGGTGGCTCCGAGCTTCGTCACCAGCCATTTTTCGCCCGCCGTTTATCCAAATCTAGGTCATAAACCTATTTCCTATGCTTTGAGCTAGGCTGGGAATGTCAATTAAATCTGCTGGTGACAAGCTGAAGTTTGGCCTATTGAAAATTTTCCCATGCGTGCAATCAGCCTTCAAGAAAGCAGCAGCCGTGCCTCGAGAAGCTAGCAGGGCGCAGAAATCGGCATGCCCAGCGATAACTTCATCAAGTGCATCAACTTCGCCCTCAATGTATTCGAAGGTGCTTGGCAAGTTTTCAGCTAAAGGTGTAAATTTATTAGAGCTGGCTCCAATTGAGTGAAACACATCCTTCAGCCGCTACACGCATCGGTTGCCGAAATCTAAGCATTTTTCCTGAAGCTCTTTCAGTAATTTTTGCAAATTTGAATTCTTCTCAATTTCGGCCTTGAGACTTGTTTGAAGATTCTTCTTTTCCTGCTCAGATTTTTCTAATTTTATGAGCAATTTGTTGTTTAATTTGTCAATTTCAGCTTGAGCTTCAGCTAGCGAGCCTTCCATAGAGTGAATTACGAAGTCCTTTTTCTCCAAGGCAGCCTCGTGATCTTTAGCTTTATGTTCAAGTTCTTGAATGTCGAAGTCCTTTTTCTTCAAAGGAGCTTCGTAGCTTTCGACTTTATTTTCTAGATCTCTGATAGTAGCTTCGTTTTTCTCGTCTTCAAGATCTTGTTGCATTCTCAGCACTTTACTTAATAATATACTCTGGCAAAACAACCTTCGTCAGAAAACATCTTAATTAAAAAACAATAAAAGTTGAGGGTTTTTACCTTGAAATTAGCATAGAATAAGCTCCCGGCGATATGTTGTCGCTGGTATCTGCACAAGTCTGCTTCAATCTTTGGCAGCCCAACATTCTTTGAGAAGGTTCTAACAACTTTAGCCTCGGTTCGATTCCGAAGGCATCTCAGTTTTCCTTCATTGACTCCGCCAAACAACAGAGCCCCTGGTTTATATCCACAGGATATAGCATATTTCTTTAGTTCTTCTTTTTCAGCTTCTGATAACTCTTGTCCAAGTATATCTTGAAAATTAAAGTTTTCTTCTTCCAAAGTGTCTTCAATCTGCCCTTTTCCTTTCTCAATCGTCGTGTCCACCGCGACCGCAGCAGCTTCTTCTTCAGCCATTTTCAGAAGTATATTATCAATATCACCAAGTGTGGTTTCTAGATTAGGATCTTCGGTGATCTCAGTTTCGGCTCCGGTGGCTTCAGCTTCGGCGGTTGCTCCGGTGGCTTTGGCTCCGGTAATTTCGGCTCTGGTGGCTGTGGTCTCGGTAGTAACAGCGCTTTCAATTATTTTTGCCACCGATGTTGGTGGTGGTGTCTGATGAATGACATCGGCCACTTGCATAATTCTTCTTTTCTTATTTGGCTTGGCAGGACTTTCTGTTGCCGAAGGTTCTTTTTCCTTTTGAAAAAACTTCGTCAGTTCTGGCGCCAGCGGACTTAGCTTGATAGGCAAAGGTTCAGTCATTACCTTTAGAATCTCCTCCACTTTGGCAGCAGAAGGTGTTGCAGGAGCTTCCTCCTCTTGCGCTGGCGTCTTCGGTTTTGGGGATGCAGCTTTTCTTCTTTTTGGAGCAGCTATCTTCGGCTCAGGGCTCAATTTTCTTTTTTCAGAATTTTCTTTGCCCTTTTTAGCCGATTTAGTGCCTTCTTTATCAAGGACGTTGGCAATCCTTTTTCTTTTCTGGCCTTCGGCATCTCCACTCTGTTGCTCATAATCAGGATAATCAAAATTCAAGGCATCCAGCACCCGATTCAATCTTCGTTTCGGACGAGTGCCGAAGGCCGCAGTCATTAACTGATCTTCTTTCTTAGAATAGCAGCCGAGAATCTCGTTGCACATAACCTCAATTGTGTCCAACCATTCTTGGCATGGTGCTTTAAAATGTTTCTTAAATTTGTAGTGATAAGGCAATCGAACAAGTTCTCCCTTCTTCTTTTCTCCCTTTAGCTTCGGCATCTCCCAGTCCCTCAGTGTTGGGAACACTTTAAAGGCCATGAATTCTTGCACTAAGTCCCTAGTGCCGATATGATCTGAAATCACTCGAAATTCAGCCAAAGCAATCTGACTCGGGCTCCCCATTATCATGTTGCATTGGGGCCTCGTTTCTCCGAAGGTTAGTTCCAGCGGACTCTGGACCAATTTATCCTCATCTTCGTCAACTTTAACATAAAACCATTCAGACTTCCATCCGGCTGGCCATTTGCTTCGATAGCTTATCACTGGAAACTTCGTAGTCTTGCGATAAGCAAAGTTGTAGCAGCCAAAATTCTCGTGTAGACCGTCGCCTCTGGCTTTAGTCTGATAGTGTAATTCATGAACTCGGCAGAAACCCTCACCAAACGGTTCCACTCCCTGGCTACGAAGGGCCCAAATATAAACGCTCAACCTAACGATAGCATTAGGGGTCTACTGATGAAGGTAAATCCCAAACTTCTTCAGTACAATAGCAATCATCTTGTTAAGGGGGAACCTTAAACCAGCCTTCAGAAAGCTTTTGAAGACTACTACCTCATTCTTTCCTGGTTTTGGGATAGTATCCTCTCCACCAAAACGAATTAATTCCTTCTTGGCCTCGCTAAAATAACTCGGCTTCACCATCTTAGGAATATCAGCTTCAGAGATGGTGGACCTTCCAAAGTCCAGATGACTAGGTTTACTTGGCATCCCGAAGCTGTACTCATCCTCGGAACCAATTTCTTCAACAACAGCTTGTGTTGCTTCGGCAGCAGGTGTGTCCTCTGACGAAACGAGCCCGGAACGCCTCATTGCTTCGGAAATCAGAATAGTTTTAGTGGCTTCGGACTCGTCTCCCTCGCGCTCAATCCTGGCAGTGGAGCGCAATCTAGCCATTTGATTATGAATTCCTAAAGTTTTTTGAAATTAATGACCTTTTTTCCGAAGCTCTTCTTGTGATGAAGCAGAGTCCGGAGTGGTGCTTCGTTTGAGTGCAAAGGTCAAGCTTCGGCTATGGTGAAATTTTTGACAGCAAAACAGTGCAATTGCAATGAATGCTGTGGTAACTTTACACCTACTTGTCTGTTTATATAGCGCTGCAGGTAAAAAGGTGAATCGTCAAGTCTCCTACACCGGACGAATACTCGCCCGCACCCACTGAACGGTGGACCACAAAACCCGAGAAGGTAAATATGCATGATGGGACTACTCCACGCTCGGAAGTTGTATCGTTTCTCCGCAACGAGCTCAGGGAAGGTGTTTTCGGACCTTCGGCTACCCGAAGCTTAAGAGACTTTTTCACGGGTCAAGCTTGTTACGAAAAACGATCTGGCGCCGCGAAGGGGCTACTGTTGGGATCATGCTTCGTCGCCGAAGGTCCTGCTGGAAGAAAACACCTTCAGCAAATCTGTTTATATGAGATACCGAAGCTACCACTCATAAAGCTTCGATGCTATAGCGTATCTAAAGACGAAGGATCGAACCGACTTAAAGATGGAATTACTTTTTAGTCCATAAGAGTCTGAGTTATGATTGTGATCTTCTGTAAGGGGCATGATTGTAATTTCTTACAGGCTGCGTCCTGTGCCTATAAATAGGTGAACAGTACTTCTCTGCTGTTCACGCAATCTTGTAATTGCTGACGTGCCACTCCGGAGTTATTGTTCTCTGTCAAGGCGAAGGTACAAATGTGCCTTAATATTATATTTTGATATTTAAGCTTACATTACAAAATAATCAAATAATATTATTTATTCTTTCTATTCTATAATGTTTTATATTTTATTTTGCATTATTTCATCTTTGATCACGAAGGTATCTTCGTGATATATTGTTCAAAACCTTCGTCCAAAGTTCATTAAATCCTTGGGGAAATAATGCTTCGGCGGGCGAAGGACTTTAACATCTGACATTCTATGTTGCCTTGTTCCTAATTCATAGCACTTGAGAACAAGTCCCCAACAGGTAGAGTGGAGTGGAAGCCTTGTCTTCGCCGAATACTCCATTTCCCTTTCAATTCTATGGCTAAGCATAAGAAGACACTTGAAAACACATTAGTCATAGACACAAAAAAGATATGATCAAAGGTATATAAATGAGCTATGTGTGCAAAGTATCAATCAAAATTCTGAGAATCAAGAATGTTTAGCTCATTCCTAAGTTTGGTAAAGGATTTCTCATCTAGTGGTTTGGTAAAGATATCGGCTAGTTGTTCTTTGGTGTTAATGTAGGCTATCTCGATATCCCCCCTTTGTTGGTGATCTCTCAAAAAGTGATACCGAATGGCTATGTGCTTAGTTGGGCTGTGTTCAACGGGATTATCCGCCATGCGGATTGCACTCTCATTATCACATAGGATAGGGACTTTGCTAAATTTGTAGCCATAGTCCCTGAGGGTTTGCCTCATCCAAAGCAATTAAGCGCAACATGGCCTGTGGCAATATACTCAGCTTTGGCGGTAGAAAGAGCTACTGAGTTTTGTTTCTTTGAAGCCCAAGACACCAGGGATCTCCTCAGAAACTGACAAGTCCCTGATGTGCTCTTTCTATCAATTTTACACCCTGCCCAATCAGCATCTGAATATCCTAATAAATCAAAAGAGGATCCCTTGGGGTACCAAAGACCAAACTTAGGAGTATAAACTAAATATCTTAAGATTCTTTTCACGGCCCTAAGGTGAACTTCCTTAGGATCGACTTGGAACCTTGCACACATGCATACTGAAAGTATAATATTCGGTCGAGATGCACATAAATAGAGTAAAGATCCTATCATCGACCGGTATACCTTTTGATCTATGGATTTACCTCCCGTGTCGAGGTCGAGATGCCCATTTGTTCCAATGGGTGTCTTGATGGGCTTGGCATCCTTCATTCCAAACTTGGTAAGTATGTCTTGAATGTACTTCATTTGGCAGATAAAGGTGCCCTCTTGGAGTTGCTTGACTTGAAATCCTAGAAAATATTTCAACTCCCCCATCATTGACATCTCGAATTTTTGTACCATGATCCTACTAAACTCTTCACAAGTAGATTTGTTAGTAGACCCAAATATGATATCATCAACATAAATTTGGCATACAAACAAATCATTTGCAATTGTTTTAGTAAAGAGAGTAGGATCGGCTTTGCCGACTTTGAAGCCATTAGTGATAAGAAAATCTCGAAGGCATTCATACCATGCTCTTGGGGCTTGCTTGAGCCCATAAAGTGCCTTTGAGAGTTTGTAAACATGGTTAGGGTACTCACTATCTTCAAAACCGGGAGGTTGATCAACATAGACCTCTTCCTTGATTGGTCCATTGAGGAAGGCACTCTTCACATCCATTTGGTAAAGCTTAAAGCCATGGTAAGTAGCATAGGCAAGTAATATGCGAATTGACTCAAGCCTAGCTACGGGTGCATAGGTTTCACTGAAATCCAAACCTTCGACTTGTGAATAACCCTTGGCCACAAGTCGTGCTTTGTTCCTTGTCACCACACCATGCTCATCTTGCTTGTTGCGGAACACCCACTTGGTACCTACAACATTTTGATTAGGACGTGGAACCAAATGCCATACTTCATTCCTCGTGAAGTTGTTGAGCTCCTCTTGCATCGCCAGCACCCAATTCGAATGTTTAAGTGCATCCTCTACCCTGTGTTGCTCAATAGAGGAAACAAAAGAGTAATGTTCACAAAAATAAGCGACTCGAGATCGAATGGTTACCCCCTTATGAATATCGTCGAGGATGGTGTTCACGGGGTGATCTCTTTGAATCGCCTGGTGGACTCTTGGGTGTTGCGGTCTTTGACCCTATTCATCTTCCTTGTCTTGATCATTGTCATCTCCCCCTTGATCATTCCCCTCCTCTTGAGGTGGCTCATCTTCTTGATCTTCTTCTTCATCATCTTGAGCCTGTTCCTCATCTTGAGTTGGTGGAGATGCTTGTATGGAAGATGATGGTTGATCTTGTGCTTGTGGAGGCTCTTCAGATTCTTTAGGACACACATCCCCAATGGACATGTTCCTTAGCGCGACGCACGGAGCCTCTTCATCATCTAGCTCATCAAGATCAACTTGCTCTACTTGAGAGCCATTAGTATCATCAAACACAATGTCACAAGAAACTTCAACCAGTCCAGTGGACTTGTTAAAGACTCTATATGCCCTTGTGTTTGAGTCATAACCAAGTAAAAAGCATTCTACAGCCTTAGGAGCAAATTTAGATTTTCTACCTCTTTTAACAAGAATAAAATATTTGCTACCAAAGACTCTAAAATATGAAACATTGGGATTTTTATCGGTGAGGAGTTCATATGATGTCTTCTAGAGGATTCGGTGAAGGTAGAGTTGGCTGATGGAGTAGCAGGCGGTGTTAATTGCCTCGGCCCAAAACCGGTCCGGTGTCTTGTACTCATCAAGCATGGTCCTCGCCATGTCAAGTAGAGTTCTATTCTTCCTCTCTAGTACACCATTTTGTTGTGGCGTGTAGGGAGAAGAGAACTCATGCTTGATGCCCTCCTCCTCAAGGAAGCCTTCAATTTGAGAGTTCTTGAACTCTCTCCCATTGTCGCTTCTTATTTTCTTGATCCTCAATCCGAACTCATTTTGAGCCCATCTCAAGAATCCCTTTAATGTTTCTTGGGTTTGAGATTTTTCCTGCAAAAAGAATACCTAAGTAAAGCGAGAATAGTCATCCACAATTATAAGACAATACTTACTCCTGTCAATGCTTATGTAAGCTATCGGGCCGAACAAATCCATGTGGAGTAGCTCAAGCGGCCTGTCGGTCGTCATGATGTTCTTGTGTGGATGGTGGGTACCAACTTGCTTTCCTGCTTGACATGCGCTACAAATCCTGTCTTTCTCAAAATGAACATTGGCTAGTCCCAAAATGTGCTCTCCCTTTAGAAGCTTTTGAAGATTCTTCATCCCAACATGGGCTAGTCGGCGATGCCAGAGCCAACCCATATTAGTCTTAGCAATTAAGCAAGTGTCGAGTTTAGCTCTATTGAAATCAACTAAGTATAGCTGACCCTCTAACACTCCCTTAAATGCTACTGAATCATCACTTCTTCTAAAGACAGTAACACCTAAATCTGTAAAAAGACAGTTGTAACCCATTTTGCATAATTAAAAAATTGAAACTAAATTGTAATCTAATGAATCTACAAGAAAAACATTGGAAATAGAATGGTCAGGTGATATAGCAATTTTACCAAGTCCTTTGACCAAACCTTGATTTCTATTTCCGAATGTGATAGCTCTTTGGGGATCTTGGTTTTTCTCATAGGAGGAGAACATCATTTTCTCCCCAGTCATGTGGTTTGTGCACCCGCTATCAATGATCCAACTTGAGCCCCCGGATGCATAAACCTACAAAACAAGTTTAGGCCTTGTTCTTAGGTACCCAAACGGTCTTGGGTCCTTTGACATTAGAAACAAGCACCTTGGGTACCCAAACACAAGTCTTTGAGCCCTTGTGCTTGGCCCCAACATATTTGGCAACTACTTTGCTTGATTTGTTAGTTAAAACATAAGAAGCATCAAAAGTCTTAAATGAAACAATAGGCTCATTTGATGCAGTAGGAGTTTTTTTAGGCAATTTAACATGAGTGGATTGCCTAGAACTAGATGCCTCACTCTTATACATAAAAGCATGATGAGAGCCAGAGTGAGACTTCCTAGAATGAATTCTTCTAATTTTGTGTTCGGGATAACCAGCAGGATATAAAATGTAACCCTCGTTATCCTGAACCATGGGAGCTTTGCCCTTAACAAAGTTAGATAATTTCTTAGGGGCATTAAGCTTGACATTGCCTCCCTGTTGGAAGCCAATGCCATCCTTAATGCCAAGGCGTCTCCCATTATAGAGCATGCTTCTAGCAAATTTAAACTTTTCATTTTCTAAGTCATGCTCATTAATCTTAGCACTAAGTTGAGCTATGTGATCATTTTGTTGTTTAATTAAAGCTAGGTGATCATGGATAGCATCAACATTAACATCTCTACATCTAGTACAAATAGAAACATGATCAACACTAGAAGTAGAGGGTTTGCAGACATTTAATTCATCAATCTTAGCATGTAACATGGCATTTTCATTTCTAAAATTGGAAATAACATCATTGCAAACATTTAAATCCTTAGCCTTAGCAATTAATTTTTCATTCTCAATTTTAAGGCTAGTAAGTGAGGTATTCAATTTATCAATCTTAGCAATTAAACTAGCATTATCATTTCTAAGATTGGCAATTGAATCATCACATATATTTGACTTCTCAACCTTAGCAATCAAATTAGCATTCTCAATTCTAAGGTTAGAGATAGTGTCATGGCAAGTGCTAAGCTCACTAGTCAATTTTTCACATTTTTGTATCTCCTGAGCATAAGCATTTTTAACTTTAACAGGCCTTTTGTTTTCCTTAATTAGGAATTCCTCTTGGCTATCCAAGAGTTCATCCTCCTCATGAATGGCTCCTATCAATTCATTCAATTTTTCTTTTTGTTGCATGTTTAAGTTGGCAAAGAGAGCAAGCAAATTATCTTCATCATCACTAGAGCTACCCTCATCACTAGATATTGTATATTTAGTGGAGCCTCTAGATTTTACCTTCTTCTTTTTGCCGTCCTTTGCCATGAGGCACTTGTGGCCGACGTTGGGGAAGAGGAGACCCTTGTTGACGGCGAAGTTGGCGGCGTCCTCGTCGAAGGAGTCGGTGGAGCTCTCATCGAAGTCCCACTCCCGGCATACATGGGCATCGCCGCCCTTCTTGTAGTATTTCTTCTTTTCTCTCTGTTGGGAGCCTTCGTCCTCCGAAGGTCCTCAAAAACATAATTTGACAATATTTTCCAAGTGAATTATATGAACAGGTATCTTCGGACTCAGATCATGAACATGGAGTACGGTCAGAACGAAGCCCAAGCCAGACGAAGGGGGATTGAGATGAAGGACGGGCTGATTACCAAGCTGTACGAAGGATGGTGCACAGCCAAAGCTATGCGCAGAAAGCTTCGTCGCGATAGCAGAAAGGGGAACCGACTTAAAGATGAAAAGACTACTTAGGCCTTAATAGATTCCCATAAGTCATTAGCAAATGTAATGGACATGAATGTAATTTTGCATGGGCTACGTCCCACGCCTATAAATAGATGAACAGTACTCCCGTACTGTTCACGCTGACTGGGTATTTGCTTTCCGTCATCCTTGTACTTTTGCCTTCCTGCAATCCGAAGGTACACTTGTAATCTGAAATCATTTCTATTTTTATATGATAATAAAATAGAAATGACGTTGTGATAATATTTAAATGTTTATATTACTTTTTATGTTGCATGTAAGTTCTTCGTCATAGTTTATTGTGCTTACGAAGATATGTTGTTTGTGACCTTCGTCCGGAACACATTATATCCCGAAGGGAAATAATGTTTCAAAGGACGAAGGACTTTATCATTTAACACTTTTTATGTTGCCTTGTTCTTAATCCGAAGCATTTGAGAACAAGTCCCCAACACTCTCCTCTTTCCCTTCTTGTCGTCGCCCCTGTCACTATCACTAGATAATGGACATTTAGCAATAAAATGACCGGGCTTACCACACTTGTAGCAAACTTTCTTGGAACGGGGCTTGTAGTCTTTCCCCTTCCGTTGCTTGAGGATTTGACGGAAGCTCTTGATGATGAGCGCCATCTCCTCGTTGTCAAGCTTGGAAGCGTCGATGGGGAGCCTACTTGACGTAGACTCTTCTTTCTTTTCCTCCGTCGCTTTGAATGCGACGGGTTGCACCTCGGGTGTGGAGGTGGTGCCTCGCTTGATGATTTGTTTGGAGCCTTTGATCATCAACTCAAAGCTCACAAACTTTCCTATAACCCTCTCGGGAGACATTAGCTTATATCTAGGATCACCACGAATTAATTGAACTTGTGTAGGATTAAGAAAAATGAGTGATCTTAGAATAACCTTGACCATTTCATGGTCATCCCATTTTGTGCTCCTGAGGTTGCGCACTTGGTTCACCAAGGTCTTGAGCCGGTTGTACATGGCTTGTGGCTCCCCCTCGATCGTTTCTCGCTTGGTGATCTTGGTCACCTCATCTCCTTCGTGCACGGTCTTGAGTACGTCCCAAATCTCTTTGGCACTCTTCAATCCTTGAACCTTATTATACTCCTCTCGACTTAGAGAGGCGAGGAGTATAGTAGTGGCTTGGGAGTTGAAGTGCCGGATTTGGGTGACTTCGTCCGAGTCATAGCCTTCGTCCCCCGGCGATGGTACCTGCGCTCCAAACTCAACAATGTCTCAAATACTAGCGTGGAGTGAGGTTAGGTGATGCCTCATTTTATCACTCCACATGTTATAATCTTCACCCTCAAAACGGGTGGTTTGTCTAGTGGGATGGAAAGTAAAGGAGTGTGTCTAGAGATACGGGGATAACAAAGTGGCATCTTACTATACTTCTTGCGCTCATGGCGCTTAGAAGTGACGGACGGCACGTCGGAGCTGGAGGTGGATGGCGATGAAGAGTTGATCTTGTAGTAGACCACCTTCTTCATCTTATTTTTCTTGTCGCCACTCCGATGCGACTTGGTGTGTGAAGGGGATCCCTTCACCTTGTTGCCAGACTCTCCCGATGGAGTCTTCCTATGGCTTGTGGTGGGCTTCTCGCCGGTCACGACCTCCTTCTTGGCGTGATCTTCCGACATCACTTCGAGCGGTTAGGCTCTAATGAAGTACGGCGCTTTGATACCAATTGAAAGTCGCCTAGGGGGGGTGAATAGGCAGAATCTGAAAATTATAAACTTAAGCACACACTACAAGCCGGGGTTAGCGTTAGAATTAAAATCGAGTCTGAAAGAGAGGGTGAAAACAAATCAAAAGCAAATAAAGCAGATGACACGGTGATTTGTTTTACCGAGGTTTGGTTCTTGCAAATCTACTCCCCGTTGAGGTGGTCACAAAGACCGGGTCTCTTTCAACCCTTTCCCTCTCTCAAACGGTCACCTAGACCGAATGAGCTTTTCTCCTTAATCAAACGGGTCACTTAGACCCCTACAAGGATCACCACAACTTGGTGTCTCTTGCTTTGATTACAAATCTCTTGAGAACAAGAAAGAGGAAGAAGAAAAGTTATCCAAGCGCAAGAGCTCAAAGAACACGAACAAAACTCTCTCTTCTAGTCACTAATTGCTTTGGGTGGAATTGGGACTTGGAGAGGCTTTGATTCAATCTAATTGTGTCTTGTATTGAATGCACTAGCTCTTGTATTGAGTGAGATGTCTGAAAAACTTGGATGCCTTGAATGGTGGTGGTTGGGGGGTATTTATAGCCCCACCCACCAAAATGGCCATTGGGGAGGCTATCTGTCGATGGGTCCGGTGCGCCAGCCACATCACCCAACCGTTAGGGTTCGACCGTTGGAGCTCTGTTAGCTTGGGCCACGGGACAGTTCGGTGGTGCACCGGACAGTCACTGTTCACTGTCCGGTGCGCCTTCTGGCGCCTGCTCTGACTCTACGCGTGCAGACGCGCACTTTTCACTGTTGCTTTTGCAAACGATCGTGGGCGCAATAGTCGTTGCTCCGGATGGCACCGGACAGTCCGGTGCTACACCGGACAGTCCGGTGAATTATAGCGGAGTAGCATTTCTAGAAACCCGAAGGTGGCAAGTTTGAGTTGATCCACCCTGATGCACCGGACACTGTCCGATGGTGCACCGGACACTGTTCGGTGCCACACCGTACTGTCCGGTGTGCCAGACCAGGGCACACTTCGGTTTTCTTTGCTCCCTTTGTTTTGAACCCTAACTTGTTCTTTTTATTGGTTTGTGTTGAACCTATGGCACCTGTAGAACATATAATCTAGAGCAAACTAGTTAGTCCAATTGTTTGTGTTGGGCAATTCAACCACCAAAATCATTTAGGAAAAGGTTTGACCCTATTTCCCTTTCAGATATTACTGGTGGTGGAGTGTAGGTGCTTACCAGGAGAGTGGATTGGAGGCAAAGCGATACTATGCGCGTAGCCGGTAGAGCGGGGTAACTAAGTGGGTGGGGTGTTTGCCTTGGCTGAGGGTGTTGAGTGTGTGGAGAGGGAGAGGGTAGCTAGGTCTATTTATAGCTGGGTGTATGTGGTGTAGTACAGTAGAGTTCACTGTTGGTGGGAATAGTGACGAATGAATCATCTGACTTTGTCTGAACAGAGAAATTATAGGCAGAATATGGGACAAGAGTATTTTGGGAGTTTTCTAGAATATGAACCATGCTTAAGGGATGACATGGTTGGATAGAGAATAATTTGATAAGAATTTAGAAACAAGAATTATTGGAATCTGAGTTTGGAAGGCTAGTTCACAAGAATCTCAAAGTTAAGCGTGTTCAACTTGGAGAAATCTAGGATGGGTGACCAGATGGGAAGTTCTTACTGGAAGGAAAATCACAGTCACCGGAGTTCGTATGACTAGAATATTGGTCTGGCAGGTCTTAGGTGAGCTGGACAACATGATGGATGAGCAGTTGAAATTTGGGGTGATCGGATGATCGATGAATAGTAATGATGAATAGTAATAATGAATAGTGACGGTGGAATAGTAACAATAGATATCATCGATGAATAGCAATGATGATGAATAGTAACGGTAAATAGTAACGATGATGAATAGTAACGATGAATAGTAATGGTAAATAGTGATGGTGAATAGTCGTATGATCGAACGATGAACGATGAATAATGATTATGAACGAACGATGAACGATGAATAGGGACTATAAACGAACGATGAATGATAAATAGGGACTATGAACGATGAATAGGGACTATGAACGAACGATGAAAGATGAATAGGGACTATGAATGATGAATAGGGACTATGAACGAACAAAGAACGATGAATAGGAACTATGAACGAACGGATGAACGATCGAATGATCGGACGAAAGAATGATCGAAATTTCGACAGCATAACGGCTGAACAAAGATTATTTGGACAAACGAACGGACGAACGATTGAACGATCGGACGAATGAACGAACCATGAACGATCGGACGAACGATCAAAGAACGACCGAACAATCCCTGTGCTAGTGTGTGCTTGTGTGGGAGTGGTAGTGGGTGTGTGAGGGGGAGGGGGAGAGTTGCCATGAAATGGCTTGGGGTGGCTTGAGAGGAGGCCCTTGCCCCTCTATTTATAGGCTAGTGAGAGCACCTAGAGGAGGGTGAATAGGTGAACCTGTAAAACTTGAGACTTAATGCCACAAAACTTGATTAGGCGTTAGCACAATAATGCCAAGTGGCTTAGAGAAGAGTCTTAGCAAAACACAACAACCACAAGAGGATCAACACAGATAGACACAGTGGTTTATCCCGTGGTTCGGCCAAGTACAAAACTTGCCTACTCCACGTTGTGGCGTCCCAACGGACGAGGATTGCAATCAACCCCTCTCAAGCAGTCCAAAGACCCACTTGAATACCACGGTGTTTTGCTTGGCTTTACTATATCCCGCTTGCGAGGAATCTCCACAACTTGGAGTCTCTCGCCCTTACAAAGATGTTCACAAAGAAGCACGGAGTAAGGGAGGGATGAGCAACTCACACAAGACACAAAAATCACAGCAAATACGCACACACAAGACCCAGACTTGAGCTCTAAAGAATATCACGAGGTTCTCACTAGAACGGAGCTCAAATCACTAAGAATGTCGAACAAGTGCGCAAGAATGAAGTGTGAGTGATCAACAAAGCTCTAAGGATGCTTGGTGTACTCCTCCATGCGCCTAGGGGCACCTTTTATAGCCCCAAGGCAGCTAGGAGCTGTTGAGAGCATTCCAGGAAGGCAAATCTTGCCTTCTGTCGCTTGGCGCACCGGACAGTCCGGTGCACCACCGGACACTGTCCGGTGTGGATTTCTTTCCTTATTTGGCGAAGCCGACCGTTACAGATTGAGAGCCGTTGGCGCACCGGACACTGTCCGGTGCACACCGGACAGTCCGGTGCTCCAATGTGACCGTTGGCTCAGCCACGCGTCACGCGCGGAATCCTCAGCCGACCTTTGGCCCGGCTGACCGTTGGCTCACCAGACAGTCCGATGCACCACCGAACATACCGGTGATTTTTAGCCGTACGCCGTTAATCACTTCCTGAGAGCGACGACTTCGCCTGTGAACGGCTCACCGGATAGTCCGGTGCACCACCGGACAGTCCGGTGATTTATAGCCGTACACCGCCGTCGAAGTCCCGAGAGCAGTAAGTTCGCCAGAGCCAGCCTGGTGCACCACCGGACAGTCCGGTACACCCAGACTGAGCAGACTTTGGCTGAACAAAGCCATCTCTTTTCTAACTTGATTTTTCCTGTTTCCAGCACTTAGACACAATACATTAGTCCATAAAACAATGTACTAAGTCTAGAAACATACCTTTACTTTTGATTTGCACTTTGTCCATCACTTGGGATACTTTAACACTTAAGCACTTGTGTTGGCACTCAATCACCAAAATACTTAGAAATGGCCCAAGGGCACATTTCCCTTTCAATCTCCCCCTTTTTGGTGATTTATGCCAACACAACAAAAAGCAACTAATAGAAGTGCAACATCAATACAAATGAGAACTCAAAGTTGTTTTGATTCAAATTTGGCATATATGGATCACTCTTTGCCACCACTTGGTTTGTTTTTGCAAATCAAACTCAATTTCTTATCTCTAAGTCAAATTCACTTGTAGAGACATAAAGAGAGGTATTCCACGAAAAATTGATCAAAGATTTCAAAAACTCCCCCTTTTTCCCATAATCAACATTTCTCCCCACAAGAGGCCAACTTTTGACAAGAGAGACAAAAAGAGAGTTTTGACAAACCAAAAGCTCTATTCTACTATTTTCAAAATTTCTCAAGTGGTAGCTGATCCATTTATTGCTTTGGCCTTGTTTTCTCCCCCTTTGGCATCAAGCACCAAAACAGGATCAATCTTGGCCCCTTAACCCCATTGCCTCACCAAAATCTTCAAATAAGAATACAATGGCAATAGGAGTACATGAAATGAACTTGGAATAAGTTACCCTCTCATCGGAGTGCAGTGGAAGTCTTTCATGGTCCAAGTCCACCTTTTCCCTTTTAAACCTCCTTTGAGACTAAATCAAGCAAACTCAAGCACACGGTTAGTCTCAAAGGGTCAAGTTGTAGCACAACTCCCCCTAAATATGTGCATCACTTGCAAAAGGACTTGTGAGGTCTGGGGAGTGTTTGTACAACTTGAGCACCACAAGTAAACAACAAAATGCATAAGGAACATGATCAAAGGCATAAACACATATATGCTATAAATCAATCCAAGTTCCGCGAATCTAGGACATTTAGCTCACTACGCAGCCTGCAAAAGGTCTTCTCATCTAAAGGCTTAGTGAAGATATCGGCTAGCTGGTTCTCGGTGCTAACATAAAACACTTCGATATCTCCCTTTTGCTGGTGGTCTCTCAAAAAGTGATGCCGGATGTCAATGTGCTTTGTGCGGCTGTGCTCAACAGGATTTTTCGCTATGCGGATAGCACTCTCATTGTCACATAGGAGTGGGACTTTGCCCAGATTGTAACCAAAGTCCCGGAGGGTTTGCCTCATCCAAAGTAGTTGCGCGCAACACTGTCCTGCGGCAACATACTCGGCCTCAGCGGTGGATAGGGCAACGGAAGTTTGTTTCTTAGAGTTCCATGACACCAGGGACCTTCCTAAGAATTGGCACGTCCCCGATGTACTCTTCCTATCGACCTTACATCCAGCATAGTTGGAGTCTGAATATCCAATCAAGTCAAAGTTAGACCCCTTTGGATACCAGATCCCGAAGCAAGGCGTAGCGACTAAATATCTAAGAATTCGCTTCACGGCCACTAAGTGACACTCCCTTGGATCGGATTGAAATCTAGCACACATGCATACGCTGAGCATAATATCCGGTCTACTAGCACATAAATAAAGTAAAGACCCTATCATTGACCGGTATGCCTTTTGATCAACGGACTTACCTCCTTTGTTGAGGTCGGTGTGTCCATCGGTTCCCATCGGAGTCTTTGCGGGCTTGGCGTCCTTCATCCCAAACCGCTTTAGCAAATCTTGCGTGTACTTCGTTTGGGAGATGAAAGTGCCGTCCTTGAGTTGCTTCACTTGGAACCCAAGGAAGTAGTTCAACTCGCCCATCATCGACATCTCGAATTTCCGCGTCATCACCCTGCTAAACTCTTCACAAGACTTTTGATTAGTAGAACCAAATATTATGTCATCGACATAAATTTGGCACACAAAAAGATCACCATCGCAAGTCTTAGTGAAAAGAGTTGGATCGGCTTTCCCAACCTTGAAAGCATTAGCAATTAAAAAGTCTCTAAGACATTCATACCATGCTCTTGGGGCTTGCTTAAGTCCATAGAGCGCCTTAAAGAGCTTACACACGTGGTCGGGGTACCGTTCATCCTCGAAGCCAGGGGGTTGCTCTACGTACACCTCCTCCTTGATTGGCCTGTTGAGGAAAGCGCTCTTCACATCCATTTGGAACAACCTGAAAGAATGGTGAGCGGCATATGCTAGCAAAATACGAATAGATTCTAGCCTAGCCACAGGAGCAAAAGTCTCCTCAAAGTCCAAACTTGCGACTTGGGCATAACCTTTTGCCACAAGTCGAGCCTTGTTCCTTGTCACCACCCCGTGCTCGTCCTGTTTGTTGCGGAACACCCACTTGGTTCCCACAACGTTTTGCTTGGGACGAGGCACCAGTGTCCAAACTTCATTCCTCTTGAAATTATTGAGCTCTTCCTGCATGGCCAACACCCAGTCCGGATCTAGCAAGGCCTCTTCTACCCTGAAAGGCTCAATAGAAGAGACAAAAGAGTAATACTCACAAAAATTCACCAATCTAGAGCGAGTAGTTACTCCCTTGCTAATATCACCCAAAATTTGGTCGACGGGATGATTCCTTTGAATCGTCGCTCGAACTTGGGTTGGAGGTGCCGGTTGTGCTTCTTCCTCCATCACATGATCATCTTGTGCTCCCCCTTGATCACACGCCTCCTTTTGATGAACCTGTTCATCATCTTGAGTTGGGGGATTCACCATTGTTGAGGAAGAAGGTTGATCTTGCTCCAATTGTTCCTATGGTCGCACATCGCCAATCGCCATGGTGTGTATTGCGGCCGTTGGAACGTCTTCTTCATCTACATCATCAAGATCAACAACTTGCTCTCTTGGAGAGCCATTAGTCTCATCAAATACAACGTCGCTAGAGACTTCAACCAAACCCGATGATTTGTTGAAGACCCTATACGCCTTTGTATTTGAGTCATAACCTAATAAAAACCCTTCTACAGCTTTGGGAGCAAATTTAGAAGTTCTACCTTTCTTCACAAGAATATAACACTTGCTCCTAAATACACGAAAGTAAGACACATTGGGTTTGTTACCGGTTAGAAGCTCATACGAGGTCTTCTTGAGGAGGCGGTGAAGGTAGACCCGGTTGATGGCGTGGCAAGCCGTGTTCACGGCTTCCGACCAAAAGCGCTCGGGGGTCTTGAACTCTCCAAGCATCGTCCTCGCCATGTCTATGAGCGTCCTGTTCTTCCTCTCTACCACACCATTTTGCTGTGGTGTGTAGGGAGCGGAGAACTCGTGCTTGATCCCCTCCTCCTCAAGGAACTCCTCCACTTGAAGGTTCTTGAACTCGGACCCGTTGTCGCTCCTTATCTTCTTCACCTTGAGCTCAAACTCATTTTGAGCTCTCCTGAGGAAGCGCTTGAGGGTCCCTTGGGTTTCAGATTTATCCTGCAAAAAGAATACCCAAGTGAAGCGGGAAAAATCATCAACTATAACAAGACCATACTTACTTCCTCCTATGCTTAAATAGGCGACGGGTCCGAAGAGGTCCATATGCAGCAGCTCTAGGGGTCTTGACGTAGTCATCACGTTCTTGATGTGATGAGCACTTCCCACTTGTTTACCTGCTTGACAAGCTACACAAGGTCTATCTTTTTCGAAATGCATGTTAGTTAGACCTATCACGTGTTCTCCCTTTAGAAGCTTGTGAAGGTTCTTCATCCCCACATGTGCTAAGCGGCGATGCCACAGCCAGCCCATGCTAGTCTTAGCAATTAGGCATCATCTAGACCGGCCTCCTCTTTTGCAAAGTCAACTAAATAAAGTTTGCCGTCTAGTACACCCTTAAAAGCTAATGAACCATCACTTCTTCTAAAGATAGACACATCTACATTTGTGAATAAACAATTATATCCCATATTGCAAAGTTGACTCACAGACAACAAGTTATATCCAAGCGACTCAACTAAAAACACATTAGAAATAGAATGCTCGGATGAAATAGCAATCTTTCCTAACCCTTTTACCTTGCCTTGGTTCCCATCAACGAATATTATTGAATCTTGGGGATCCTTGTTCTTGACGTAGGAAGAGAACATCCTCTTCTCCCCCGTCATGTGGTTTGTGCATCCGCTGTTGTAATACTCAAAGTTGTATACAAAGAATGATAGAAAGATCTCCTCAGTTTTATGTGCCTCATTTGCATCATACAAAGAGCATACATAAAATTTAATGATGAATTGAAACAAAGGATACCAAAATAAAATAAAGTGCATCTTGTTGGAGTTTTATATGTTTGTGCATTAAATAAAAATAAGAATAATAATAATAAGTTAATGATTCTAAGGTTGGATTAAACCCTAGATTGAAATTTGGGTTTTGAAAATAGGAGAAGACAAATGATTTAAAAATATAAATAATATAATTATATTTCTAAAATCGGTATTCCTAATATCACAAAAACAATAGAGAATAAACTTGGCACAAATTCAAATTTAAATTCGAACTCAAATTAAACTTAGAAATACAGAAAATAAAAAGGAGAGGAATACTTACCTGGGCTACAGTACCCCAATTCGGCCCATCCCTCCCCCTCTAACCCCGCGCGGCCCAACTTTCCTTTTGAACCGAACGGACCAGCTTGGGATGGCGGCGCCGACACTGCGGGCTCGCATGTCAGCTGCTGGCTCGCGCGCCTGTCTTCTGGATGTTGCGTCTCTGGCAAACGGGCCCCCCTCGCTAGTCTCGGTGTCCTCCCGTGCATCTTCCCCATCCCGCGCGACGCGCGCTCTCAACAGAACGATCCGCTCTCCACTCCGAGAATCTCGAGCACGAACCAAACCAACCTAAAGATTCGCATCGCCCTCGCGGGAGTATTTAAGAGCCTCTTAGTTCTCCGCTCCACGGCTCATCTCGCTGACCCGCACCCGCTGCACCATAGCCGTTTACCAGCCTCCGCCACCACCGGAGGGAAGAGTTTCCAACGCCGCGAGCAATTACGTGTTGGCGCAGCGCCGACTCCACTGCGCCTGGGCAGGAAGCTTCGCCGAGTCTCCGCGGAGCTGCAGTCACCTGGGTGGAAGGAGAGGACCACTGGGTGACGGGAATTTCGCCGCCGCGCAATCAGATTTAACCTACGCCGTGGCCAGGCATCATCACCTATCTATAGCCGGTAAAAACTTGTTATACGAGTTCGCTTTAGTCTCAATTAGGGCTAGGGTCGTTTGATTTGAATTTGGGGCAGCAGAGCTCGTCGGCCGTATGCGCGCGGACCATGGCGCCACCGCAGGGGCAGGCGCGCCGCTGTTCCTGGTCACTCGACTGGGGAAGAAACAATCATCGCCGTCCGATTCTCTGCGGAGGGTTAAGATTAGGAGTACATAACCCTTCGCGTAGGATTAGATCCTAGCCGTTAGCGCTAGATCGTGCGCATCGTATTAGATCGCGCTTTATTAAAACCTCAACCGTCGATCTGCGATTTGACGGCCCACTCGTAGATCAGATCTGGGCCGCATAGCTCTAATCGGGCGGCTCTAGTCATCCGATACCCCTTCGCAGTGCCAAACTTACTAAAGAGTCCCTCTGCTTTCAGGAAACCAACCCGCCGTCCATGTGTTACTATTCTCTGTGCCTAGGCTATCTTACGCAGGGGCCCCTGAGCTTTCTGAAATTCGTGCGCCCAGTCCAGAGATCATGAAAATCAAATAAATAAATTCAGAAATAGATTTTTAATATAAAAACAATTCCTAGAACTTATTTAATCCATAGAAAATTCATTTCTAGTCCAAATCACTCCATTCCAGTTTCTAAAATTTTGTAATAATGTTCTCTATCACCCTGTATCTCTGTTTTGACATGAAAACAGTTAGAAAATTAATTTATCATTTAATCCTATTTCAAGCACATTAAATCTTAGGAAATTCATAACTTGAAATCTATAACTCCAAATTCAGTGATTCCAGTTCCTATGATTTCATTTTAATGTGTAGATTTTTACTGTATAGTTTATTCATCTGTTTGGTGTGATGTTGATTTTGGCTATACTATGTATGTATTGTGTTGATGCGAGTAGACGAGCAAGCCACTGTGGAAACTGAGGTTCAACAAGTAGAGATAGCTGAGCAGGAGCTCATTGAAGGCAAGTTGTGCCCTTGATCACTTACTTTTCCCAGCCATGTTCTTATTAATTTTAATGATCTGCATAGGTTAATTTTGATGGGAGCCTTTATGTTACCCCAGTTTTGATTACCTCTATACCTTGTTCACCCCTGAAACATTTTTGGGTAGTACTTGCTATTGCTTTATGTGGATTGGGTATGGAGATACACTATTCATGACTATTCTGTTATTATCTTGTTATTATTACTGTTCATGTTAAGATCATTAAATTAATGGGAACATGGAGCGACCACCCGGGAAAACAGTGCTACCACAAGGGTTTAATGGGACACCCTTGGCTGATTAACTAGGAAAGCTAGGGGAGGGCTACCTTACCCGAAAGGGGCAAGGGCAGTAGGGGAGTGGTCAGTGTAGGGAGGTCCTTGTTTGATTTTGCTGCGATGGCGGTCGGGCAAGAACCCTGCACTGGAGCTTCCTATAAACTGTAGCGGGTAGTCTGAAGCTAGTGGAACTTTGTAAAGGCCTCGTAGTGTTACCCTGCCTCGCTTCCTTGGTAGAGGTGTATGGGATTCATGACCCCTTGGCAGATGGGTAACACGGCTTGTGGGTAAAGATGCGCAACCTCTGCAGAGTGTAAAACTGGTATACTAGCCGTGCTCACGGTCATGAGCGGCTCGGACCCTCACATGATTAACTATGGAACTTAAATTTAATTTGACATTTGCATCGCATTTGAGATTACTTTACTATTACTGTTCTTTATTATTATTAAGGTTTGGTATTTACTTACACTTAGTAATTGCTAATAAAATTTTGACCAACTTATAAAAGCAATGCTCAGCTTCAGCCTCTATTTCATTGATCAGCCTTACACTTCATGAACTCCCACCTTTGGTGAGTTCATGCCACTTTATTCCCCCATGACTTGTTGAGCTATGAACGTATGTGAGCTCACTCTTGCTGTCTCACACCCCCCCACAGGAGAAGAGCAGGTGGTTGAAGAGGAGCCGCCTAACACTGAGGAGTTCGATCTGATCTAGGTGGCGTTTCTCAGTTGACATTTGCGCCGACGATCCTTAGTTCGTTTTATATTTATTCCTTTATTTTGTAATAAGTCTTCTGCTATGTAATAAGTACTCTGATGTTTTATGACATTTATCTCTATACACTCTGTTATTATATATGTTGTCTTCTTGGCGCATGTATGAGATGCACCCGGCTTTGTTCCTTAAATCCGGGTGTTACAGAAGTGGTATCAGAGGAAATGTTGACCGTAGGACGAGACCTAGATAGAAATGGACAAACCCTTTCCTACTTACCTTACTCTGACTCATTCTATACTTATCTCATCTTGATCTTGTCTCACCCTCTGCTAATCCACTCTGGTTAATCTTATCTTTTCTCCTCTAAGACAAGATGGATTTCACACCTTGGAATCCTACCACTATGATCTTTTTTTAAGATATAGGGGACCTAAGACAAAATTCAAAACTACTTTCTTTAAAAATGTTGTTTGATTGTGCTGATACTAAATGCCTGATTTGCTTCTTTGATTGATTGAATTATTATAGATGGACATCTTAGTATGTACCACCATACGGTGTTGAATTAGCTTTGGTAGGTAAAATATTAATCTGCTTAGCTAATAAAAATTCCCAAAAGTAACCTGCTTTGTAAATACCTGCCTTGGCTATTATTTTCTTACCATATGTATCTAACTCAGATGGTCAATACCAGGCGGGGTGGTGGAATTGATTTGCCTCCTAACCGACACACTCGAAGGATATATAGACAACCTTAGCCACAGCCTGCAGAGATGAATCCTCCTAATCCTCCACCAGGCGGAGTTGACCCACTAGTTGCTGCTCAGATGGCGGTGATGCAGCAAATGGCGGACACTATGGCAGATATGCGTGCCCAGATGCAGCAAGAACGCCAGGAAATGCGTCAGGAAAGAGAAGATATACGTCAGGAGTTGCGCCAGGAGAGAGATGAGATACACCAAGAAAGGAGAGCGCAACAACAGCAGCTGCAACAACAACTTCAACAACAACAGCAACAAGTGCCATTGCCTCCACCACCACCACCAGTTCCACCTCGTGATAAGCACCGGGAGTTTATGAGTCATAAGCCACCGACCTTCGCCAGTTCGCCAGATCCACTTGATGCAGACGATTGGCTGAAAGCAATTGAGAAGATGCTCAACATTGCACAATGCACAGACCGGGAGAAGGTTTTATATGCTTCTGGACCTCTGACTGGTCCTGCTGCTGACTGGTGGGATTCTTATACTGCTGCTCATGATGCTGCGGATACTATTACTTGGGCAGAGTTCAGTACACAATTCAGGAACTACCATATTCTAGCTGGTATGATAAAGATCAAGAAGAAGGAGTTTCTGTCATTAAAGCAAGGCAACATGTCGGTCAGCGAGTACAGAGATAAATTCATTCAGTTGTCGAGATATGCTCCAGAGGAAGTTGCCGAGGATGAGAGGAAGCAGGAGCACTTCATTGAAGGACTTAATGGACCCTTGCAGTATGCACTGGTTGCACACACCTTTCCATCATTTCAGAGGCTACTTGATAAGGCTCTTGCTATTGAACACAAGCGTGTTCAACTGGGTGATTTGAAGAGGAAGGCTATCTCACAAGGACAGGATAGCAGTAGTGTTCGTCCTCGCTACAGTTCACCACAGGGTACACCGACTCGACCGGGAGGACCACGCCCAGTTCAGCAATCACCACTGAGGACTCCACCTCCTCGACAGGCTACTCCCACTGGCACCTCGACGAAGTTTGCAGGACAGAGTCCAGGCACTACGTGCTTCAAGTGTGGGAAGACTGGTCATTATGCAAATGTCTGCCCACAGAGGATTGCTACTACTCCAGCTCAGAACAAGCAACAGACCCCTGGCAAGGGATATTCTATAGCCAGGGTGAATCAAGTCAGCGTTGATGATACTCCTGATGGTTGGGACCTCGTAATTGGTATGTTTTATGTTAATGCAATTCCTGCAACCATATTATTTGATTCTGGTGCTACACATTCATTCATGTCTGCTAGATATGCCAACACAAATGAAATACCACTGCTAAATATGAGAAAACCCATGATGGTAATTACATCTAAAGGGCCTGTTGAGGCGAATCAAATAACACGTAGATTGACATTGACCATTATGGGTAGAGAATTTGGAGCTACTGCTATAATATTAGAGTCAAGCAGTATAGAGCTGATCCTTGGTATGTCATGGCTAAGAAAGGCAAAGGCTGTTATAGCATGTGGTAGAGGTACCGTAGAACTCACTACCACTAAAGGAGAAAGATTTCAAGTTAATATTGCAGTAACCTCCTCATCCATGCGTACAATGTTCTTTATGCCTGAGGAGTTTGTTGGTGACAACATCCGGGTGGTTAGAGATTTTCCGGATGTCTTTCCAGAGGAGTTACCAGGGATGCCACCTGATAGAGAAGTTGAGTTTGTTATTGATCTCCTACCTGGAACCGCCCCTATTTCTAAACGGCCATATAGAATGTCCGTAGAAGAGTTGAAGGAGCTTAAGAAGCAGTTAACTGAGTTACAAGAGGCGGGGTATATTCGTCCGAGTTCCTCACCTTGGGGAGCACCGGTGTTATTTGTGCAGAAGAAGGATGGATCGCAACGGATGTGTGTGGATTATAGATCTCTTAATGATGTTACAGTGAAGAACAAGTATCTGTTGCCCCGTATTGAGGATTTATTTGATCAGATGCGAGGTGCTAGAGTATTCTCGAAGATTGATCTCCGATCCGGTTACCATCAGATGAGGATTAGACCATCGGATATTCCCAAGACGGCTTTCTCGACTCGATATGGATTATATGAGTTTACTGTTATGTCATTTGGACTAACCAATGCACCAGCTTACTTCATGAATTTGATGAATAAGGTGTTTATGGAGTATTTGGACAGATTCGTCGTGGTATTCATCGACGATATTCTTATCTATTCTAAGAATGAAAGTGATCATGAACTACATCTAAGGTTGGTGCTACAGAAGTTACGAGATAATCAACTCTACGCTAAGTTCAGCAAGTGCGAGTTTTGGATTGACAAGGTACCATTCCTTGGTCATATTATTTCTAATGGAGGAATAGCAGTGGATCCTGCTAAAGTGAAGGAGATAATGGAGTGGAGAGTGCCCACTACAGTTACTGAGATTCGGAGTTTCTTGGGACTCGCAGGATATTATCGGAGATTTATTGAAGGGTTCTCTAAAATTGCTAAGCCTATGACATCGCTTTTGGAAAAAGGAAGAGAATTTAAGTGGGATGAGAAGTGCCAAGAAAGCTTTGATCAATTGAAGGAGAGATTGATGTCACCTCCAGTATTGATTATGCTAGATCTGCAGAAGGGATTTGACATTTATTGTGATGCATGTGGCCAAGGACTTGGATGTGTGCTCATGCAAGATGGACATGTGATTGCCTATGCATCTCGTCAGTTGAGGAAGCATGAATTGAACTACCCCACCCATGACTTAGAGCTGGCTGCCGTTGTGCATGCACTTAAGATTTGGAGACACTATATTATGGGAACTAAGTGCCAAGTATACATGGATCATAAGAGTTTGAAGTATATATTCACTCAGAAGGATCTCAATCTTAGGCAACGCCGTTGGTTGGAGCTCATTAAGGATTATGACTTGGAGATTCACTATCACCCAGGCAAGGCGAATTTGGTTGCAGATGCCTTGAGTTGGAAGGAGCATGTTCACTCCGCTTTCGTTGTCCAGCTACCTGATGAATTAGCACAAGACTTTGAGAGGCTCAACCTGGGAATTGTTACACATACGGAAGGAGTGACTATTGAATTGGAACCTACCTTGGAGCAAGAAATTCGTAAAGGTCAGGTTGGTGATGCCAAAATCCAGGAGATCAAGGATCTGATAACAGAGGGTAGAGGCCCAGAGTTCACGGAGGATGAGCAAGGCACGATATGGTTCAAGAATCGGATCTGTGTTCCCGATATTGATAGTCTTCGGGAAACCATATTGAAGGAGGCACATGATTCAGTTTATTCTATCCACCCTGGAAGCACCAAGATGTATCGGGATTTAAAGCAAAAATATTGGTGGTATGGATTGAAGGGAGATGTGGCTGCACATGTGGCTATGTGCGATGTATGCCAAAGAGTTAAGGCTGAACACCAGAGGCCAGCCGGACTACTGCATCCACTGAAGATACCTGAGTGGAAATGGGAAGAAATTGGCATGGACTTCATTGTTGGATTACCCCGCACGTTTGCTGGATATGATTCTATATGGGTGATTGTGGACAGGCTAACCAAGGTAGCCCACTTTATTCCAGTGAAGACCACTTATTCAGGAGCTAAGTTGGCAGAGTTGTACATGGCACGAATTGTATGCCTGCATGGTGTGCCAAAGAAGATTGTGTCAGATCGAGGATCACAGTTTACCTCGCGATATTGGAAGAAGTTGCACGAGTCCTTGGATACAAGATTGAATTTTAGTTCCGCTTACCATCCACAGACTGATGGGCAGACTGAGAGGACCAACCAAGTGCTAGAGGATATGTTAAGAGCTTGTGCTCTTAAACATGGTGGAAGTTGGGATAAGAGTTTGCCGTATGCAGAGTTCTCATATAATAATAGCTACCAGGCCAGTTTGAAGATGTCACCGTTTGAGGCTTTGTATGGCAGAAAGTGCAGGACTCCCTTGTATTGGAATCAAACTGGTGAAAGACAGTTGTTTGGGCCTGAGATTATACAAGAAGCAGAGGAACAAGTCCAACAAATAAGGGAGAATTTGAGAACTGCACAGTCCAGGCAGAAAAGCTATGCTGATACCCGGAGGAGACTACTTGAGTTTAAGGAGGGAGATTATGTCTATTTAAAGGTGTCACCACTCCGGGGTATGAGAAGATTCAAAGTTAAAGGAAAGTTATCCCCTCGCTTTATTGGACCCTTCTTAATCTTAAAGCGAGTGGGAGAGGTTGCATATCAATTGGAGTTACCGGATCATCTTGCGGATGTTCATGATGTATTTCATGTATCTCAGCTGAAGAAATGTCTCAGGGTGCCTAAAGAACAATTACCAATGGAAGACCTTAGTATTCAAGAAGATTTGACTTATGCTGAGTACCCCATCAAGATTTTGGATACTTTGACTCGAGTTACGAGGAATAAGGTTATAAAGATGTGCAAAGTGCAATGGAGCCACCACGGTGAAGATGAAGCAACTTGGGAAAGAGAGGAAGAGCTTCGTATAGATTTCCCCCACCTTTTCTCTAGATCTTCTTAAATCTCGAGGACGAGATTATTTTTAAGGGGGGTAGGATTTGTAATACTCAAAGTTGTATACAAAGAATGATAGAAAGATCTCCTCAGTTTTATGTGCCTCATTTGCATCATACAAAGAGCATACATAAAATTTAATGATGAATTAAAACAAAGGATACCAAAATAAAATAAAGTGCATCTTGTTGGAGTTTTATATGTTTGTGCATTAAATAAAAATAAGAATAATAATAATAATAAGTTAATGATTCTAATGTTGGATTAAACCCTAGATTGAAATTTGGGTTTTGAAAATAGGAGAAGACAAATGATTTAAAAATATAAATAATATAATTATATTTCTAAAATCGGTATTCCTAATATCACAAAAACAATAGAGAATAAACTTGGCACAAATTCAAATTTAAATTCGAACTCAAATTAAACTTAGAAATACAGAAAATAAAAAGGAGAGGAATACTTACCTGGGCTACAGTACCCCAATTCGGCCCATCCCTCCCCCTCTAACCCCGCGCGGCCCAACTTTCCTTTTGAACCGAACGGACCAGCTTGGGATGGCGGCGCCGACACTGTGGGCTCGCATGTCAGCTGCTGGCTCGCGCGCCTGTCTTCTGGATGTTGCGTCTCTGGCAAACGGGCCCCCCTCGCCAGTCTCGGTGTCCTCCCGTGCATCTTCCCCATCCCGCGCGACGCGCGCTCTCAACAGAACGATCCGCTCTCCACTCCGAGAATCTCGAGCACGAACCAAACCAACCTAAAGATTCGCATCGCCCTCGCAGGAGTATTTAAGAGCCTCTCAGTTCTCCGCTCCACGGCACATCTCGCTGACCCGCACCCGCTGCACCATAGCCGTTTACCAGCCTCTGCCACCACCGGAGGGAAGAGTTTCCAACGCCGCGAGCAATTACGTGTTGGCGCAGCGCCGACTCCACTGCGCCTGGGCAGGAAGCTTCGCTGAGTCTCCGCGGAGCTGCAAGTCACCTGGGTGGAAGGAGAGGACCACTGGGTGACGGGAATTTCGCCGCCGCGCAATCGGATTTAACCTACGCCGTGGCCAGGCATCATCACCTATCTATAGCCGGTAAAAACTTGTTATATGAGTTCGCTTTAGTCTCAATTAGGGCTAGGGTCGTTTGATTTGAATTTGGGGCAGCAGAGCTCGTCGGCCGTATGCGCGCGGACCATGGCGCCGCCGCAGGGGCAGGCGCGCCGCTGTTCCTGGTCACTCGACCGGGGAAGAAACAATCATCGCCGTCCGATTCTCTGCGGAGGGTTAAGATTAGGAGTACATACCCCTTCGAGTAGGATTAGATCCTGGCCGTTGGCGCTAGATCGTGCGCATCGTATTAGATCGCGCTTTATTAAAACCTCAACCGTCGATCTGCGATCTGACGGCCCACTCGTAGATCAGATCTGGGCCGCATAGCTCTAATCGGGCGGCTCTAGTCATCCGATACCCCTTCGCAGTGCCAAACTTACTAAAGAGTCCCTCTGCTTTCAGGAAACCAACCCGCCGTCCATGTGTTACTATTCTCTGTGCCTAGGCTATCTTACGCAGGGGCCCCTGAGCTTTCTGAAATTCGTGCGCCCAGTCCAGAGATCATGAAAATCAAATAAATAAATTCAGAAATAGATTTTTAATATAAAAACAATTCCTAGAACTTATTTAATCCATAGAAAATTCATTTCTAGTCCAAATCACTCCATTCTAGTTTCTAAAATTTTGTAATAATGTTCTCTATCACCCTGTATCTCTGTTTTGACATGAAAACAGTTAGAAAATTAATTTATCATTTAATCCTATTTCAAGCACATTAAATCTTAGGAAATTCATAACTTGAAATCTATAACTCCAAATTCAGTGATTCCAGTTCCTATGATTTCATTTTAATGTGTAGATTTTTACTGTATAGTTTATTCATCTGTTTGGTGTGATGTTGATTTTGGCTATACTATGTATGTATTGTGTTGATGCGAGTAGACGAGCAAGCCACTGTGGAAACTGAGGTTCAACAAGTAGAGATAGCTGAGCAGGAGCTCATTGAAGGCAAGTTGTGCCCTTGATCACTTACTTTTCCCAGCCATGTTCTTATTAATTTTAATGATCTGCATAGGTTAATTTTGATGGGAGCCTTTATGTTACCCCGGTTTTGATTACCTCTATACCTTGTTCACCCCTGAAACATTTTTGGGTAGTACTTGCTATTGCTTTATGTGGATTGGGTATGGAGATACACTATTCATGACTATTCTGTTATTATCTTGTTATTATTACTGTTCATGTTAAGATCATTAAATTAATGGGAACATGGAGCGACCACCCGGGAAAACAGTGCTACCACAAGGGTTTAATGGGACGCCCTTGGCTGATTAACTAGGAAAGCTAGGGGAGGGCTACCTTACCCGAAAGGGGCAAGGGCAGTAGGGGAGTGGTCAGTGTAGGGAGGTCCTTGTTTGATTTTGCTGCGATGGCGGTCGGGCAAGAACCCTGCACTGGAGCTTCCTATAAACTGTAGCGGGTAGTCTGAAGCTAGTGGAACTTTGTAAAGGCCTCGTAGTGTTACCCTGCCTCGCTTCCTTGGTAGAGGTGTATGGGATTCATGACCCCTTGGCAGATGGGTAACACGGCTTGTGGGTAAAGATGCGCAACCTCTGCAGAGTGTAAAACTGGTATACTAGCCGTGCTCACGGTCATGAGCGGCTCGGACCCTCACATGATTAACTATGGAACTTAAATTTAATTTGACATTTGCATCGCATTTGAGATTACTTTACTATTACTGTTCTTTATTATTATTAAGGTTTGGTATTTACTTACACTTAGTAATTGCTAATAAAATTTTGACCAACTTATAAAAGCAATGCTCAGCTTCAGCCTCTATTTCATTGATCAGCCTTACACTTCATGAACTCCCACCTTTGGTGAGTTCATGCCACATTATTCCCCCACGACTTGTTGAGCTATGAACGTATGTGAGCTCACTCTTGCTGTCTCACACCCCCCCCACAGGAGAAGAGCAGGTGGTTGAAGAGGAGCCGCCTAACACTGAGGAGTTCGATCTGATCTAGGTGGCGTTTCTCAGTCGACATTTGCGCCGACGATCCTTAGTTCGTTTTACATTTATTCCTTTATTTTGTAATAAGTCTTCCGCTATGTAATAAGTACTCTGATGTATTATGACATTTATCTCTATACACTCTGTTATTATATATGTTGTCTTCTTGGCGCATGTATGAGATGCACCCGGCTTTGTTCCTTAAATCCGGGTGTTACAGCTGTCGATAATCCAGCTTGAGCCCCTGGATGCATAAACCTGCAAGGCAAATTTAGGCTTGGGTCTTAGGTACCCAACTCATGTTGGGTCCTACAAGGTTAGTTACAATAGTCTTAGGGACCCAAATGCAAGTTTTGTCTCCCCTACATTTGGCCCCTAACTTCTTAGCAATTACCTTCTTACCCTTTCTACAAATAGCAAAGGAAACATTGCAAGCATAATAAATTGTAGATGGTTCATTCATTACTTTCCTAGGAACATGAACAACATTTTTTCTAGGCATAGCATGTTTCCTAGCAACATTTCTATCATGCATAATAGAAGAACTAGAAGCAACCATGGCATGAGAATCAAAGGCATCATAACTTCTAAAAGCATTCCTAGAATGTCACCTATCATGATACATGAAAGCATGGTTCTTATGAGCACTACTAGCCATAGGGGCCTTCCCTTTCTCCTTGGCGGAGATGGAAACCTTATGGCTTGTTAAGTTCTTGACCTCTCTCTTGAAGCCAAGACCATCCTTAATTGAGGGGTGTCTACCAATCGTGTAGGCATCCCTTGCAAATTTTATTTTATCAATTTCACTTTTGCTAGTCTAAAGTTGGGCATTAAGACTAGCCACTTCATCATTCAATTTAGAAATTGAAAATAGGTGTTCACTACAAGCATCAACATCAAAATCTTTACACCTAGTGCAAATCACAACATGTTCTACACAAGATGTTAATTTACTAGATTTTTCTAACTTAGCATTCAAATCATTATTTATGCTCTTTAAGCTAGAAATTGTCTCATGGCAAGTAGATAGTTCACAAGAAAGCATTTCATTCCTTTTAACTTCTAAAGCATGAGATTTTTGTGCCTCTACAAATTTATCATGTTCTTCATACAACAAATCCTCTTGCTTTTCTAGTAACCTATTCTTATCATTCAAGGCATCAATTAATTCATTAATTTTATCAATTTTAGTTCTATCCAGTCCCTTGAACAAACTAGAGTAATCTATTTCATCATCATCACTGGACTCATCATCACTCGAAGAAGCATAAGTGGTATTGTTTCGAGTACATACCTTCTTCTCCTTCGCCATGAGGCATGTGTAACGCTCGTTTGGGAAGAGGGCCGATTTGTTGAAGGCGGTGGCAGCGAGTCCTTCGTTGTCGGAGTCGGATGACGAACAATCCGAGTCCCACTCCTTGCCAAGGTGTGCCTCGCCTTTAGCCTTCTTGTAAGCTTTCTTCTTCTCCCTTTTGTTCCCTTGTTCCTGGTCACTATCATTATCGGGACAATTAGCGATAAAATGACCAATCTTACCACATTTGAAGCATGAGCGCTTCCCCTTTGTCTTGGTCTTGCTTGGCTGCCCCTTGCGACCCTTTAGCGCCGTCTTGAAGCGCTTGATGATGAGGGCCATCTCTTCATCATTGAGCCCCGCCGCCTCAACTTGCGCCACCTTGCTAGGTAGCGCCTCCTTGCTCCTCGTTGCCTTGAGAGCAATAGTTTGAGGCTCTTGGATTGGTCCATTTAGTGCATCGTCGACGCATCTTGCCTCCTTGATCATCATCCGCCCGCTTACAAATTTCCTAAGAATTTCTTCGGGCGACATCTTGGTGTACCTAGGATTCTCACGAATATTGTTCACAAGATGTGGATCAAGAACAGTAAAGGACCTTAGCATTAGGCGGACAACGTCGTGGTCCGTCCATTGCGTGCTTCCGTAGCTCCTTATTTTGTTGATGAGGGTCTTGAGCCGGTTGTACGTTTGGGTTGGCTCCTCGCCCCTTATCATCGCGAATCTCCCGAGTTCGCCCTCCACCAACTCCATCTTGGTGAGCATGGTGACGTCGTTCCCCTCATGAGAGATCTTGAGGGTGTCCTAGATCTGCTTGGCATTGTCCAAGCCGCTCACCTTATGATACTCGTCCCTGCACAAAGAGGCTAACAACACAGTAGTAGCTTGTGCATTTTTATGAATCTGTTCATTGATAAACATAGGACTATCCGAGCTATCAAATTTCATTCCACTCTCTACTATCTCCCATATGCTAGGATGGAGAGAGAACAAGTGACTACGCATTTTGTGGCTCCAAAATCCGTAGTCCTCTCCATCAAAGTGAGGAGGTTTACCAAGTGGAATGGAGAGCAAATGAGCATTTGTACTTTGCGGAATACGAGAGTAATCGAAAGAAAAGTTTGAATTGACCGTTTTCTTTTTCTCGTAGTCGTAGTCGTCCTTTTGGGAAGAAGAGGACTCGTCGCTGTCGTTGTAGTAGATGATCTCCTTGATGCGCCTCATCTTCTTCTTCTTCCCATCTTTTCGTTTGTGGCCCGAGCCCGAGTCGGTAGGCTTGTCGTCTTTCGGCTCGTTGATGAAGGACTCCTTCTCTTTATCATTGATCACAATTCCCTTCCCCTTAGGATCCATCTCTTCGGGCGATTAGTCCCTTTCTTGAAGAGAACGGTTCTGATACCAATTGAGAGCACCTGGAGGGGGGTGAATAGGTGAACCTGTAAAACTTGAGACTTAATGCCACAAAACTTGTTTAGGCGTTAGCACAATAATGCCAAGTGGCTTAGAGAAGAGTCTTAGCAAAACACAACAAC
Source organism: Zea luxurians (assembly GCA_029449295.1). NCBI lineage: Eukaryota > Viridiplantae > Streptophyta > Magnoliopsida > Poales > Poaceae > Zea > Zea luxurians. The sequence goes on from JAOPSE010000011.1 coordinate 98,866,562, forward strand.
CACAAGAGGATCAACAAAGATAGACACAGTGGTTTATCCCGTGGTTCGGCCAAGTACAAAACTTGCCTACTCCACGTTGTGGCGTCCCAACGGACGAGGGTTGCAATCAACCCCTCTCAAGCGGTCCAAAGACCCACTTGAATACCATGGTGTTTTGCTTGGCTTTACTATATCCCGCTTGCGAGGAATCTCCACAACTTGGAGTCTCTCGCCCTTACAAAGATGTTCACAAAGAAGCACGGAGTAAGGGAGGGATGAGCAACTCACACAAGACACAAAAATCACAGCAAATACGCACACACAAGACCCAGACTTGAGCTCTAAAGAATATCACGAGGTTCTCACTAGAACGGAGCTCAAATCACTAAGAATGTCGAACAAGTGCGCAAGAATGAAGTGTGAGTGATCAACAATGCTCTAAGGATGCTTGGTGTACTCCTCCATGCGCCTAGGGGCACCTTTTATAGCCCCAAGGCAGCTAGGAGCTGTTGAGAGCATTCCAGGAAGGCAAATCTTGCCTTCTGTCGCTTGGCGCACCGGACAGTCCGGTGCACCACCGGACACTGTCCGGTGCGGATTTCTTTCCTTATTTGGCGAAGCCGACCGTTACAGATTGAGAGCCGTTGGCGCACCGGACACTGTCCGGTGCACACCGGACAGTCCGGTGCTCCAATGTGACCGTTGGCTCAGCCACGCGTCATGCGCGGAATCCTCGGCCGACCTTTGGCCCGGCTGACCGTTGGCTCACCGGACAGTCCGGTGCACCACCGAACATACCGGTGATTTTTAACCGTACGCCGTTAATCACTTCCTGAGAGCGACGACTTCGCCTGTGAACGGCTCACCGGATAGTCCGGTGCACCACCGGACAGTCCGGTGATTTATAGTCGTACACCGCCGTCGAAGTCCCGAGAGCAGTAAGTTCGCCAGAGCCAGCCTGGTGCACCACCGGACAGTCCGGTACACCCAGACTGAGCAGACTTTGGCTGAACAAAGCCATCTCTTTTCTAACTTGATTTTTCCTGTTTCCAGCACTTAGACACAATACATTAGTCCATAAAACAATGTACTAAGTCTAGAAACATACCTTTACTTTTGATTTGCACTTTGTCCATCACTTGGGATACTTTAACACTTAAGCACTTGTGTTGGCACTCAATCACCAAAATACTTAGAAATGGCCCAAGGGCACATTTCCCTTTCAATCTCCCCCTTTTTGGTGATTTATGCCAACACAACAAAAAGCAACTAATAGAAGTGCAACATCAATACAAATGAGAACTCAAAGTTGTTTTGATTCAAATTTGGCATATATGGATCACTCTTTGCCACCACTTGGTTTGTTTTTGCAAATCAAACTCAATTTCTTATCTCTAAGTCAAATTCACTTGTAGAGACATAAAGAGAGGTATTCCACGAAAAATTGATCAAAGATTTCAAAAACTCCCCCTTTTTCCCATAATCAACATTTCTCCCCACAAGAGGCCAACTTTTGACAAGAGAGACAAAAAGAGAGTTTTGACAAACCAAAAGCTCTATTCTACTATTTTCAAAATTTCTCAAGTGGTAGCTGATCCATTTATTGCTTTGGCCTTGTTTTCTCCCCCTTTGGCATCAAGCACCAAAACGGGATCAATCTTGGCCCCTTAACCCCATTGCCTCACCAAAATCTTCAAATAAGAATACAATGGCAATAGGAGTACATGAAATGAACTTGGAATAAGTTACCCTCTCATCGGAGTGCAGTGGAAGTCTTTCATGGTCCAAGTCCACCTTTTCCCTTTCAAACCTCCTTTGAGACTAAATCAAGCAAACTCAAGCACACGGTTAGTCTCAAAGGGTCAAGTTGTAGCACAACTCCCCCTAAATATGTGCATCACTTGCAAAAGGACTTGTGAGGTCTGGGGAGTGTTTGTACAACTTGAGCACCACAAGTAAACAACAAAATGCATAAGGAACATGATCAAAGGCATAAACACATATATGCTATAAATCAATCCAAGTTCCGCGAATCTAGGACATTTAGCTCACTACGCAGCCTGCAAAAGGTCTTCTCATCTAAAGGCTTAGTGAAGATATCGGCTAGCTGGTTCTCGGTGCTAACATAAAACACTTCGATATCTCCCTTTTGCTGGTGGTCTCTCAAAAAGTGATGCCGGATGTCAATGTGCTTTGTGCGGCTGTGCTCAACAGGATTTTTCGCTATGCGGATAGCACTCTCATTGTCACATAGGAGTGGGACTTTGCCCAGATTGTAACCAAAGTCCCGGAGGGTTTGCCTCATCCAAAGTAGTTGCGCGCAACACTGTCCTGCGGCAACATACTCGGCCTCAGCGGTGGATAGGGCAACGGAAGTTTGTTTCTTAGAGTTCCATGACACCAGGGACCTTCCTAAGAATTGGCACGTCCCCGATGTACTCTTCCTATCGACCTTACATCCAGCATAGTTGGAGTCTGAATATCCAATCAAGTCAAAGTTAGACCCCTTTGGATACCAGATCCCGAAGCAAGGCGTAGCGACTAAATATCTAAGAATTCGCTTCACGGCCACTAAGTGACACTCCCTTGGATCGGATTGAAATCTAGCACACATGCATACGCTGAGCATAATATCTGGTCTACTAGCACATAAATAAAGTAAAGACCCTATCATTGACCGGTATGCCTTTTGATCAACGGACTTACCTCCTTTGTTGAGGTCGGTGTGTCCATCGGTTCCCATCGGAGTCTTTGCGGGCTTGGCGTCCTTCATCCCAAACCGCTTTAGCAAATCTTGCGTGTACTTCGTTTGGGAGATGAAAGTGCCGTCCTTGAGTTGCTTCACTTGGAACCCAAGGAAGTAGTTCAACTCGCCCATCATCGACATCTCGAATTTCCGCGTCATCACCCTGCTAAACTCTTCACAAGACTTTTGATTAGTAGAACCAAATATTATGTCATCGACATAAATTTGGCACACAAAAAGATCACCATCGCAAGTCTTAGTAAAAAGAGTTGGATCGGCTTTCCCAACCTTGAAAGCATTAGCAATTAAAAAGTCTCTAAGACATTCATACCATGCTCTTGGGGCTTGCTTAAGTCCATAGAGCGCCTTAAAGAGCTTACACACGTGGTCGGGGTACCGTTCATCCTCGAAGCCAGGGGGTTGCTCTACGTACACCTCCTCCTTGATTGGCCTGTTGAGGAAAGCGCTCTTCACCATGGCCTGTTGAGGAAAGCGCTCTTCACTAAGAATGTCGAACAAGTGCGCAAGAATGAAGTGTGAGTGATCAACAATGCTCTAAGGATGCTTGGTGTACTCCTCCATGCGCCTAGGGGCACCTTTTATAGCCCCAAGGCAGCTAGGAGCCGTTGAGAGCATTCCAGGAAGGCAGATCTTGCCTTCTGTCGCTTGGTGCACCGGACAGTCCGGTGCACCACCGGACACTATCCGGTGCGGATTTCTTTCCTTATTTGGCGAAGCCGACCGTTGCAGATTGAGAGCCGTTGGCGCACCGGACACTGTCCGGTGCACCGGACAGTCCGGTGCTCCAATGTGACCGTTGGCTCGGTCACGCGTCACGCGCGGAATCCTCGGCCGACTGTTGGCCCGGCTGACCGTTGGCTCACCGGACAGTCCGGTGCACCACCGGACAGACCGGTGATTTTTAGCCGTACGCCGTTAATCACTTCCCGAGAGCGACGACTTCGCCTATGAACGGCTCACCGGACAGTCCGGTGCACCACCGGACAGTCCGGTGATTTATAGCCGTACACCGCCGTCGAAGTCCCGAGAGCAGTAAGTTCGCCAGAGCCAGCCTGGTGCACCACCGGACACTGTCCGGTGCACCACCGGACAGTCCGGTGCACCCAGACTGAGTAGACTTTGGCTGAACAAAGCCATCTCTTTTCTAACTTGATTTTTTCCTGTTTCCAGCACTTAGACACAATACATTAGTCCATAAAACAATGTACTAAGTCTAGAAACATACCTTTACTTTTGATTTACACTTTGTCCATCACTTGGAATACTTTAACACTTAAGCACTTGTGTTGGCACTCAATCACCAAAATACTTAGAAATGGCCCAAGGGCACATTTCCCTTTCAGCTAGGTGGGGGATTAGGGGTCGGAGGCAAGGATTGGTGGGAGGATGCGAGGATTAGTGGGAGATAAACATGTATTTGTCATGTATAAGTGATATTAGCTTGTAGAGCTCACTGTATGATACCGGAGGTGTACGAATACGTATGAGCATGAGGAAAATTATGAATAAAATTTTTGTAGGGACTTTAAAAATGATTCTGAAGGTATTTCTCAAGAGGAAAATATTTGAAGAATTATCGGTGGAATATTTGGGTAGTATTTCTGGAAATAATTTGAAGGGGATCACTAGGGAAATATTTGTAGGATATTTTGAGTAGGATTTGGAGATAATATAGACCACTATATTTTATTTGTTGAGATCAACTCGCAAACAAACATTTTGAAACGAAATTTAAAATTCATTTTGAATTTAGAGCGAGTTTGAGAAAATTTCAAGATTTGAATTTTTTGGGTGCTAAATTACGTAGAAATCTATATTCTCATGAAAAGCTCTTTAGAAAAAGGATGTCTCAAACATACCCAAAGGAACCTTTTATTATGAAGAAGCAGAACATGATTATTGTTCGCATGTTGTTATGCTCATATAACCACCGTGCACTTTAAATCTAGTGCTTTTGAGAACAATCGATTTGTGTCCCTTCATTCAATTTATGGTATAATATAATTTTAAAAACAGTTCTAACTAAGGCTCTGTTTGGTTCCTTTAGTATATGGACTAAAATTTAATCGAGGGACTAGAGTTTAGTTCTTACACTGTTTGTTTTCAGGGACTAAAAATATTCATAACGTATTAAATGATTTATAGGAAGGCTAAAATATCCCTTAACATTCTCTCATCATTAGTGCAATTGAAATAAATGATAGATAAAATGTAAAATTAATATGGTTTAGCCCCTTTTAGTCTCTATTTTTTCTCTAACGCGCAAGAGCACCGCACAACATTATATTAAGAGGAAGAATGCAAAGATATGCACAAGGAGGCTATGCTGAGGAAGACCGGACAGAAAAATAAAAACAACCCCAAAAACAAGACAGAAAGGAGAAAGGAAGAAAAGAAAAACTAAATCGATCTAGCTGCCCAAAGGGCTCCAGCGATACCAAACCTGCCAAGGTGCTTTGCCCGAGCAATGACCCAACAGCCTAACTCATTAAGAAAACAATGTCACGCCTTGGAAATAGAAGGGGATCCCCTAAAAAACAACCCTGTTTCTTTGTAACCAAAGGCATCAGGCTCCAATAATAATAGCACAATTAAGGCCTTTTCTTTTATCCTTGATGATCCTGTCACTCATGTCTCGCCACCATTCTGCAAAGGAAGAGGCAGAAGAGGAGGGAGCAAGATGCCCCAAACCACATGGGGAGAGAATACTGAACCAAAATTGTCGGTCGAAAACGCACGCAGGAGGTTAAGATGTGTTGTTGTTTCCTGGGCTTGGTCACATAAAGAGCAAACAACAGGGTGAGGCAGCCCCCTCTTTTACAATCTATCAACAGTCCAAACTCTGTCCTGAATTGCCAACCATAAGAAGAACTTGCATTTGGGGGAGATGGCCTTATAACAGGATTTAGCCGAATAGATATCTGAAGTCTCATGCTTCCAAGAGTGAATATCATCCTCATCCTTCAAAACCACCTCATTAACCATATCCCACAGGAGAAGGTACTGTTGCCAACCAAAGATATGAGAGGTTTGATACCCTCACCTAAGAGTTGTTATTAAGAGCCTGAGCCACTGTTCTAGTGCACACGACTTTCTTATGCACCTTCTGATAAACTTCTAGAGCGTCCTCAGAAATGGAGCAACCCTCTAACCAGCGATCAGACCAAAACATCGTGTTTGCACCATTTCCACTGCTGTAACTACTAAGATGTCAACAAACTTTCTGACCTGCGCCTGTATGGGAAGGTCCAGACCCCTCCATGGCTTACTAGCATCAGTCTTCTGCAACCAAAACCACCTAGCTTGCAGAGCCCATTCCTGCAATTTCAGGTTAGGTATGCCAAGCTCTCCGAGGTTTGGAGGCCTTGTTACCACATCCCAAAGCACCAAACAACTGTCACCCTTCACATCCTTCCCTTCTAAAGGAAACCACTTTCTAACTTTATCAGTTGCTTTGATCACCCATCTTGGGACACTCATGGCAATAAGGAGATACACAAGAATGATACAGAACACAAAACGAACCACTACAGTTCTACTCGCTAGGTTAAGAAGAGAGGCTTTCCAAAAAGGTAAATGATCCTGAAAGTTCCCTTTGCTTGCGAACAGGATCTGGATATCGCCTAGAGGGGGGCTGAATAGGCGAGTAAAAATTATCACTTTAAAACTGAAATTCTTACTCTACTCGAAGGCTGGATCGCAGTGGAATGAAGGACCCTTTGAGTAGGTTGCAGCGAAATAGAAGTTCATGTCTTAGAAATACCCTGCACTTCAAATATCGCTTGTACCACAAATAAGTATTGAAGTGCAGATATAACGAGTGAGTAAGACAGAGCGTCAGCACACAATATAGAGCGAAGCACACAGACACATGGATTTATCCTGAGGTTCGGCCAAGCCTGAAATGCTTGCCTAGTCCTCGTTGGAGTTAGCCACACCTGGGCTTGGAGTCTATTTCAACTCCTTCCTCCGTTTGCTCAGATCTGTCAGTATGACAGATAGAGCCTTCCACTATGTTGATATTGGTTACAACAAAGCCGCGACTGCTTACAGTCTTCTTGACAGCACTCCGGCAGAGTAACAATACGCTCAAGACTTTGCTCTAGCTCTTAGCAGCACTTCTCCACTCTCTAAAGGCTTATAGCTTTGCCTCTACACAAACTAGAGAGATATACACGAGAGGGAGAGAGAGAATCGATCCGAGTGATGTATACAATTGTAGGATGCACTTGTGTCCTTGTTGGAGATGCCTAGGGGTCCCTTTTATAGACCCAAGGGGCCTAGGAGCCGTTGGAATTCATTTTGGAAGGCAATATTTGCTTTCTGTCGGGTGGCGCACCGGACAGTCCGGTGCACCACCGGACAGGTTCTGTAGCTTGTCCAGTGCGTGATCTCCTTCCATATCGGGCTCAGCTGACCGTTGGAGCAACAGTCGTCTTAGCTCACCGGACACTATCCGGTGCACACCGAACAGTCCGGTGCGCCAACTAACCGTTGGCTCAGGCCACGCGTCGCCCGCTGATTGCGCTGCCGACCGTTGGCGCAGTCGACCGTTCGCTCACCGGACAGTCCGGTGCACCACCGTACAGTCCGGTGAATTATAGCCGCACGCCGCCAGACTTTTCCCGAGAGTGTCCTGTTCACCGGAGTTCAGACTGGCGCACCGGACACTGTCCGGTGCACCACCGGACAGTCCGGTGTGCCAGACTGAGCAGAGTTTTGGTTGCGCCGAGCCAAGACATTTTGCAATTATTTTCTCGCTGTTTCTAGCACTTAGATAAAATATGTTAGTACTCAAAAACAATTCACTAAGTCTAGAAACACACCTTGTTCTTGTTTTGCACTCCTTTAGCATTTGGCATGATTGAGATTGATGTTGGACTCATAAACCATCAAGTCAACTTGACTTGATCTAGATTTGTCATTTCTGAGCTCCAACATCCTGTAAAGGTCACATAGGATATCTCCAAACATAGGAACAACACAAACTAAAGATCAAGGTGCACTTAGCTCTTTTGGGCTGCTTCCAGTTCTAGTTTTGACACAGCTTCTCCTTCTAGTGACCTTGTTCACTTCTTGAGCTTGGTCTTGAGCCTTATGACTTACACCACATAATTGTAGATGTTACCTCATTGGTTGTAAGTCATGTCATTATGTAGTGTTCCTTGATGCACCATAATTCTTTAACAAGATCAACTTTGACTTTGCAAGTCTTCTTCTTCACCCCTGGCTTTGGGTTCCTAGTCTCCTTGACCTTTTCCCGTGCACTCGGTACCTCGAAGCTCTTCTTGCTTCCATCCTTGGCTTGATCGGTTGTCTCTGAGTTATGCACATCGAGTCTCACTTAAGCAATGTCCATCTTTCTTGTGATGTCCATTATCTATAGATATATCAGTCTTTGGACCATCACTTGTGTTGAACCCTGTTAGCTTTGCATTCAGCACATGTTCAACGCTTAGCACACTTGTTATTCCTTTAATTGGGTTGTCATCTAAACACCAAAACCCACAAGAGAGCTTTCAGATCCGCTATCTTTTCAACCCAAGTCATGAGGGCATTCTTTGACATTTTTTTGTTGGAAATGGGCAGCCCCAAATAGGTGTAGGGAAAGGTTGCAGGAGTACATTGCATCAAGGAACAACTTTCTGAACATCCTGATCATTGCAAGCATTAAGATTGAAAAAACTCTTCTGCGGGTTGGTAACCAACCTCGATGCCTCTCCAAAACAGTCTATGATGATCTCAGTACACATCAAGTCCAATTCTTGTGGCTTAATAAATATACAACCACATCATCAGCGTAAACTGAAATCCTGCATTTCATTTTTCCACCATCGAGATTCTGCAGCAGCCCAACGTCTAGCTTCTTTAAAAAGACTGGTAAGCACATTCATAATTATAATAAAAAGCATAGGAGACAAAGAGTCACTTTGTCTCAGACCCCTCAAAGTCCCACCGTTTGGCAATTTAGGGACTTAAGTAGACTAAAATAAAGAAATTAATCTTTAGTCCTGTTGGGGGTCACTTCAAGAATTCTAGCTTCGATTATACAGTTTCACCATAAAACAACTTCAACAAAAACGTTGAGGTGGGTTCAAAGAGTGTTTCACTTGTACATGGAGCTTTTGTAATATAATTGATTTGTGTGAGTTTTTTAGATTACCTTTTGAGAGCACCTAGAGGGGGGTGAATAGGTGATCCTGTAAAATTCAACAACTAATAGCCACAAAACTTGGTTAAGTGTTAGTATGGCTAAGTAGCGAGCTCTTGCGACCACACAAGTATCACAGAAAAATAATCACAAAAGACACGCGAGTTTATCCCGTGGTTCGGCAAGTATAACACTTGCCTACCTCCACGTTGTGGCATCCCAATGGACGAGGGTTGCACTCAACCCCTTTCAAGTGATCCAATGATCAACTTGAATACCACGGTGTTCTTCTTTGCTTATCTATTTTTCCCGTTTGTGAGGAATCTCCACAAGTTGGAGTCTCTCGCCCTTACAACAAAGATCACAGTGAAACACAAGTGTAAGGACGGGAAGCAACACACACAAATCCGCAGCAATACACATGCACACAAGCCAAGACTTGAGCTCAAATGAAGCACAACGAGTTCACCACTAGAACGGAGCTCAAATCACTAACAAAGTCAATCAAGTGCGCGGAGACGGAGTGTGGAAGACTTAGAATGCTTAAAGTATGCTTGGTTGACTCCTCCATGCGCCTAGGGGTCCCTTTTATAGCCCCAAGGCAGCTAGGAGCCGTTGGAGGCATTCTTGGAAGGCTAATCTTGCCTTCTGTTGGGTGGTGCACCGGACAGTCCCTGTAGTTGTCCGGTGCGTGATCTCCTTCCTTTTCTAGCGCATCCGACCGTTGCAGATTCGTGGCAGTTGGCACACCGGACACTGTCCGGTGCCCTCTGCCGACCGTTGGCGTGCCCACACGTCACGCGAAGATTGCGCGGCCGACCGTTGGAGCAGTTGACCGTTGGCTCACCGGACAGTCCGGTGCACCACCGGACAGTCCGGTGAATTTTAGCTGTACGCCGTTGAACGTTTCCCGAGAGCGATGACTTCGCCACGGACGACTCATCGGACAGTCCGATGCACCACCGGACAGTCCGGTGAATTAAAGTCGTACGCCACCGTCGAGTCCCGAGAGCGACCTGTTCACCAGAGGCTGGTCTGGCCCACCGGACACTGTCCGGTGCACCCAGATCGAGTAGGAGTTGGCTTTCCAATTTGTTTTCTCCTGTTTCTAGCACTTAGACACAATACATTAGTACCCAAATCAATGTACTAAGTCTAGAAACGTACCTTGTTACATGATTTGCACTTCTTCAATCTTTGGCACAAATTAACACTTAGAGAATATGTGTTGGGCACTTAATCACCAAAACATTTTAGAAATGGCCCAAGGGCACATTTCCCTTTCAATCTCCCCCTTTTTGGTGATTCATGCCAACACATCCAAAAGCAACTAAATGAAGTGCAATATCAATGCAAAAGAGAACAAGAATTGTTTTTAATTCAAATTTGGCATATTTGGATCATTCTTTGCCACAACTTTGTTTGTTTTTGCAAATCAAATTCATTTTGCTATCTCTAAGTCAAACACACTTGTTTAGGCACAAAGAGAGATATTTCAATGGAAAAATTGATCAAGAGCCAAAAACTCCCCCTTTTTCCCATAATCATACATTCTCCCCATAAGAGACCAAATTTTGCAAATAAGAGTATTTTGACAACTCAAAAGTGCTAACTCTACTATTTTCAAATTTCTCAAGTGGTAGCTGATCCATTTGCTTTGGCCTTAATTTCTCCCCCTTTGGCATTAAGCACCAAAACGGGATCATTTTTGGCCCTTTAACCCCATTGCCTCACCAAAATTGTCAATTAAGAGCAAAAAGGCAATAAGAGCATAGATATGAACTTGGAGTTAATACCGGAGTGCAGTGGAAGTCTTTGCATGGTCCAAGTTCACCTTTCCCTTTTAATTCACCTTTGAGACTAAATCAAGAACTCAAACACAAAGGTTAGTCTCAAAGGGTCAAGTTGTAGCATGCCTCCCCCTAAATAAGTGCATCACTTGCAAATGGACTTGTGAGGTCCGGGGATCATGTGTACAACTTGAGCACCACAAATGAACAACACAAGATTGAAATGCATAAATTACATGATCAAAGGCATAAAACACATGTATGCTATAGATCAATCCAAGTTACGCGAATCTAAGACATTTAGCTCACTACGCAACCTGCAAAACCTTTTCTCATCTAAAGGCTTGGGTAAGATATCGGCTAGCTGGTTCTCGGTGTTAATATGGTACACCTCGATATCCCCCTTTTGCTGGTGGTCTCTCAGGAAGTGATGCCAGATATCTATGTGCTTAGTGCGGCTATGTTCAATAGGATTATCCACCATGTGGATTGCACTCTCATTGTCACATAGGAGTGGGACTTTGCTCAGATTGTAGCCAAAGTCCCAGAGGGTTTGCCTCATCCAAAGTAGTTGCGCGCAGCACTGTCCTGTGGCAACATACTCGGCCTCAGCGGTGGATAGGGCAACGAAAGTTTGTTTCTTTGAACTCCAAGACACCAGGGACCTTTCTAGGAATTGGCATGTCCCTGATGTACTCTTCCTATCAACCTTGCACTCGGCATAATCGGAGTCTGAATATCCAATCAAGTCAAAGGTAGACCCCTTTGGATACCAGATCCCAAAGCAAGGCATAGCAACTAAATATCTAAGAATCCGCTTAACGGCCACAAGGTGACACTCCCTTGGGTCGGATTGATATCTAGCACACATGCATACGCTTAGCATAATATCCGGTCTACTAGCACATAAATAAAGTAATGACCCTATCATAGACCGGTATGCCTTTTGATCAACAGACTTACCTCCTTTGTTGAGGTCGACATGTCCGTCTGTTCCCATTGGTGTCTTTGCGGGCTTTGCGTCCTTCATCCCGAACCGCTTGAGCAAGTCTTGCGTGTACTTCATTTTGGAAATGAAGGTGTCGTCCTTGAGTTGCTTCACTTGGAACCCAAGGAAGTAATTCAACTCGCCCATCATCGACATCTCAAATTTCTGAGTCATCACCCTACTAAAATCCTCACAAGACTTTTGGTTAGTAGAACCAAATATTATGTCATCGACATAAATTTGGCACACAAATAGGTCAACATCACAAGTCTTAGTGAAAAGAGTTGGATCGGCTTTCCCAACCTTGAAAGCATTAGCAATTAGGAAATCTCTAAGGCATTCATACCATGCTCTTGGGGCTTGCTTAAGTCCATAAAGCGCCTTAGAGAGCTTACACACATGGTTGGGGTACCGTTCATCCTCAAAGTCAGGGGGTTGCTCCACGTACACCTCCTCCTTGATTGGCCCGTTGAGGAAAGCGCTCTTCACATCCATTTGGAACAACCTGAAAGAGTGGTGAGCGGCATAGGCTAATAGAATGCGAATAGACTCTAGCCTAGCCACAGGAGCAAAAGTCTCCTCGAAATCCAAACCTGCGACTTGGGCATAACCTTTTGCCACAAGCCAAGCCTTGTTTTGTGTCACCACCCCGTGCTCGTCTTGCTTGTTGCGGAACACCCACTTGGTTCCCACAACGTTTTGCTTGGGACGTGGCACCAGGCTCCAAACTTCATTCCTCTTGAAGTTGTTGAGCTCTTCCTGCATGGCCAACACCCAGTCCGGATCTTGCAAGGCCTCTTCTACCCTGAAAGGCTCAATAGAAGAGACAAACGAGTAATGCTCACAAAAGTTAGCTACTCTTGAGTGAGTAGTTACTCCCTTGCTTATATCACCCAAAATCTGGTTGACGGGATAATTCCTTTGAATCGTCGCTTGGACTTGAGTTGGAGGGGCCCGTGGTGCTTCTTCCTCCATAACTTGGTCTTCTTGTGCTCCCCCTTGATCACACGCCTCCTCTTGAGGAACATGTTCATCATCTTGAGTTGGGGGCTGCACCATTGTTGAGGAAGAAGGTTGATCTTGCTCTTGGTGTTCCTATGGTCGCACATCTCCAATCGCCATGGTGCGAATTGCGTCCGTTGGAACATCATCTTCATCTACATCATCAAGATCAACTTGCTCTCTTGGAGAGCCATTAGTTTCATCAAATACAACGTTGCTAGAGACTTCAACTAAACCCGATGATTTGTTGAAGACTCTATACGCCTTTGTATTTGAGTCATAACCTAGCAAAAACCCTTCTACAGCTTTGGGAGCAAATTTGGAATTTCTACCTTTCTTTACTAGAATATAACATTTACTCCCAAATACACGAAAGTATGAAACGTTGGGTTTGTTACCGGTTAGAAGTTCATACGAGGTCTTCTTGATGAGGCGATGAAGGTAGACCCGGTTTATGGCGTGGCAAGCTGTGTTCACAGCTTCCGACCAAAACTGCTCGGGCGTCTTGAATTCTCTAAGCATCGTCCTCGCCATGTTGATAAGCGTCCTGTTCTTCCTCTCTACCACACCATTTTGTTGTGGTGTGTAGGGAGCGGAGAACTCATGTTTGATTCCTTCCTCCTCTAGGTACTCCTCCACTTGTAAGTTCTTGAACTCGGACCCATTGTCGCTTCTTATCTTCTTCACCTTGAGCTCAAATTCGTTTTGGGCCTCCTTAGAAAGCGCTTTAGGGTCCCTTGGGTTTCTGATTTATCTTGCAAAAAGAATACCCAAGTGAAGCGGGAAAAATCATCAACAATAACAAGACCATACTTACTTCCTCTAATGCTGAGGTAGGCGACGGGTCCGAAGAGGTCCATATGGAGTAGCTCTAGAGGTCTTGATGTGGTCATCACATTCTTGCTGTGATGAGTGCTTCCCACCTGTTTACCTGCTTGACAAGCTGCATAAGGTCTATCTTTTTTGAAAAACACATTAGTTAGCCCTAACACATGTTCTCCCTTTAGAAGTTTATGAAGGTTCTTCATCCCAACATGTGCTAGACGGCGATGCCACAGCCAGCCCATGCTAGTCTTAGCAATTAAGCATGCATCTAGATCGGCCTCCTCATTCGAAAAATCAACTAAGTAGAGTTTGTCGTCTAGTACACCCTTAAAAGCTAATGAACCATCACTCCTTCTAAAGACAGACACATCTACATTCGTAAATAGACAATTATATCATATATTACATAGTTGACTGACATATAATAAATTATACCCGAGCGATTCAACTAAAAACACATTAGATATGGAATGCTCGGATGAAATGGCTATCTTTCCTAGTCCTTTAACCTTGCCTTGGTTCCGATCTCCAAAGATGATCGAATCTTGGGAATCTTTGTTCTTGACGTAGGAGGTGAACATCTTATTCTCCCCCGTCATGTGGTTTGTGCATCCGCTGTTGATAATCCAGCTTGAGCACCCGGATGCATAAACCTGCAAGGCAAATTAGGCTTGGGTTTTAGGTACCCAACTCTTGTTGGGTCCTACAAGGTTAGTTACAATAGTCTTTGGTACCCAAATGCAAGTCTTGTCTCCATTGCATTTGACCCCCAACTTTCTAGCGACCACTTTTTCATTTTTTACATGAAAGTACAAAGGTAGTGTTGCAATCATGAAAGACTGTGGTAGGTTTATTACACATTTTCCTAGAAGCATGAGACACAAAGTTTCTCCTAGGCCTACCATTAAAGTTAGAACTTGAAGCAATCATAGCATGAGAATCAAAAGCATTACAACTCCTATTATAATGAGAATTTCTAGAAAATTTTCTATCATTATACATGAAAGAATGATTCTTTTGATTACTACTAGCCATAGGGGCCTTCCCTTTCTCCTTGTTGGGAATGGGAGCCCTTTGGCTTGTTAAGTTCTTGGCTTCCTTTTGAAAGTCAAGTCCATCCTTAATTGAGGGATGTCTACCAACGGTGTAGGCATCCCTAGCAAATTTTAACTTATCAAAGTCATTTTTGCAAGTCTTAAGTTGGGCATTAAGACTTGCCACTTCACCATTTAATTTTGTAATGGAAGTAAGGTGCTCAACACATGCATCAACATCAAAATCCTTACACCTATTACAAATGACAACATGCTCTACACAAGAACTAGATTTATTAACTACTTCTAGCTTAGCATTTAAATCATCATTAATACTCTTTAAGCTAGACACAGTTTCATGACAAGCGGATAATTCAGAAGAAAGCATCTCATTCCTTTTAACCTCTAAAGCAAGAGATTTTTGCACACTAATAAACTTGTCATGCTCTTCATATAAAATATCTTCTTGCTTCTCTAACAATCTATTCTTTTCATTTAAAGCATCAATCAATTCATTGATTTCATCTATTTTAGTTCTATCTAAACCTTTAAATAAGCTTGTGAAATCTACTTCATCATCACTAGAGTCATCATCACTTGAAGTAGTATACTTAGGGGTATCTCGAGCGCTTACTGTTGGAGACTTGTTCTCAAATGCTATGAGTCAAGAACAAGGCAACACAGAAAATGTTAAACATTAAAGTCCTTCGTCCTTCGAAGCATTATTTCCCTTGGGATATAATGATCTTCGGACGAAGGTTATGAAGGACATACCTTCAGCAGCATAACATATAATGATGAAGGAATCATATGAAATATAAAATAACATAAACAATCATGTATTATTATCAACTCATTTTATTTTATCATTATGAAAAATAGAGATGATATCAAATTACAAATGTACCTTCGGCTTGAAAGAAGGTAAAAGTACAAGCGTGACGCAAAAGCAAATGCCAAGTCAGCGTGAACAGTACAGGAGCACTGTTCATCTATTTATAGGCACGGGACGTAGCCCATATAAAATTACATTTATGCCCTTTACAATCGACTACAATAATGACACAAAACATCATGGGTCTTTAAGTCATTTCATCTTTAAGTCGGTTCACTCCTTCGTCTTGAGATCTGCCACTGTGCCGAAGCTTTATAGGTGATAGCTTCGGCGCTGCTTCTGAGAGGATCTGTCGAAGGTGTTCTCTTTCTTTAGGATCTTCGGCTACGAAGCATACCCCCAACAGTAGCCCCTTCGCAGTGCTAGATCGTTTTTCGTAACGAGCTTGATCCGTGAAAAAGTCTTCTAGGCTTCGGGATGCCGAAGATCCAAAAAACACCTTCCCTGAGCTCGTTGGCGAGAAACGATTAAAATAATCCTCGCGCGAAGTGGCCTCATCTTGGCCTCATCTTGCAGGAGTTACGCACGCCCTAGCGATTCACCTTCTCGGACCCTGTGGCCCACCGTTCAGTGAGTGCGGGTGGCTGTTTGTCCGGTGCGGAAGACCTTGACGACTCACCTTCCCACTTGCGTCACTATATAAACAGACGGGTAGGTGTGAAGTTACCACAGCATTCATTGCTATTGCACTGTTTTGTTGCCAAAATATTGACCAAAACCGAAGCTTGTTTGTTGCATCCTCATCCGAAGCTATTTACTTTGCTCAAGCTTCGTAACAGGAAAGAGCTTCGGCAGAATAAAGAAAAAATTTCAACTTCAAAAAACAAGGAATTCAATCATCAGATGGCCAGAGTGCGTTCCACAGCTAGGGTTACGCGCGACGAAGAGGAAACCGAAGGTGCTGAAACTGCCCCAATCTCCGAAGTGATGAAGCGCTCAGGGCTGGTAGCATCAGAGGGTGCATCTGCCGCTGAAACAGAACAAGCTGATGTTGAGGAGACTGAGTCTAAAGATGTTATAGCGTGGTGCCAAGTAAACCCAGCCACCTGGATTTTGGGAAATCCACCATCTCCGAAGATGATTTGCCTAAGCTGTTGAAATTGGGCTATTTCAGTGAAGCGAAGAAAGAGCTAATTCGTTTTGGTGGGGAAGAGACTACTCCGAAGCCAGGAAAGGATGAAGTGGTAGTCTTCAAAAGTTTCTTTAAGGCTGGCTTAAGATTTCCTTTGAACAAGATGATTGCTGTTGTACTGAAGAAGTTTGGGATCTACCTTCATCAGCCAACTCCCAACGCTATTGTCCGGCTTAGTGTTTATATCTGGGCTCTCCGAAGCCAAGGGGTGGAGCCATTTGGCGAAGGCTTCTGCCGAGTGCACGAGCTTCATTACCAGACGAAAGCTAGAGGAGATGGGCTACATGAAAATTTTGGCTGCTACAATTTTGCCTATCGCAAGAACACAAAATTTCCAGTGATTAGCTACCGAAGCAAGTGGCCAGCTGGCTAGAAGTCTGAGTGGTTTTACGTCAAAGTTGACGAAGATAAGGAGGAGCTGGTCCAGAGTCCGCTAGAATTGATCTTCGGAGAAACCAGACCGCAGTGCAACATGACACCAGGGAGTCCAAGCCAAATTGCTCTGGCTGAATTTCGAGTTATTGCAGATCATATCGGCGCTAGGGATTTAGTGCAAGAATTTTTGGCCTTCAAAGTGTTCCCAACTGTGAAAGAGTGGGACATGCCGAAGCTTAAAGGAGAAAAGAAAAAGGGGGAACTTATTCGGTTACCCTATCATTATAAATTCAAGAAATATTTCAAAGTGCCTTGCCAAGAGTGGCTAGACACGATTGAAGTGATGTGCAATGAAATTCTTGGCAATTATTCCAAAAAAGAAGATCAACTAATGACTGCAGCCTTCGGTACCCGCCCGAAGCGAAGGTTGAACCGAGTAATGGATGCTCTGGACTTTGAGTATCCCGACTACGAGCGGCTAGACAAGGATGCCGAAGGGCAAAAAAGAAAGAGAGTGGCTAGCGTTCTAAATAAAGACGATGAAAAACAATTGAAAGAGAAAAAGCTGAAGCCTGAGCCAAAAACAGATGCTTCGAAGAAGAGAAAAGCTACAGCTCCAAAGCAGAAGGCAATTGACGAAGAAGAAGAAATTGCTGCAACAACCTCTACCACCGACGTGGAAGAAATTTTAAAGGTAATGACTGAATCTTTGCCTGTCAAGCTAAGTCCACTGGGGCCACATCTGACGAAGCTTTTTCAGAAGGAAAAGGAGCCCGCAAAAACGAAGAAGGCAGCTAGGCCAAAGAAGCAAAGAATCATTATAGTGACAGAAGTCATCGAAGGGACCCCACCAGGAGCTTCAGCTCTGAAGGCGCCAGCTGTTGAGAGCACGACAGCCACCGAAGCTGCACCTGCGGAAGCCACAGCTACCGAAGCTGTCACGACCAAAGATATTCATTTAGAGTGCACGATTGTCGATATTGATAAGATACTGCTAAACATGGCCGCAGAAGAAGCTGCTGTAGCCACCGAAGAAACTATGACCCCAGAACCCGGGAAGGAGAAAGAAATAGCCGAAGACACTTCAGAAGATGAAATTTTTAACTTTCAAAACTTAGTTGGTCAAGAGCTGACAAAGGCTGAAAAAGAAGAGCTAAAAGAATATGCTATGTCTTACGGATATCAGCCGGGAGCACTTCTCTTTGGTGGCATCGATGACGAAAAATTGGGCTGCATCCAGGATCAGACCGGAGCGAAGGTTATCGGTACTCTATCAAAGAGTATTGGTTTCCCGAAGCTCGAAACAGATATTAGCCGCTACCGACGACAACACATCGTCGGTAGTTTATTCTATTCCAATTTCAAGGTAAACTTTTCTTTAACATTTATTATTTCAATAATGAAGATGTTTTCTAACGAAGGTTGTTTATATGCAGAGTATGCTACTGAGTAAAGCTTTGAAAATGCAGCAAGATTTGGAAGATAAAAAACAGGAAGTTATAATTGAAAACTTAGAAAGCAAGATAAAAGACCAATCAGATGCTCTTGAAAAGAAAGACTTTGAGCTTCAGACAACCGAAGGCTTATTGGCAGAAGCTGAAGCTAAAATAGCAGAATTAAATATGAAGCTTCTGTCCCAGTCAGAAAGCTTCGAACAAGAAAAGTAGAAGCTTAATGCAAAATTTGAGGCCAAGGTCCAGAAAAGTTCAGATTTGAAAAAAATCATTGGCAAGCCTTCAAAACAAATGTCTGGAGTTCAGTAATCGATGTGTTCAACGGCTGAAACAAGTCTTCTATTCGGTTGGAGCCAGCAGCGAAAAATTCAATCCTTCGTCTGAGGACTTGCCAGAGGCCTTCGAACATATCGAAGGTGAAATTGATGACCTTGAAGAAGTTATAGCTAGACATGGTGACTTTTGTGCCCTGGTAGCTTCTCGGGGCACAGCTGTCGCCTTCCTGAAATTTGGCTGCGAACATGGAAAGGTTATCAATAGACCTAATTTCAACTTATCACCAGCAGACCTGGATGATATTCCCAACCTTGCCCGAAGCATAGCAAATAGGTTTATAAAACTGGTATGGACAAAGGGTGGACGAAGCAAAGCTGGTGATGAAGCTCGGAGTCATCTTAAGCCGGTAACAAAATCATACCTTGTGCTTACCTCTTCTTTTGAACTTGAATTTTGCTTACAATACTTGAATGCATACAGGATGACGAAGCCAAGGCCGAAGCTAAAGAGCAAGAAGATGAAGCCGAAGTTCAATGGATGACGAAGTCGAAGTCGAAGCCGAAGCTGAAGCTGAAGCTCAATGGATACTAATGAAGCTTGAATAGATAGCTGTAGAAAAAACTCTAAAAACCCTTGTAATAACCTTTGTAAAGAACAATGTAATTAATTTTTACTTTGTAAACTTTGTCCATACCTTGTAATATATTCTTACCTTTCCATCAATGTATAAAGTGCTTTGGTGTGAACGAAATTAGCATTTTTGAGCCAAAGGCGAAAAACACCTTCCCTTCTTTTCGTACACAGCGAAGCATAAATACTGCTTCTTTTTCTTTTTGCCGAAGCTTTATCTTCAGAGCCAAAGCAACTGCGTGTGTTATGACGGTGATGATCCTATGTATGTCTAAATGAATGTTTATGAATGCAAATGTATGATGTAATGTATGGTGCAAATGAATGTCCAAACACACAAATACGAAGCCACATCCACATCCTTCATTCCCTTAGGAATAACCAAAATCTCTTTGCCGCTTATTTTTCGGCTTCACCGCTTATTTTTCGGTGTATCAGCGCTGACTTTTCGCTGTAAGTTCTGCATTCCCTTAGGAACATCTTTTGAACTTCTTCGCCTTCTATTTCGGCGGTATCGCGTTGACTTTTCGCGCTTCGCCTTATATTTCGGCAGAATCAGCGTTGACTTTTCGTTGTAAGCTCTGCATTCCCTTAGGAACGACTTTTGAGCAGAAAACTTACACTGCGCTCCCTTAGGAACGGCTTTTTGTAGCTTCGTCGTGCTCTGCATCCCCTTAGGGACGACTTCCGAGCTTCTCCCTGCTTTTTCTTTTCTCTTTGCACTCGATGGTGCGTGCTCAGCTTTTACATTTACATCTTTGGGGGATATTGCTCTTGTAGAGCTGAAATAAGAAAAAGAGAAATTACATGCTATGGCCCCATTAAAAACCTTTCTCCCCCTTTGGAAAGGAAAAGGGTGCCATAGGAAAAAATAAAAAATAAAAAAATAAAAGATTACATTAAGCTACACATAATATCGCCGAAGCTCATCCGCATTCCAAGATCTAGGAATGTCGTTGCCGTCCATATCCTTCAATCTGTAGGAACCGGGTCTTGACGAAGGTACTACCAGAAAAGGTCCTTCCCACTTCAATTGTAGCTTGCCTACTGTATCTGGGTTGGCAACTCTCCGAAGTACCAAGTGCCCTGGCCTGATATTTTTTAACCGAACTTTTCTGTCATGCCATTTTATTGTTTCGGCTTGGTATTTATTGATGTTCTCCACAGCCTGAAGCCTGATCCCTTCTATAGCATCTTTTGCCACAGAATAATCAGCTTCGTCCTCTGCCGAAGCCACTGTTCTTATTGATCCTGCTTTAGCTTCTTCCGGGGTTATTGCTTCGTCACCAAACAATAATTTGAATGGTGTAAAGCCTGTTGACCTTGACATTGTTGTGTTGTGGCTCCACACCACTTTGATCAATTCATCTAGCCACTTTCCTCTGGGCTGATTGAAGATTAACTTCATTATTCCCGTCATTATAATGTCATTAGCTCTTTCGACAAGTCCATTTGACTCCGGATGTCTAACTGATGCGAAATGGATCTTCGTGCCAATTTGTTCACAGAACTCTTTGAAAGCTTCGGCATCAAACTGTATTTCGTTGTCCATAGTAATAGCCTTCGGCACTCCGAAACGACAAACAATATTTTGCCAGAAAAAATTCTGAACAGTGACCGAAGTTATTGTGGCTAAAGGCTTCGCCTCAATCTATTTGGAAAAATATTCTACCGCCACCACAACATATTTTAAATTTCCTTGTGCTGGTGGAAGTGGGCCTAACAAATTAAGGCCCCACCTTTGCAACGGCCAAGTGGGTTGTATTAGCTGAGTCAGAGATGAAGGCTATTTTTGATCTCTTGCACATTTTTTACAACGTTCACACTTTTGGACTAATTCTGCTGCATCCGAAGCTACCTTCGGCCAATAAAACCCTTGACGAAAGACTTTTCCCAGCAAGGGCCTAGACCCGATGTGAGATCCACACAGACCTGCGTGTATTTCCTTCATCAATTCTATACCTTCAGCTCTGGATAGACATTTGAGCAATGGAGAGCAGACTCCATGTTTGTATAACTCCCCTTCTATTATTACATGTGGTCGGGCTCTTGCCTCTATTCTCTTATTATAAGCTTCGTCAACTGAAAGACAATTGCCCTGGAGAAAGGATATAATCTCGGTTCTCCAATCTTCACTATGAACAGGAGATATATTGAGCACTGCTCTTTCAAGAAGTTCCACCGAAGGTGCTCTTATTGTCTCAAAGAATACTTCCGAAGGTAAAGGCAGCCCCTGTGCTGCTGACTTGGCTAGCAGATCAGCGTGCTCATTTTCTCCTCGTGGAATATTCTTGACAGAAAACCTTTCGAAAGAAGCTTCAAACCTTCGAACTGTATCCAAGTATTTTTCAAGCTTCGGGTCTCTTGCTTTACAACTCTTGTCAATATGACCGGAAATAACTTGGGAATCGGTTTTAAGAATCGCCCTTCTTATCCCCATTGCCTTTAACTTCCGAAGCCCCAAAAGCAAAGCTTCATATTTAGCAATATTATTTGTGCAGCTAAAATCAAGTTTCACTGCATAACATGTTCTGACTTTGGAAGGTGCAACTAGGACGGCAGCTGCACCTGCCCCGAAGGTTCCCTAGGAACCGTCACAGAACACTGTCCAAGCTTCGGCATCTTTACTTGCTTCTTCTTCCTGAGCCCCTGGCGTCCAGTCAGCGATGAAGTCTGCTAACGCCTGGGACTGGATCGAGGATCTATGCACATAATTAATGGTGAATTTGTTGAGTTCCGCAGCCCACTTTCCAATCCTTCCAGTAGCTTCTCTGTTCCTCATAATATCCTTCAAAGGCTGTGATGAAGGAACAATTATATGGAATGCTTGAAAATAATGCCGAAGCTTCCTGGAGGCCATTAAGACAGCATATAGCACTTTCTCCAATTCTGTATAGTTTTTCTTTGATAAGCTGAGGACTTCGGAGACGAAGTATACTGGGGCTTGCTTTTTGATTTGTCCTTCAAGCTTTTCCTGCACAAGCACTGCACTTACTGCAGAATGCGAAGCTGCCACATATAATAACAGAGGAGCCCCTGGCGTGGGTGGAGTTAACGTTGTTAGGTCTATCAGGTACTGTTTCAGCTCTTCGAAGGCTTTCTGCTGAGCTGATCCCCATTGAAAGACTTCGGCCGACTTCAGCACTTCAAAGAATGGTAAATTTCTCTCTGCTGATCTAGATATGAATCGATTCAGAGATGTCTGTCTTCCTGTCAGCCGTTGAGCTCCCTTCTTTGTGCTCGGCGGCTCCATCCGAAGAATAGCGTCGATTTTATTTGGATTAGTTTCGATCCCTTTTGTTGAAACTAAACAACCAAGGAATTTCCCCTTCTTTACTCTGAAGACACACTTTTCTGGATTCAACTTTAGGCCAGCTTGCCTAAAGTTAGCGAATGTCTCCTTGTGACACCTCAAATCCATCAATTAAAAACAATCTGATTTCATTCACTTTCATTAGGAAGAAAAATGTTTTTAAATAATTAAAGTAATGATATAACTGAGTTTAACAAATTTTTATGAATGATTAAATATCTACCAAAATGATTGATACATTCATTTTTGTGGGCATGATTTTTGTTTGCTAATGAATTGTAACGATTTTATTTATTTTATTTTATAAGAAGCTCAATTTATTTAATAATAGAAATCTGCCTAAAAATTTATTTATAGGATAATTTATAATTTTTTTAAATATTTAAATATAATTATTTATCTAATAAACAAAAGAAAAAAACAAACAAAAGAAATAAAAAAAGGAAGATCGAACGTCCATTCAATCTCCATGCCCACTCCTCTTTATTTTCTTTCTTTTATTTCTCTCTCCCTTCTTTTTCACTTGCAAGTGGACCCTCCCAAGTCTTCTTCTCCCCACGGCTTCTCTCTGTCTGCAGTAAGCGCGTCCGCCGCCGGTCGGCCAGATCTTCATCTTCACGCGCACCTAGGGTGGAGCAGCCCCACCATGCCTGGTCCTCCCCTCCTCTCCTCCACTAATGCTGCCCCATCACTGCTCCTCTTCTCCTGCTAGCCGTCAGTTTCTCCTCCACTTACGACTCGCAAACGTCTGTAGTAAAGCCGCCGCCATTAATGACCAATAAAGCTCCACCTGCGTCCGTTAGTCTCTCAGCCTCGCTCCTAGCCTATAAATCGAACACCGTGGATCTACGTGCTTGTTACTAGCCTCTCTTTTCTTCTCTCACGATGTCCTATGTGCTGCTCACGGAGCCGAGCCACCGCCGTCATCGTCCTTCGCCGCCGTGCCGTTTCAGAGCCCCTCCGCCACCGGTGAAGACTTCTCGTGACCTTGGACGCCCGCTCTTCCACTTTCCTGTGCTCGGCAACGCCCCGGTTCGCCTCCACGCCGCCAGCCGTGGTCCCATCCACCTCTGCGCAAGTAACATCAAGGTGAACACGATTGAATCTAGCCCCTAATACTGTGTAAAAATTATTTAGACAAATTTTTTCAGTACAAAAGAAAGTGAAAATAAGCCCCTGTGATTTTATGTGCTATCACGATCCAATTTCTATATTGTTACGTAATTTTAGTTGTATATTTTCTTTTAGTGTAAAAATCAGGTGTATACCGAACGCTTAATTTCATATGTATGTGATGGTTTATTTTAATTAGTGTATGCTGTCTTTCGCCTTTGTGTATTTTAATTTAATTATGATTGTTGACATTAATTTAAATATAGTTTGTTAGAGTAAAAGATTAAGGGATAGGTAAACCATATATTTGTAACAATAATACTAGATGAATAATTCTACGGTTGTCTTTACTCAGGATGAATTATAGATTTTAGTCACACTGTATGTGTTCGTATGTGCGATTATATACAAATTGCTAGTCATGCTAGAGCCTCGATTAATAAAATAATATAGCGACTTGTCCACTATAAACTAAATAGTAGAATTAAATTGGTAGGTTAATTTAGTTCTCTTAAATATCAAGGTTATGTGACTTTTTAAATAAGGTTGTAACGTCTACGATAATTTTCTTTTAGAAAGAAATAATAAAAGATTACCCACATCTTTTTCGGTAGAAATACAATAATTAATTGGTTAATTTTCTAGATTCTGTAAAGATTGAATTAGAGCCATATTTATGTATTTTTAAATGAATCTATATAGTATATACTTCCATAGTCAATTTGCCATATAGGTTCCTCTAGTGTATTCTCGAAACTAAATTATTAGTAGTTTACCTCATAGCAAATGAGACGATCGTCGATATGGATAGACTTATATTATAATTACAAATCAAGTTTTACTTTTAGATGTCTTCCTTTTATATGTATGATTTGTAAAGTGTATGTTTCATTGTTTGTTGAATGGTGCGTGTTTATTTATTGGTGAATGATTTCTTTTGTATGTACGATATGCGAATCGTTATTAGAAGCTGATTGTGTGGTAGAGGATTCGAATACGTTCGAGGACAACCCGCAGGGTACTTTTGAGCAAGGCAAGTGGATTCTCCCTCTGCATATTCTGTTTGTACCTACTCATTGCATATAATAATGTTTACTTTTTGATATATTACATAATTTGATGGGTTAACCTAATTAAGGATTTCCTAGATTTAATACATGTATTCCTTGTTTACCCTGGGAAAATTATTAAGTTGTGCAAAATTTGTGCTACCGCTCAACTTTATGATTTTTAATGTCACTCATTAATTGGTTTTAATGTTCCAAAAATTTAATTGGCAATTATGGCATTAACCCGATGGTTAAGATAATATTATTTCAAATTAATTGGAACATGGAGTGACCACCCAGGATAACAGTGCAACCACGAGTGCTATCATGGCTCTGGCTTTGGTAATTAGCTTTATATGTTTAGTGCCTAGCAACCTTACCTGAAATATGGGCAAGAGTGGGAGCGGCAGGTGCTGGCAGCCCACGTTAACATGGGGTCGTATTCTTGGCTAAGGTACCTCACCTAGGGGGCCACCACCATCGTCTTTAGAAACCTTAGCGGGTTGCTTCGTATTAAGTGTATTTTGTGAAAGCCTCATAATGGATCCCTAGCCATTCACCTCGGCAGTGTTTAAGGGTCTGATCAACCCGGGCTAGATGGGATACATGGCTTGTGGGTAAAGTTGTACCACCTCTGCAGAGTGTAAAACTGATATATCAGTCGTGCTCCCGGTTATGAGCGACCTGGACTCCTCACATGATAATTAAACTTGAAGATGGAATTAAATTGAGATCCGATGATCTGCCAATAATTTGCTTAAGTGGTTTCACTTAAGTGTTTTTGTTATATTCATATTCCTTTGTTTAAATGGGATATTTAGGATTCACACTTATTAGTAAGACAGGGGTTGTTAATAAAATGTTGACCAACTAAAATGCTTACTGCTCAACCTTAGCCTCACCTTGTTATACCTGCATTAATTTTTCCCCTACTTGCTGAGCCCCGACCATAAGTGAGCTCACCCTTGCTAATATTTTGATCAGAGGGTGATGCTGGAGATTTTGATGGAGATTTTATCGACGACGATGAATTCTAAGTTTAACGATGCGCCGGTCATCTACCTGTGGGAGATTGCCCAGTTGTTTATTTCCGCTTTACTTTGATATGATACTTGTTCAAGATACAATGTTTCAGATGATGTAATAAAGTATTATACTCTCTTTACGCCTTTACTGCATTGTCTTTTGATATATTACACTTGTGACGTCAACATATGTGTGGAAATGGATCCTGGCACACATATGGTATGCGCTCGGTTCTACCCCCTGGAACCGGGTGTGACACTCCTGCAGATCAGTAATGTGATTTTCTTGCTTCATGCTTTTTACTATGATATCATCTACATAAGTTAGCACATTTCTGCCTATTTGAGAATGAAGGACTTTCGCTGTCATTCTGCTGAAGCTTCCTCCAGCATTCTTGAGCCCCTCAGGCATCCGAAGATAACAATATGTACCACTGGGGGTTATGAAGCTGGTTTTTGGCTCATCTTCCTTCTTCATCCAGATTTGATGGTAGCCTGAGTAACAATCTAGTAGACTCATGAGCTCTGACGAAGCTGCTGCATCTACTAGAGAATCTATCCTTGGTAATGGAAACTCATCCTTCGGACATGTCTTATTAAGATCAGTAAAATCGATGCACATTCTCCATTTACCATTGGCCTTCTTCACCATAACAGTGTTAGCTAGCCATTCTGGGTATTTTACTTCTCTAATGACTCCAGCACTAAGAAGTTTTTTCACTTCATTCTGAGCACCTTCGGCTTTGTCATCAGACATTTTTCCGAAGCCTCTGCTTTCTGGGTCTAAAGGATGGATCGACATTGAGCGAGTGTTCAATGACATCCCTGTTGACACCACAGAGATCATTGGTGGACCATGCGAAGACATCTTTGTTGTTGAACAGAAATCTTATTAGGTTTTTCTCCTGTTCCTCAGACAATTGAGATCCCAGCAACACCTTCTGCTCTGCTATATCTTCACATAAGAGCATGGGCTTCAGCTGATCGGCCGAAGCAGCCTTCTCCCTTCTGTACTTGTATTGCTCACAAGCTTCGGCTCCATCTATATTATGGATTATTTTTGAATCTGTCCAGTTTCCTTCAGCCTTTCTGGCAGCTTCCTGGCTTCCATGAATAGCAATAGGCCCTTGATCCGAAGGTATCTTCATGCAAAGATATGATGGATGAAGAATTGCTTCAAAAGCATTGAGTGTCCCACGACCAATGATTGCATTGTAGGGGTACTCCATGTCGACAATATCAAACACAATTTGCTCAGTTCTTGTATTGTTGACAAATCCGAAGATCACTGGCATCGTGATCTTGCCGAGCGCTACAATCTGTCTTCCTCCGAAGCCGCAAAGAGGGTGTGTAGCATCATGAATCTTATCCTCTGGCTCTTGCATCTGTCTGAAGGCCTTAGCAAATATAATATCCGCTGCACTGCCTGTGTTAACCAGAACATTGTGAACCAAAAATCCTTTGATAACATAAGAAATAACCATAGCATCATTGTGAGGGTAATCCTTGAGCTAAAGGTCCTCTTGGGAGAAGGTAATTGGGATGTGGGACCATCTTGACTTGATGAAGGGTCCCTGCACCCCGACATGATGTACCCTTCTCTGTGCCTCCTTCTTCTGCTTCTTGTTGGCCGGCTTTGAGCATGAACCGCCTGTTATTGGGAGTACCAGCTTCGAAGCCGAAGCAGCTCCAGCTTGGTTGTTGAACGAAGCCATCAGCTCAGAAGGTGGAAGCGAGTTCACCGGAGGTGGGCGCCAATGTTGAGGACTTGTTCTCAAATGCTATGAGTCAAGAACAAGGCAACAAACAGAAAATGTTAAACATTAAAGTCCTTCGTCCTTCGAAGCATTATTTCCCTTGGGATATAATGATCTTCGGACGAAGGTTATGAAGGACATACCTTCAGCAGCATAACATATAATGATGAAGGAATCATATGAAATATAAAATAACATAAACAATCATGTATTATTATCAACTCATTTTTATTTTATCATTATGAAAAATAGAGATGATATCAAATTACAAATGTACCTTCGGCTTGAAAGAAGGTAAATGTACAAGCGTGACGCAAAAGAAAATGCCAAGTCAGCGTGAACAGTACGGGAGCACTGTTCATCTATTTATAGGCACGGGACGCAGCCCATATAAAATTACATTTATGCCCTTTACAATCGACTACAATAATGACACAAAACATCATGAGTCTTTAAGTCATTTCATTCACTCATTTGTCTTGAGATCTGCCACTGTGCCGAAGCTTTATAGGTGATAGCTTCGGCGCTGCTTCTGAGAGGATCTGCCGAAGGTGTTCTCTTTCTTTAGGATCTTCGGCTACGAAGCATACCCCCAACACTTACATTTTTCTCCTTTGCCATTAGGCAAGTATGGCGCTCGTTGGGGGAGAGAGACGACTTGTTGAAGGCCGAGGCGGTGAGTCCTTCATCGTCGGAGTCGGATGAAGAGCAGTCCGAATCCCATTCTTTTTCAAGGTGCGCCTCGCCCTTCGCCTTCTTGTAGGCCTTCTTCTTCTCCCTCTTCCCGCTCTGTTCTTGTTCCTGGTCATTAGCATTATCGGGACAATTTGCTATAAAATGACCAGTCTTACCGCACTTAAAACAGGAGCGCTTTCCCTTTGCTTTGCTCTTGTTAGGATGCTCCTTGCGTCCTTTTAGCGCGGTCTTGAAGTGCTTGATGATGAGAGCCATCTCGTCTTCGTTTAGCCCGGCAGCCTCAACTTGTGCCACCTTGCTAGGTAGCACCTCCCTGTTGCTGCTTGTTGCTTGAGTGCAACGGGCTGGGGCTCATAGATGGGCATTGGGTCGTTCAATGCATCATCAACATATCTTGCTTCCTTGACCATCATACGCCCGCTAACAAACTTTTCGAGTATTTCCTCGGGCGTCATCTTTGTGTACCTAGGATTTTCATGTATGAGGTTCACAAGATGAGGGTCAATAACAGTGAAAGACCTGAGCATAAGTCGGACGACGTCGTGGTCCATCCATCTCGTGCTTCCATAGCTCCTAATCTTGTTGACCAGGGTTTTGAGCCTGTTGTATGTTTGAGTTGGCTCCTCTCCCCTGATCATGGCAAACCTTCCTAGCTCGCCTTCCACCAACTCTATCTTGGTGATCATGGTGGCGTCATTCCCCTCATGCGATATCTTGAGGGTGTCCCATATTTGCTTGGCGTTGTCCAAGCCACTCACCTTGTTGTATTCATCCCTGCACAATGATGCTAACAAAACAGTGGTAGCTTGTGCATTCTTATGAATTTGTTCGTTAATGAATACAAGGTTATCCGTACTATCAAATTGCATTCCATTCTCAACTATCTCCCAAATACTAGGATGGAGAGAGAAAAGCTGACTACGCATTTTGTGACTCCAAAACGCGTAGTCCTCTCCATCAAAGTGTGGAGGTTTACCAAGAGGAATAGAAAGCAAATGAGCATTGGAATTATAAGGAATACGAGAATAATCAAATGAAAATTTTGAATTGACCGGTTTCTTTTTCTCGTCGTCGTCTCTTGGGGAAGAAGACTCGTCGCTATCGTAGTAGACGATCTTCTTGATGCACCTCTTCTTCTTCCCGTCCTTCTTCTTATGACTTGAGCCAGAGTCAGTGGGCTTGTCGTCCCTTGGCTCATTGAAGATGGACTCCTTCTCCTTATCATTGACAACCATCCCCTTTCCCTTAGGATCCATCTCTTCGGGCGATTAGTCCCTTTCGTGAAGAGAACGGCTCTGATACCAATTGAGAGCACCTAGAGGGGGGTGAATAGGTGATCCTGTAAAATTCAACAACTAATAGCCACAAAACTTGGTTAAGTGTTAGTATGGCTAAGTAGCGAGCTCTTGCGAACACACAAGTATCACAGAAAAACAATCACAAAAGACACGCGAGTTTATCCCGTGGTTCGGCAAGTATAACACTTGCCTACCTCCACGTTGTGGCGTCCTAATGGACGAGGGTTGCACTCAACCCCTTTAAAGTGATCCAATGATCAACTTGAATACCACGGTGTTGCTTATCTCTTTTTCCCGTTTGCGAGGAATCTCCACAAGTTGGAGTCTCTCGTCCTTACAACAAAGATCACAGTGAAACACAAGAGTAAGGATGGGAAGCAACACACACAAATCCGCAGCAATACACACTGTTGGGGACTTGTTCTCAAGTGCTATGAATCAAGAACAGGGCAACATAGAAATTGTTAAATATTAGGGTCCTTCGTCCTTCGAAGCATTATTTCCCTCGGGATATAATGGATTCTGGACGAAGATTATAAAGATAACCTTCATAAATACAACAAATAATGAGGAAAGGTAAAAAATATGTAAAATAATTTGAACACGTGATTATCATTATTTGCTCATTTCTATTTCATTATTGTAAAAATGATGACGAATTACAAATGTACCTTCGGCTTGAAGAAAAGCAAAAATACCAGCGTGAAGTAAAAACAAATACCCAATGCGTGATTACAGGAGAGCACGTGAACAGTACGGGGTACTGTTCACCTATTTATAGGCACAGTTCACAGCCTGTATATAATTACATTTATGCCCTTTACAATGAACTATAATAATAACACAGAATATCATGGGTCTTTAAGTCATTTCATCTTTAAGTCGGTTCACCCCTTCGTCTTGAGACATGTCACTGTACCGAAGCTTTATAGTTGATAGCTTCGGCGCTGCTTTGGAGAGGATCTGCCGAAGGTGTTTATTTCTTTAGGATCTTCGGCTACGAAGCATACCCCCAACAGTAGCTCCTTCGCGGCGCTAGATCGTTTTTCGTAACGAGCTTGATCCGTGAAAAATCTTCTAAGCTTCAGGATGCCAAAGATCCGAAAAACACCTTCCCTGAGCTCGTTGGCGAGAAACGATTAAAATAATCGTCGGACGCACGACCCATCTTGCACCGATTACACTCTTGCCAGCGATTCACCTTCTCGAGCTGTGTGGCCCACCGTTCAGTGAGCGCGGGTGACTGTTTGTTCGGTATTGGAGACCTTGCCGATTTACCTTCCCACCTGCAGACTATATAAACAGACGGGTAGGTGTGAAGTTACCACAGCATTCATTGCTATTGTACTGTTTTGCTGCCAAATTTTTAGTCATAGCCGAAGCTTAATCATTGCGCTCACACAAAATCTGCTTCGGCGCAAGTGTAAGAGCTTTGGAAAAAACAAAAAAAAACCAATTCAAAAAATTTCAAGTAAGTCATAGTCAAATGGCCAGAGTTCGCTCTACTGCAAGAGTCGATCGCGAGGGAGACGAAACCGAAGCTGCGGAAACTGTTCCTATCTCGGAAGCAATGAAGCGATCTGGGTTGGTAACACCAGAAGACGTCCCTGCTGCTGAAGCAGAGCAAGCAGATATTGAAGAGACCGATTCTGAAGATGATTACAATATCGCAGTGCCGAGCAAGCCTAGCCACCTGGACTTCGGAAAGTCGACCATTTCCAAAGCTGATTTTCCTAAAATGGTGAAGTCGGGCTACTTTAGCGAAGATAAGAAAGGGCTGATCCATTTCGGTGGAGAAGAAACTACTCCGAAGCCATAGAAAGATGAAATAGTGATTTTCAAGAGTTTCTTCAAGGCTGGTTTGAGATTTCCTTTGAATAGGATGATTGCCGATGTACTAAAGAAGTTTGGGATCCATTTTCATCAACTAACTCCTAACGCTATTGTTAGGCTTAGTGTTTATATTTGGGCTCTCCGAAGCCAGGGGTGGAACCGTTTGCCGAAGGTTTCTGCCGGGTGCATGAGCTACATTACCAAACCAAGGCCAGAAAGGATGGGTTACATGAAAATTTTGGTTGTTACAATTTTGCCTATCGGAAAACTACAAAATTTCCTGTGATCAGCTATCGAAGCAAGTGGCCGGCAGGCTGGAAATCGGAATGGTTCTACATCAAAGTTGATGATGACAAGGAGAAGCTGGTCCAGAGTCCGCTTGAACTGATCTTCGGAGAAACCAGACCCCACTGCAATATGACACCAGAAGGTCCAACCCAAACTGCGTTGGCTGAATTTAGGATTATTGCATAGCACATTGGCACTAGAGATTTAGTGCAGGAATTTCTGGCTTACAAAATATTTCCAACTATGAAGGAATGGGTTATGCCGAAGCTTGAAAAAGAGAAGAAAGAGGGGGAGCTTGTCCGACTGCCCTACCACTATAAATTCAAGAAATATTTCAAAGCACCCTGCCAAGAATGGCTCGAAACAATCGAAGTAATGTGCACTGAAATTCTTGGGAACTATTCTAAAAAGGAGGATCAATTGATGACAGCAGCCTTCGGCACTCGGCCAAAACGAAGGCTAAACAGAGTGCTTGATGCTATAGGTTTTGAATATCCTGATTATGAGCGACTCGACAAGGGTGCCGAAGGGCAGAAAAGGAAAAGAGTAGCTAGCGTTTTGATCAAAGACGATGAAGATCAATCAAAAAAGAAGAAAGAAAAGTTTGAATCGAAAGTGTTAACTTCGAAGAAAAGAAAGGAAACAATCCCAGAACAAAAATCAATTGATGAAGAAGAAAAGACTTATGCGACATCTTCTGATGCTGAAATAGAGGAAATTCTAAAGGTAATGACTGAAACTTTGCCTGTCAAACTAAGTCCATTGGGGCTTCATCTGACGAAGCTTTTTCATAATGAAAAAGAGCCCGCAAAGGCAAAGGCATCTAGGCCAAAAAGACAAAGGATTGTTACCGTGACTGAAGTGATTGAAACAACACCACCAAGAGCTCCAACTGTGAAGATGCCGGCAATTGAAATCATGACAGCTACTGAAGGTGTACCTTCGGAGGCTACCGCAGAAGAGGCCAGAGCCGAAGATGCTAACTCCGAAGGTATTAATTTAGAGAGCGTAGCCGCTGATATAGATAAAATGCTGCTAAACATGGCCGCTGAAGAAACTGCTGCAGCTACCGAGGAGACCACGACTGCCAAACCCGAGAAAGGAGGAATAACCGAAGATACCTCGGAAGATGAAACTTTTGACTTCCGAAACTTAGTTGGCCAGGAGCTGACTGAAGCTGAAAGAGAGGAATTAAAAGAGTATGCTCTATCTTGTGGATATCGGCCGGGGGCGCTTCTCTTTGGTGGTATTGATGATGAAGGGTTAGGCTGTATACGAGACCAAATCGGTGCGAAGGTTGTTGGTACTTTATCGAAGAGTATCGGCTTCCCGAAGCTTGAAGCGAATATCAGCCGCTACCGTCGACAACATATTGTCAGCAGTTTATTCTATTCTAATTTCAAGGTAAACATTTTGTGTCTAACTCTTATTACTTGTGGTACGAAAATATTTTCTAACAAAGGCTATTTGTCCAAAGAGCATGCTTTTGAGCAAGGCATTAAAAATGCAACAAGATTTAGAGGATAAAAGGCAAGAAGTTATAATTGAAAATTTAGAAAATAAAATAAAGGAGCAATCTGCTGCCATTGAGAAGAAAGACTTTGAGCTACAAACAGCCGAAGGTTTATTAGTGGATGCTGAAGCAAAAATAACAGAATTAAATTCGAAGCTTCTTTCCCAGTCAGAAAATTTTGAACAAGAGAAACTGAAGCTTGATGCAAGGCTTGAAGCCGAAACTCAAAGGAACATGGAACTGAAAGAATCTTTGAAAAATCTTCAAAATAAGTGTTTGGAGTTCTGCACTCGATGCATTCATCAGCTAAAGCAAGTGTTCCATTTTGCCGGAGCCAGTAGTGTAGAGTTTACTCCTTCGGCCGAAGACCTGCCTGGTGCCTTCAAGCATATTGAAGGTGAAATTAATGATCTTGACGAAGTTATAGCTGGGCATAGCGACTTCTGTGCCCTGGCAGCTTCTCGGGGCACAGCTGTTGCTTTTTTGAAGTCTGGCTGTGAACACGGCAAAATTGTTAATAGACCCAACTTCAGCCTGTCACCAGCAGACTTAGATGATGTTCCGAATCTGACTCGAAGTATTGCAAACAGATTTATAAAGTTAGTATGGACAAAGGGTGGTCGGAGCAAAGCTGGTGACAAAGCTCGGAGTCACCTCAAGCTGGTAACAAAATCATACCTTATGCTTACCTTTTCCTTTGAATTTTTGAATTCGGCTTATAATACTTTCATACAGATTGACCAGGCCGAAGTTGCAGCTGCAGAGTAGAAGAACGAAGCTCTAGAGATAGTGTCGAAGCTTGAATAGTCTTGTAAAAGTAGCTCAGAAAACTCCTGTAATAACTTGCATAAAATATGATGTAATCTGAGTTTTACTTTGTAATATAATCTTACTTTTCCGTCCATGTATGAAATGCTTTGGTGTGGACGAAATTAATACTTTTGAGCCATAGGCGAAAAACACCTTCCCTTCTTTGCGTACACAGCGAAGCATAAAATTGCCTTCCTTTTGGGACCGAAGTATGTTTGTACGTTATGCTGATGATGATCCTATGTATGTCTAAGTGAATGTTTATGAATGCAAATGTCATGATGTAATGTGTCATGCAAATGAATGTTCAAATACATATTCGAAGCCATATTCCTTTGAGAATGACTCAAACCTTCTTTGCCACTTATTTTTCGGCTTCACCGCTTATTTTTCGGTGTATCAGCGCTGACTTTTCGCTGTAAGCCTCCCTTAGGAGCTTCTTCACCTTTTACTTTCGGCGGAATCAGCGTTTATTTTTCGCTGTAAGCCTCCCTTAGGAGCTTCTTCGCCTTTTACTTTCGGCGGTATCAGTGTTTATTTTTCGCTGTAAGCCTCCCTTAGGAGCTTCTTCGCCTTTTACTTTCGGCGGTATCAGCGTTTATTTTTCGCTGTAAGCCTCCCTTAGGAGCTTCTTCGCCTTTTACTTTCGGCGGTATCAGCGTTTATTTTTCGTTGTAAGCTCTACATTCCCTTGGGAACGACTTTTGAGCTTCTCTCTGTTTTCTTTTCTTTTTCCATTGCACTCGATGGTGCGTTGTCAGCTTTTACATTTACATCTTTGGGGGATATCACTCTTATAGAATTGAAATAAGGAAAAGAAAAATTACATGTTGTTGCCCCATTAAAAACCTTTCTCCCCCTTTGGAAAGGAAAAGGGTGCCACAAGAAAGAATAGAAAAATTACATCAAGCTAAACATAATATCGCTGAAGTTCGTCCGCATTCCATGATCAAGGAATGTCGTTGCCGTCCATATCCTTCAACCTGTAGGAACCAGGTCTTGACGAAGATACTACCAGAAAAGGTCCTTCCCACTTCAGCTGTAATTTGCCTACTGTCTCTGGGTTGGCTACTCTTCGAAGCACAAAATGTCCTGGTTCGATGTTCTTTAGCCTAACCTTTCTATCACGCCAATTTATTGTTTCAGCTTGGTATTTGTTGATGTTTTCCACAGCTCGAAGCCTGATCCCCTCTATAGCATCTTTTTCCACAGAGTAATCAGCTTTAGCTTCGCCTTCTGCCGAAGCTACTATTCTTATTGATCCTGCTTTGGCTTCTTCCGGAGTTATTGCTTCGTCACCAAACAATAGTTTGAATGGCGTAAAGCCTGTTGATCTTGATATTGTTGTGTTGTGGCTCCACACCACTTTGATTAATTCATCTGGCCACTTTCCCCTGGGCTGATTGAAGATTAACTTCATTATTCCTGCCATTATGATGCCATTAGCTCTTTCAACAAGCCCATTTGACTCCGGATGTCGAACTGATGCGAAATGGATCTTCGTGCCAATTTGATCACAAAATTCTCTGAAAGCTTCGGAATCAAACTGTGTCCCATTATCTAGAGTAATAGCCTTCGGTACTCCGAAGCGGCAAACAATATTTTGCCAGAAAAACTTTTGAATAGTGACCGAAGTTATTGTGGCTAAAGGCTTTGCCTCAATCCATTTAGAAAAATATTCCACTGCCACTACAACATATCTTAAGTTCCCTTGTGCTGGTGGTAACGGACCTAACAAATCAAGGCCCCACCTTTGCAATGGCCAAGTGGGTTGTATTAACTAAGTTAGAGTAGAAGGTTGTTTTTGATCTATTGCACATTTCTGACAACCTTCGCACTTTTGAACTAATTCCGCTGCATCCGAAGCTGCTTTTGGCCAATAAAATCCTTGGCGGAAAACTTTTCCCAGCAAAGGCCTAGATCCAATGTGAGATCCACACAGGCCTCCATGTATTTCCTTCATCAATTCTGTACCTTCGGCTCTGGATAAACATTTGAGTAACGGAGAGCAGACTCCATGCTTATACAGCTCCCCGTCTATTATTACATATGGACGAGCTCTTGCCTCTATTCTCTTGTTATAAGCTTCGTCATCTGAAAGGAAATTACCCTTAAGGTAGGAGATGATCTCAGTTCTCCAGTCTTCACTATAAACAGGAGATATATTGAGGACCGCTCTTTCAAGAAGTTCAACCGAAGGTGCTTTTATTGTTTCAAAAAATACTTCCGAAGGTGTCGGGGACCATAATTAAGGGTACCCTCAAGGCTCCTAAATCTCAGCTGGTAACCCCCATCAGCACAAAGCTGCAAAGGCCTGATGGGTGCGATTAAGTCAAGGATCGGTCCATTCGAGGGACGCGATCACGCCTTGCCCGAGCCCAGCCTCGGGCAAGGGCAACCGACCCCGGAGGACCTACGTCTCGCCCGAGGCCCCCCTCCAGCAACGGACACACCTTCGGCTCGCCCGAGGCCCAGTCTTCACCAAGAAGCAACCTTGGCCAAATCGCCACACTGACCGACCAAATCGTAGGGGCATTTAATGCAAAGGTGGCCTGACACCTTTATCCTGACGCACGCCCTCCAGTCGACAGAGCCGAAGTGACCGCAGTCACTTCGCCGCTCCACTGACCGGTCTGACAAGAGGACAGCGCCGCCTGCACCGCTTCGACTACTGAGCCACTCGACAGAGTGAGGCTGACAGCAACCAAGTCCGGTCTTAGGCGTCATAGGAAACTCCGCTTCGCCCGACCCTAGGGCTCGGACTTGGGCTCAGCCCCGGAAGACAGCGAACTCCGCTCCGCCCGACCCCAGGGCTCGGACTCGGGCTCAGCCCCGGAAGACGGCGAACTCCGCTCCGCCCGACCCCAGGGCTCGGACTCGGGCTCGGCCTCGGAAGACGACGAACTCCGCCTCGCCCGACCCCAGGGCTCGGACTCGGGCTCAGCCCCGGAAGATGGCGAACTCCGCTCCGCCCGACCCCAGGGCTTGGACTCGGGCTCAGCCCCGGAAGACGGCGAACTCTGCTCCGCCCGACCCCAGGGCTCGGACTCGGGCTCGGCCCCGGAAGACGACGAACTCCGCCTCGCCCGACTCTAGGGCTCGGACTCAGGCTCAGCCCCGGAAGACGACGAACTCCGCCTCGCCCGACCACAGGGCTCGGACTCGGACTCAGCCCTGGCCTCAGCCGACGGTCTCCGCCTCGTCCGACCCGGGGGCTCGGACTCGACCTTGACCTTGGAAGACGGATTCGACCTCGACCTCGGAGGAGCCTCCACCTCGCCCAACCTAGGGCACGGACCGACCACGTCAACAGGAAGCGCCATCATTACCCTACCCCGAGCTGACTCAGGCTACGGGGAACAAGACCGGCGTCCCATCTGGCTCGCTCTACTATACGAGTAATGATGGCGCCCCGCATGCCCTGTGACGACGGCGGATCTCAGCCCCCTTACGGAAGCAAGAGGACGTCAGCAAGGACTCGACAGCCCCGACAGCTGTCCTTCCGCCAGGCTCCAGCGCTCCTCCGATGGCCACGACACCACACGAACTGGGTGCCAAAACCTCTCTGGCTGCCACGATGGCATGTACTTAGGGCGCTAGCTCTCCACCGCTAGACACGTTAGCACACTGCTACACCCCCATTGTACACCTAGATCCTCTCCTTACGCCTATAAAAGGGAGGACCAGGGCCCTCTTACAGAGGGTTGGGCCGCGCGGGGAAGGACGGGACGGTGCTCACGCAAGGCCGCTCGCTCCCTCCCGCGTGGACTCTTGTAACCCCCTACTGCAAGCGCACCCGACCTAGGCGCGGGGCTAACACGAAGGCCGCGGGTTCCACTCTCCCACGCATGTCTCCCTCCGGCTGCTTTCTTCCCCCCTTCGCGTTCCGCCTCACGTCGACCCATCTGGGCTGGGGCACGCGGCGACAATTCACTCGTCGGTCCAGGGACCCCCCGGGTTTCGAAACACCGACAGTTGGCGCGCCAGGTAGGGGCCTGCTGCGTGTTGACGAACAGCTTCCCATCAAGCTCCAGATGGGCAGTCTCCAACAACCTCTCCAACCCGGGACGGTGCTCCGTTTCGGGAGTCTTGAGTTCATGTCCCTCGACGGCAGCTACGACATGATACTCCTTCCCCCGCCGCGCGACAGCGACAATGGCGGTCGACAACCCGCTCGCCGGCGGGGAAATCGACGATGCCTTCCCCACGTGGTGGAAGGACGACATTCGGGCTTGTCCCGTCCCCTCCCCCGCCGACGGAGGAGGAGGCGGGGCAACCAAGGCCAAGCAGGAGGCGGCACCTCGTTGGCTGTCGAGCGAGTCGACGGCGCTGGCGCCCCAACAAAGAGCGCGTCCGGCATCGACTTCGCGTCTGAGACGAAGACGAGCGCCGTCTCCCCGCAACACATCAACCTCAAGCAAACGGACGACGCCAGCACGCTCGCGAAGGACTTGCTGGGCGTCACCCTCGTACCTGAGACGACGGTGCAGTCCATCCCTGACGTGACTTCATCACCGCCCGTCGACCAAAAGGTACCGACCGATTCCCATCTCGCGTCTTCTGGATTCGGCCTCGACTCGCCAAGCAACTCCGCTTCGGTGGACACTCCCATAGAGGCGAGTCCAAACCCTCTGGGGTATCGTATGCGGTCACCCTGGGACCGGCTGACGGACGCCTCAACCTACGGGCCCTCGGGGTCCGAGGAAGATGGCGAGGCCGACCTTTGTTGGGATTTCTCCGGACTTGGTAACCCCCGTGCCATGCGGGACTTCATGACCGCGTGCGACTACTGCCTTTCCGACTGTTCCGACGGTAGCCGCAGCCTCGACGACGAGGACTGCAGCCCAAGTCGCGAATGTTTCCACGTCGATCTAGGGGGTCCCGGCGAAGGCAACCATCTTGGTATGCCGGAGAACGGTGATCCCCCTAGACCCGTGCCTCGCGTTGACATCCTTCGGGAGCTAGCTGTGGTCCCCGTCCCAGCGGGGGTTCCTGACACGCAGCTCGCGCAACTCCGTGAGAGGCAGGCAAGGCTCGACGAGGGAGCAGGAACGCTTGTGCCGATCTGCCAGGACATCGGGCAGGAATGGGTGCGCCAACCTCCGGCCGGAGAAGCACGTCATCTCCCCCAGGGCATCCAGCACTGCATCGCCGACGACGTCAGGGTAAGGCCACCACCGGACTCCAGTGGAGTCGGCCAGAACCTGGCTGCAGCGGCAATACTTCTCCGTGCGATGCCGGAGCCATCAACCACCGAGGGGCGGCGTATCCAGGGAGA
Organism: Zea luxurians; assembly: GCA_029449295.1. Lineage (NCBI taxonomy): Eukaryota > Viridiplantae > Streptophyta > Magnoliopsida > Poales > Poaceae > Zea > Zea luxurians. Next base: position 98,905,833 of record JAOPSE010000011.1, read on the forward strand.
GCTCAAGAATCTCCTGGAGGACGCCCGCGGTCCGACTGGCCGAAATCTCCGCCTCTCGAAGGCAGGGGTACCCCTCAGAACATCGCGCCGCGACTTCCCGATTCGTGCGGGAAGCCTCGGTCCACACCGGGCGCACGCGCAACACAGCGCCTGCGGCCCCGGGTCGCCTCGGCCACGAGCACCATCACCACAGCCGTCGGGCCCACCTCGACGAGAGGGTACGCCGAGGCTACCACCCCAAGCGTGGGGGACGCTACGACAGTGGGGAGGATCGGAGTCCTTCGCCCGAACCACCCGGTCCGCAGGCTTTCAGCCACGCCATATGACGAGCGCCGTTCCTGACCCGGTTCCGAACCCCGACTACTATCACAAAGTACTCGGGGGAGACGAGACCGAAACTGTGGCTCGCGGACTATCGGCTGGCCTGCCAACTGGGTGGAACGGACGATGATAATCTCATTATCCGCAACCTCCCCCTGTTCCTCTCCGACACCGCTCGAGCCTGGCTGGAGCACCTGCCCCCGGGGCAGATCTCCAACTGGGACGACCTGGTCCAAGCCTTCGCCGGCAATTTCCATGGCACGTACATGCGCCCTGGAAACTCCTGGGATCTTCGAAGCTGCCGCCAGCAGCCGGGAGAGTCTCTCCGGGACTACATCCGGCGATTCTCGAAGCAGCGCACCGAGTTGCTCAACGTCACCGATTCGGATGTCATCGGCGCATTCCTCGCCGGCACCACCTGCCGCGACCTGGTGAGCAAGCTGGGTCGCAAGACCCCCACCAGGGCGAGCGAGCTGATGGACATCGCCACCAAGTTCGCCTCTGGCCAGGAGGCGGTTGAGGCCATCTTCCGGAAGGACAAGCAGCCCCAGGGCCACCCACCGGAAGATGTTCCCAAGGCGTCAACTCAGCGCGGCACCAAGAAGAAAGGCAAGAAGAAGTCGCAAGCGAAACGCGACGCCGCTGACGCGGACCTTGTCGCCGCCGCCGAGTACAAGAACCCTCGGAAACCTCCCGGAGGTGCCAACCTCTTCAACAAGATGCTCAAGGAGCCGTGTCCCTATCATCAGGGGCCTGTCAAGCACACCCTTGAGGAGTGTGCCATGCTTCGACGACACTTCCATAAGGCCGGGCCACCCGCGGAGGGTGGCAAGGCTCTCGACGACACAAAGAAGGAAGATCACAAGGCAGGAGAATTCCCCGAGGTCCGCGACTGCTTCATGATCTACGGCGGGCAAGTGGCAAACGCCTCGGCTCGGCACCGCAAGCAAGAGCATCGGGAGGTCTACTCGGTAAAGGTGGCGGCGCCAGTCTACCTAGACTGGTCCGACAAGCCCATCACCTTCGACCAGGCCGACCATCCCGACCATGTGCCGAGCCCGGGGAAATACCCGCTCGTTGTCGACCCCATCATCGGCAACGTCAGGCTCACCAAGGTCCTCATGGACGGAGGCAACAGCCTCAACATCATCTACGCCGAGACCCTCGGGCTCCTGCGGATCGATCTGTCCTCGGTCCGGACGGGCGCTGCGCCTTTCCACGGGATCATCCCCGGGAAGCGCGTCCAACCCCTCGGACAACTCGATCTACCCATCTGCTTCGGGACGCCCTCCAACTTTCGAAGGGAGACCCTCACGTTCGAAGTGGTCGGGTTTCGAGGAACCTACCACACAGTGCTGGGGAGGCCGTGCTACACCAAGTTCATGGCCGTCCCCAACTACACCTACCTCAAGCTCAAGATGTCGGGCCCCAACGGGGTCATCACCGTCGGGCCCACGTACCGACACGCCTACGAATGCGACGTGGAGTGCGTGGAGTACGCCGAGGCCCTCGCCGAGTCCGAGGCCCTCATCGCCGACCTGGAGAGCCTCTCTAGGGAGGCGCCAGACGTGAAGCGCCACGCCGGCAACTTCGAGCCGGCGGAGACGGTCAAGTCCGTCCCTCTCAACCCCTGCAACGACGCCTCCAAGCAGATACGGATCGGCTCCGAGCTCGACCCCAAATAAGAAGCAGTGCTCGTCGACTTTCTCCGTGCAAACGCCGACGTTTTCGCGTGGAGTCCCTCGGACATGTCCGGCATACCGAGGGAAGTCGCCGAGCACTCGCTGGATATCCGAGCTGGAGCCCGACCCGTGAAGCAGCCTCTGCGCCGATTCGACGAAGAAAAGCGCAGAGCCATAGGCGAGGAGATCCACAAGCTAATGGCGGCAGGGTTCATCAAAGAGGTATTCCATCCCGAATGGCTTCCAACCCTGTGCTTGTGAGAAAGAAAGGGGGAAATGGCGGATGTGTGTAGACTACACTGGTCTAAACAAAGCATGTCCGAAAGTTCCCTACCCTCTGCCTCGCATCGATCAAATCATGGATTCCACTGCTGGGTGCGAAACCCTGTCTTTCCTTGATGCCTACTCAGGGTATCACCAGATCAGGATGAAAGAGTCCGACCAGCTCGTGACTTCTTTCATCACACCCTTCGGCATGTACTGCTATGTTACCATGTCGTTCGGCTTGAGGAATGCGGGTGCAACGTACCAGCGATGCATGAACCATGTGTTCGGTGAACACATCGGCCGAACGGTCGAGGCCTACGTCGATGACATCATAGTCAAGACGAGGAAAGCCTCCGACCTCCTTTCCGACCTTGAAGTGACATTCCAATGTCTCAAGGCGAAAGGCGTGAAGCTCAATCCCGAAAAGTGTGTCTTCGGGGTCCCCCGAGGCATGCTCTTGGGGTTCATCGTCTCCGAGCGGGGCATCGAGGCCAACCCGGAGAAGATCGCTGCCATCACCGGCATGGGGCCCATCAAGGACTTGAAAGGCGTACAGAGGGTCATGGGATGCCTCGCGGCTCTGAGCCGTTTCATCTCGCGCCTCGGCGAAAGAGGCCTGCCTCTGTACCGCCTCTTAAGGAAGACCGAGTGCTTCTCTTGGACTCCTGAGGCCGAGGAAGCCCTCGGGAACCTGAAGGCACTCCTCACGAACGCGCCCATCTTGGTGCCCCTCGCTGCCGGAGAAGCCCTCTTGATCTACGTCGCCACGACCACTCAGGTGGTTAGCGCCGCGATTGTGGTTGAGAGACGAGAAGAGGGGCATGCATTGCCCGTCCAGAGGCCAGTCTACTTCATCAGTGAGGTACTGTCCGAGACCAAGATCTGCTACCCACAAATTCAGAAGCTGTTGTACGCAGTGATCCTGACGCGGCGGAAGTTGCGACACTACTTCGAGTCTCACCCGGTGACTGTGGTATCATCCTTCCCCCTAGGGGAGATCATCCAGTCCCGAGAAGCCTCGGGTAGAGTTGCAAAGTGGGCGGTGGAGATCATGGGCGAGACGATCGCATTCGCCCCTCGGAAGGCCATCAAGTCCTAGGTCTTGGCGGACTTCATGGCTGAATGGGTCGACACCCAGCTCCCAACAGCTCCAATCCAACCGGAGCTCTGGACCATGTTTTTCGACGGGTCGCTGATGAAGACGGGGGCCGGCGTGGGCCTGCTCTTCATCTCGCCCCTCGGAAAGCACCTACGCTACGTGCTACGCCTCCACTTCCCGGCGTCCAACAACGTGGCTGAGTACGAGGCTCTGGTAAACGGTTTGCGAATCGCTATCGAGCTAGGGGTCCGACGCCTCGACGCTCGCGGTGACTCGTAGCTCGTCATCGACCAAGTCATGAAGAACTCCCACTGCCGCGACCCGAAGATGGAAGCCTACTGCGATGAGGTTCGGCGCCTGGAAGACAAGTTCTACGGGCTCGAGTTCAACCACATCGCCCGACGCTACAATGAGACTGCGGACGAGCTGGCTAAAATAGCCTCGGGGCGAACAACGGTTCCCCCAGACGTATTCTCCCGAGACCTGCATCAACCCTCTGTCAAGACCGACGACACGCCCGAGCCCGAGAAGGCCTCGGCCCAGCCCGAGGCACCCTCGGCTCAGTCCGAGACACCCTCGGCACGGTCCGAGGTACCCTCAGCTTGGCCCGAGGTACCCTCGGCCCCCGAGGGTGAGGCACTGCGCGTCGAGGGGGAGCAGAGCGAGGTCACGCCTAATCAAAACTGGCAGACCCCGTACCTGCAATATCTCCACCGAGGAGAGCTGCCCCTCGACCAAGCCGAGGCTCGGTGGTTGGCGCGGCGCGCCAAGTCTTTCGTCTTGCTGGGAGATGGGAAGGAGCTATACCACCGCAGCCCCTCGGGCATCCTCCAGCGATGCATTTCCATCGCCGAAGGTCAGGAGCTCTTACAAGAGATACACTCGGGGGCTTGCGGCCATCACGCAGCACCCCGAACCCTTGTTGGAAATGCCTTCCGACAAGGATTCTACTGGCCGACGGCGGTGGCCGACGCTAGTAGAATTGTCCGCACCTGCGAAGGATGTCAGTTCTACGCAAGGCAGACCCACCTGCCCGCTCAGGCTCTGCAGACCATACCCATCACCTGGCCGTTTGCTGTGTGGGGTCTGGACCTAGTCGGCCCCTTGCAGAAGGCACCCGGGGGCTACACGCACCTGCTGGTCGCCATCGACAAATTCTCCAAGTGGATCGAGGTCCGACCCCTAAACAGCATCAGGTCCGAACAGGCGGTGGCGTTCTTCACCAACATCATCCATCGCTTTGGGGTCCCGAACTCCATCATCACCGACAACGGCACCCAGTTCACCAGCAGAAAGTTCCTGGACTTCTGCGAGGATCACCACATCCGGGTGGACTGGGCCGCCGTGGCTCACCCCATGACGAATGGGCAGGTAGAACGTGCCAACGGCATGATTCTGCAAGGACTCAAGCCGCGGATCTACAACGACCTCAACAAGTTCGGCAAGCGGTGGATGAAGGAACTCCCTCGGTGGTCTGGAGTCTGAGGACAACACGGAGCCGAGCCACGGGCTTCACACCGTTCTTTCTAGTCTATGGGGCCGAGGCCATCTTGCCCACAGACTTAGAATACGGTTCCCTGAGGACGAAGGCCTACGCCGACCGAAGTAATCGAGCTAATCGAGAAGACTCACTGGACCAGCTGGAGGAGGCTCGGGACATGGCCTTACTACACTCGGCACGGTACCAGCAGTCCCTGCGACGCTACCACGCCCGAGGGGTTCGATCCCGAGACCTCCAGGTGGGTGACCTGGTGCTTCGGCTGCGACAAGACGCCCGAGGGCGGCATAAGCTCATGCCTCCCTGGGAGGGGCCGTTCGTCATCGCTAAAATTCTGAAGCCCGAAACATACAAGCTGGCCAACAGCCAAGGCGAGGTCTACAGCAACGCTTGGAACATCCAACAGCTACGTCGCTTCTACCCTTAAGATGCTTTCAAGTTGTTCGTATACCTCGTTCACACACAAAGTCTGGTCGTCAAGGAAGGGTCAGCCTTGCCTCAACAAAGCCCGACCCTCCCTCGGGGGCTAGAAGGGGGCAACCCCCTCTGCGTCGAAATTTTCCTTGAAAAAAGAAAAAAATCTTTCCTGCCAGAATGCCTTTTGTGCTTTTCGACTACTTCGAAAGTGGATCCTGAAAACGACGGAGTACACGTAAGCAGCCAAGGCTGACCAAGCCGAGGGACTCCTATGCCTCCGGGATACGGATACCTCACTCATCACCTTCTGCGATAAGTAACTCATGCTCGGATAAGTGATTCCGTGGACCGAACAAGTCTTCACGCTCGAAAGCTCCTCTGCCGGAACGATTTTTCGGGTCTTCTCGACTGCGTCGGTGACAGAACCCTATGGACGGGTAAGAGTGCGCGTAAGCGGCAAGGCCGACCGAGCTGAGGGATTCCTACGCCTCCGGGATACGGATACCTCACTCATCACCTTCCGTGAAAAGCAACTCTCGCCCGCACAAACAATTCTGTTACCGACAAATAAGTCCGGATACTCGAAACAGGAGGAAAAGAAACGCAGCTTTACAACACGACGACAGTGTGTTTGGGCCTCGGCAGTCGCAGAAAACATACACACACTACAAGACAACCCGATCCTGCAGGCTCGGACGTCGACAGTTGAAGGGGGCGGCAGCACCCTTGGCGTCAACAACACCTTCGGCGGGGTCTGACCTAGCCTCGGACGGCTACGCGGTCGGAGGATCTCCACTCTGAAGGACGACATCAGCACCACACCCGGGCCATCGCCGCCAGGGTCTTCTCCAAGAATCCGGCTCGAGCAGATGGCTCGGCCGGCCACCCCAAGGCCTCGGCCCGCTGTCTCCCGAAGACATCAGCCCGGCTTGTGGCCTCGGCAGCTCAGCTCCGGCGTCGGTCCCGCCAGTGGACGACCCGGCCAGGCTCCGGCCGACCACATCTTCTTTTCGAAGCCAACTCTGCCTCTGTCCATGCTGACACCGCTACCTCCGGCTTCAGCTCATCAAAGAGCGGTCGAGGGTTCTTTTAACTAAGCAAGAGAGGCCTCGGACAGCAAGGCTGACCGAGCCAAGGGACTCCTACGCCTCCGGGATACGGATACCTCACTCGTCACCTTTGTAGGAGGCAACTCACGCTTGGTGAAGCGGTTCAGATAGCCGACGGGCGAGTCTTAGTGCTCGAAATGAATAAAAAACACGGCTCCATGCCAAAAATACATACATGTTCAGGCCTCGACAGCCACAACGAACAAGACACCGGCACTCAAAGTGCCAATACAAACGGAACTCCGGTTCCGTCCCCACAGCAGCAGCTATGGTCCCAGGACGGACGCGGCCACCGGAAGGCTCCCGTTTGCGTCCCCACTCAGGGGACGCGAACCAGACATTAAAGCCAAAGAGCCGGGGGCCGGTCCATCGACGGCGCCGACGGCCTTAACGGGGGGAAGCTTCCTCCAGCTGCCACCACATCAGCACGGACGGCGGCGTCCGCCTCTCCACCAACGCCGACAGTCGGCAAGGCGCACCGGCAGGTCCTCACTCCCGTCCTCGCCACGAAAGCGAGGAGAAGGACGGAATGTTGCATCCTAGCTGGACAGCAACAGTTCGCCTTCCCCGGCACGGCTGGAGGACGCCTCCTCCGTAGGGCCGGAGGATGGTTTCCACCACCAGAAGCTGGAAGAGGAGGTGACCAGCCGGCCCACGCGGGAGGTAGAGCTCCGGCTCAGCCCGGCCTCCGCCCCAGCAAGGATGATAAACATCCTTGAAGCTGAGGGCGGAACCAAGATCGCAGCCCGGCTTGCTTCTCCCCATCTGGGGGCTGGTGGTCACCGTCTTGGGTGACCACCGGCGAAGGGATGCAGCCGGGCCGCGTGATGAAAATCCTTGAAGCCGAACGATGGCTGAAAGGTACCAACTTCCTCGAAGTTGCGTCCCTCCGATGACAAGACGGAAGGATTGCGGGCGTCCCCCCACCCGGGGGCTCGGAAGATGGAAAGACACGATGCATGAGGGGAGTGCGAAGACATGGTCGTCTTTCAAGGGGGTCACCCTCCTTTTAAAGGCGACTCTCCCTACTTGCGTCCTCAGCCGTTGCGGGCTGAGTCTTCTCCAACACGCTCCAAGGTCCTCCCCCCTACGGCGCGGGGGCTGGGTCCCACGCGTCATGCAAGATGGTCCAGGGCAGAAGAAGCCAAACCGCCGCGCGCGGTGCATGCAACCGCCCGGGGGTTACAAGCATTCCTCCACTTTCGCCTAGACCAGCGGGTGAAAGGGCGGACAGCCATGCAATCGACATGCAACCGCGCCAAGTGGGCGCGCCCCTTCGACTCCTACGCACCCAGCATGGAGGCCCGGGCCCATGCGTCATGCAACCGACGCGCCGGTTGCTACGTGCGAGCAACTGCACCGCCACTCGCGCCACTACCGCGCCTCCTCGACTGTGGAGCCAATACCGTGACTCGAGGCAACCCTGCGTGTGACCCAGCAGTGCCAACCAGGCGCGACGGTCAAATACGGTCAAAAATGGGCCAGCAGTAATGGCGGTGGCAGGCAGGCAGGAACGGCGGTCACGTCGTCAGCCAAGCTTACGTCCCATCCAGGGGCAGCGAGGGAACCCTCCCTCACGGTGTGAAGACGGCGCGCCCGTGATCCGTTCCTCGAACGGCTCGCGCACGCGCAACAGTCGCCTTGCGAACCACTCGCCCTATCGCATTAACTCCACGGCGGGACAGGCGGCGCCTCAGGTGGGAGAAGCAAGCGACGCTTCGCCTTCGCCATAATGACCGCGTCGAAAAAGGTACGCTGCGTCATTCGATTTCGTATCCTTTTCCTTTTCCTCTTTCTCTCTCTTACAACAGGGACCGGGAAAGGGGGATACCCCGAAAAGGATCCTTCTCCGTGAAGGAAACAGGCCCCAAGCCTCCCTACTGATCAGAGGTTCAAAGGCTGGCCCCTCGGAGGGGTTCAACGGCCGCCTCAGAGCGATTGGGTTCTGCGCCCACTACTGGTCAGAGGTTCGATGGCCGGCCCCTCGGAAGGGTTCAACGGCCGCCTCAGGCCGCTCGGGCTCCGCGCCCACTACTGATCAGGGGTTCGTAGGCTGGCCCTCGAAGGGTTCACAGTCGCCTCAGACACAGAGCGAGGGATGACCCTGGGTACGTTCGATACATAACCAAGGCTCAGGCTACGCTCTCGAGGTACCCTAGGACATTTCCGAGACCAGCGGGAACGATCTTGTAACGGAATCCCATCAGAAGGAGGCATCGAGCCCTCAGACCCCGTCAAAGGGGACCGGGTCCGGCAGATCACCCGCAGGTACTTTTGGAGCGTGCCTCCGGGCCTCTAGCCGACCCCTAGCAAATGGGGCACGGGCGTCCGCTCGGATTACCCGCCAGCAGCTCGCCGGAAACACCATGTTCGGCGCCCTCCGAGGGCAACATGGCGCTTTCCCCCCTCCTCCTTGCGGAAAGGCGACGTAGGGGCGTATGTAAAAAAGTCGAGTCTGTCCTTGACCGTCCTCTCGCCCTGTGCAGAGGCTCGGGGGCTGCTCTCGCAAACCCGGCTCCAGTCGACCCGTTGACAGCGTCAACATACCAGCCCGAGAACTTGGGACCCGACCGTGCACCTGGGCTACGGCCAGCTCGCATGAGGGAACAACTAGACCAGCCGAAGTATTGCGAAACGCACTAAGACCTCGAAGGAGTAAAACTACTCCTCCGAGGCCTCGGGGGCTACACCCGGCGGGTGCGCTCGCGCGCACCCACTGGAACAAAATGCAACCAAGAAAAGGCTGGTCCCCTTGCAAAAAAGTGCGGCAAAAGCCTCCAAGCGAGTATTAACACTCCCTTCAAGGCTCGGGGGCTACTGTCGGGGACCATAATTAGGGGTACCCTCAAGGCTCCTAAATCTCAGCTGGTAACCCCCATCAGCACAAAGCAGCAAAGGCCTGATGGGTGTGATTAAGTCAAGGATCGGTCCATTCGAGGGACGCGATCACGCCTCGCCCGAGCCCAGCCTCGGGCAAGGGCAGCCAACCCCGGAGGACCTACGTCTCGCCCGAGGCCCCCTCCAGCAACGGACACACCTTCGGCTCGCCCGAGGCCCAGTCTTCACCAAGAAGCAACCTTGGCCAAATCTGTAACACCCGGATTTTAGGGGTCCAAAACCCGGGGTTAACATAAACACCAGGTATGCTGGGACCAAGTCTCATACATATGATGTATAGTGGCACAGGATCGAATGTCACAACTTTATATATAACAGGAGTTCTATACAAAATAAATAATTACATTATAAGGAGACAACGGTCCAGCAACCCAAAGTTGACTGGGAGACGACGACCTAGACCTCTCACGAACTCATCGCAGCATCCTCCATGAGCATCATCCTGCAGTACCTGGTCTTGACCTATGGTGTATGTGAGACAGCAAGAGTGAGCTCACATACGTTCATCGCTCAACAAGTTGTGGGGAATAATGTGCATGAACTCGCCAAAGGTGGGAGCTCATAGAGTGTAAGGCTTACCAAAGAAGATGGTTAGAGCTGAGCATTGCTTTTAAAGTTGGTCAAAATTTTATTAGCAATTACTAAGTATAAGTAAATACCAAACCCAATTAAGTAATAGATCAGCAGTAACAACACCACCTGCAATGCAATGCATATGACAAATTGAATTTAGTTCCATAATTAAATCATGTGAGTGTCCGAGCTGCTCTTGACCGTGAGCACGGCTAGTATACCAGTTTTACACTCTGCAGAGGTTGCGCATCTTTACCCACAAGTCGTGTTACCCATCTGCCAAGGGGTCATGAATCCCATTCACCTCTACCAAGGAAGCAAGGCAGGGTAACACTACGAGGCCTTTACAAAGTTCCACTAGCTTCCGAAAACCCGCTACAGTTTATAGAAAGATCCAGTGCAGGAATCCCTTGCAGGACCGCCATCGCAGCAAAATCCTCCCGAGGGCCTCCCTACACTGACCTCTCCCCTACTGCCCTTGCCCCTTTCGGGTAAGGTAGTCTTCCACTAGCTTTCCTAATTAATCAGCCAAGGGCATCCCATACTACCCTTGTGGTAGCACTGTTTTCCCGGGTGGTTCTCCATGTTCCAATTAACATAATGATCTTAACATGAACCATAAATAACAACTGATAACAAAAGTATAATCATGAATAGTGTAATCTTCATACCCAAAACCACATATAGCACTAGCAAGTACTACCCAGAAAGATCAGTGGTAAACAAGGTATAAAGATAGACAAACTAGGGTAACCTATTGGGTCCCATCAAAATTAACCTATGCAGATCATTATGATTAATCAGAACATGAGTGGGTAAAAAGAAGTGATCAAGGGCACAACTTGCCTGGGCCATGAGAATCCAGGTACCAGGATGATTCTTCAGATCCTCGTGACCTCACTGCTAATCGTAGCAATACAAACATACATAGTATAGGCAAATTTAACATTACACCAAACATAAGAACAAAATATACAGTAATAAGATACATATTAAAATAAGATCATAGGAAAAAGAATTATTAATTTTGGAGTTGTAGAATTCAAGTTATGATTTTCCTAAGGTTTAATGTGATTAAAATATGATTAAATGATAAATAAATTTTCTGACAGAGTTCATGTCAAAACAGTGATTCAAAATGGTAGAGAATATTATTACAAAATTTTAGAAATTGGAATGACTCAATTTGGAGCTAAAATGAATTAGTTATGAATTAATTAAGTTTCAGGATTTATTTTAACACTAAAAATCATTTTCTAAATCATTTTCTATGATTTTCTTATTCACTGGACTGGGCCTCATTTAACGGAAAACGCAGGGGGCACGAGGCAAGATTCCCCAGACTCAGTCAACAGAGCCCGAGGGACGGCGGGTTGATTCCTCGGTTTCTCGGGGTTTCTTTTACAAAACTGGCGGCCGAAGGGGTATGGTCTATTATGAGCCGTCCGATCCAAAATAGATGGATCAGATTAGATCGCACAGCGTGTGAACCGGTATGCACCCAGAGCCGTTGGATCCCAGATCCACGGTCCACGATTTAAAACGGCATGACCCTAACGTTGTCCGTCCGATCCCATCTCAACGGCTCCGATCCAAACGCGCGAAGGGGTATCCTTACGATCTAATCTCGACCGTTCGTGGCTGATCCAACGACCGAGGTGTTTCCCCCCCCCCCCAACGACGGCCGGCCACGGATGAGCTGAGGTCCGCGGCGGCGCGCCATGGCCGGAGTTCCCCAACTTCTCGCTCAGACGCTAAATTCTCGATTCCTTGGTGCTACACATAGAGGAGGTCGAGGCGAACTCAGAGGAGGACTTCTTACCAGTGATATGGGCGCAGACTGCCACGGCCACGGTGGAGGGCGGATTCACGGCGGAGGTAGATCTCCGGTGAGAAATTCGTGATCACCCAGGGACTTTCTTCGCCCGGGAGGACCCCGGCCAGCTTCAGCCGTCACCCGCGATCACCCCAACACCCAGCGTCGGTCGATTTGTGGCCCCGGTACGCTCCGAGCTAGCGGCGGCCGTGGAGGTATCCCTCGACGGGATCTGGCAGGCGGTGGAGGCACTCGGCTTGGGTTCAGTCGATGGAACAAGGCTCCGAACAGCGCGTTACTTATGCACAGAGGAGAGGGTCAAGAAACGGGGTACGACCCGAGCTTACCGCCGTGATTCGCGTTCCCAACGGCGGCGCCTGCGATTTCATCGCCGCAATGACCGAGTCCGTGGAGAAGGCGGGCCCGCCAGGCAGGTCCCAGACGGCGGCGGGATGAGTGCGCCGCGGGTCCGACAAGAGAGGGGGAGGGGCCACGGACAGGAGCCAAGCTCCCCGGCGGAATCGGTGTTCCGGTACGCGCGAGACATTCGGAGAAGGAGGTTCTGATCGCCTGGTCCCACGCGTCATACAGGGTTGCGTTCGTAGGTGCGCGGCTTATGAGCGACTGACGCGAGGGGCCCACCGTGCAGAGCGCGAGCGAGATGAGGCTGTCAAGCGGGCCCGCGTTGTCGGTACCAGGCGAAGCACGAGCGCGCGATGAGTGACTGATCAACGGGTCCCGCCCGTCGGCGCGAACGGCATCGCACACGCGTGTGAGGGGGAGGCTGACAGGATGGCCCCACCTGTCGGCGCCGAGTGGAGGTGCTGATGGGCTGCGCGGAGGCCGTTTCGTTAGGTGGGCCAAAAGCGACGAAATCGGCCCAGGTAAGCTTTTTCTCTTTTTCCATTTTATTTTCTATTTCTTTTCTTCATTTTCAAATTCAATTTGAATTCAAACTCAAATTCAAATCTCTATGGCTCATTATTTCAATTTATTTTTGCGAAGTTAGGGATATTAATTCTGAATATACTTGTTTATATATATTATTTATATTTTTGTTTTATATCCCTTCTCTTTCTCTCATTTTCTATTTTCTATTCCAAATTCAAATTTAATTTTAACTATTCAAAATCCAATTCACATTTTACTTTGAATTTCAGGTTCCTAAAATCAAATATAATCCTGAAGGGAATTTAGACTTTACTGTTTGGATCACTTATTTATTTTTAATAAGTATATAGCCTTTCCTTTTCTTTTCTATTTCTAGTTCAAATCCAAATTTATATTTTTATTTTAGTTTTCAGATTTTTCAAATGTATCAATTGAAACCCAAAGGTGAATATAAACCATACTTATTTTAATATTACTAACTTAAGTTTTTATTCTCCTTTCTATTTATTTCATGAGATGTATAAATGGTTTTTTCTTAAAAGAAAAAGAAAAATTCTTTTCCCATCATTTTCTTATTTCCCAATTTCCAAGATATTATGATATTTTGTTCAAATTTTCTTCTACTAATTCCCAATCCAGACTTTGGGTGTTACAAATCCTACCCCCCTTAAAAATAATCTCGCCCTCGAGATTTGTAAGGAAAAAGGATGCATACTCATATGCACAAACAAAGAGATCTCAGCATGAGGTATAATTCTTTAACAAAACATTGGGTCAATAGACCTTTATTATTTCTTCTAAAATATTATCATTTTACTAAAGTAACACCTAGATCTTACAAATCATCATAATTTATATCTATGTAGCTTGGTGAAGCTGGTGGTGGTGGGGGTTGTTGTTGTTGTTGTCTCTCCAGCCGTGCTTGCCTTATTTCTTGGCGGGCTTGACGTATTTCCTCGCGTTGTTGTCTTATCTGATTCTGCATCTCGGTCACCATGTCTGTTAACTGTTGTATCACCAGTCTTTGGGTAGCAACCACTTGATTGAGGTCAACAGGTGGAGGATTTGGAGGATTCATTTTCTGTTTGTTGTTACGTGATAATCTTTCCTTTCCTGGTATTGACCATGAAAGTTAGAAGCATGTGGTAATAGTTTTGCAAAGGAAATTACTAAGCGGAATGGATAAGCTAGTTGTTGGTTATAATCTATAGATTCTTTGGTAGGGCTTAATTTATGTCCAGATTGGGGTAACCAATCATATAAGGTGAATATCCAAGGGTAAGATAGAATCTGTCAAGATGAGAGATATACATGGGTGAGATAGGCTACAAGATGTAGGTTAAAAGTTTGTTTGTTATTAGGTGGGAATAGAAAGGTCATACTATTCATTATGGCACTATGGGTTGGGTTAGCTCATGGTTGAATTGATCCAATGTGCTAAGATAAGTTAATACATGGCTAGTGGGGTCTAATCTCTTTCACAAGTATTATCTAACATGTTTAGTAAGTCACTTTAGATTAGATCAGATCTATGTTAGATTGGTGTGACTAGTTTGACTAGATAAGATCTAATTAAGTTGCACTAGATGTTTGTTTAATCTAGGGTGGATAAGCATGCTTATTAGGATAAGATGAATCTTTTGAGGTCAGTTAGTTCTATTAGGCTGAGATAGAATCTTTTCAAGATAAGATGAGTATCTTTTAAGATGAGATAGATCTATTAAGATAAGGAAGAATCTTTTAAGATAAGATGAATCTATTAAGATATGGAAGAGTCTTTTAAGATCAGAGGAATCTCTATGAGATAGATACATTTTAATGGAGGATAATCTAAGTGGCTTAGTTTTCTTATGAATTCTATCTATGCCTATACGTATATGCAGATGTAATTGTGGATATTACTCCACAACCCATCACACTCAATCAAAGATCCAAATCAGACAGATATCATAAGAACAAACATTCAAATACATAAACACTTATATAAAAAAAATAGTTTTGTTTTTGTTCCTAGGATTAGGTCTCCTATTCCTAAAGTCACTTTAGGCACAGGATTTCAAAGTGTGAAATCCACATTTGTCTTTAGAAGGACAAGGTAAGAATAATCAGAGTGAAGCGGAAATAGATGAGAAAAGATTAAGGCAAGTTTAGAAAAGAACCAGAGTAGCAAAGGTAAGTAGGTAAGGGCTGTCCAGTTCTATCTAGGTTTCGTCCTACAGTCAACATTCCTCTGATACCACTTCTGTAACACCCGGATTTTAGGGGTCCAAAACCCGGGGTTAACATAAACACCAGGTATGCTGGGACCAAGTCTCATACATATGATGTATAGTGGCACAGGATCGAATGTCACAACTTTATATATAACAGGAGTTCTATACAAAATAAATAATTACATTATAAGGAGACAACGGTCCAGCAACCCAAGGTTGACTGGGAGACGACGACCTAGACCTCTCACGAACTCATCGCAGCATCCTCCATGAGCATCATCCTGCAGTACCTGGTCTTGACCTATGGTGTATGTGAGACAGCAAGAGTGAGCTCACATACGTTCATCGCTCAACAAGTTGTGGGGAATAATGTGCATGAACTCGCCAAAGGTGGGAGCTCATAGAGTGTAAGGCTTACCAAAGAAGATGGTTAGAGCTGAGCATTGCTTTTAAAGTTGGTCAAAATTTTATTAGCAATTACTAAGTATAAGTAAATACCAAACCCAATTAAGTAATAGATCAGCAGTAACAACACCACCTGCAATGCAATGCATATGACAAATTGAATTTAGTTCCATAATTAAATCATGTGAGTGTCCGAGCTGCTCTTGACCGTGAGCACGGCTAGTATACCAGTTTTACACTCTGCAGAGGTTGCGCATCTTTACCCACAAGTCGTGTTACCCATCTGCCAAGGGGTCATGAATCCCATTCACCTCTACCAAGGAAGCAAGGCAGGGTAACACTACGAGGCCTTTACAAAGTTCCACTAGCTTCCGAAAACCCGCTACAGTTTATAGAAAGATCCAGTGCAGGAATCCCTTGCAGGACCGCCATCGCAGCAAAATCCTCCCGAGGGCCTCCCTACACTGACCTCTCCCCTACTGCCCTTGCCCCTTTCGGGTAAGGTAGTCTTCCACTAGCTTTCCTAATTAATCAGCCAAGGGCATCCCATACTACCCTTGTGGTAGCACTGTTTTCCCGGGTGGTTCTCCATGTTCCAATTAACATAATGATCTTAACATGAACCATAAATAACAACTGATAACAAAAGTATAATCATGAATAGTGTAATCTTCATACCCAAAACCACATATAGCACTAGCAAGTACTACCCAGAAAGATCAGTGGTAAACAAGGTATAAAGATAGACAAACTAGGGTAACCTATTGGGTCCCATCAAAATTAACCTATGCAGATCATTATGATTAATCAGAACATGAGTGGGTAAAAAGAAGTGATCAAGGGCACAACTTGCCTGGGCCATGAGAATCCAGGTACCAGGATGATTCTTCAGATCCTCGTGACCTCACTGCTAATCGTAGCAATACAAACATACATAGTATAGGCAAATTTAACATTACACCAAACATAAGAACAAAATATACAGTAATAAGATACATATTAAAATAAGATCATAGGAAAAAGAATTATTAATTTTGGAGTTGTAGAATTCAAGTTATGATTTTCCTAAGGTTTAATGTGATTAAAATATGATTAAATGATAAATAAATTTTCTGACAGAGTTCATGTCAAAACAGTGATTCAAAATGGTAGAGAATATTATTACAAAATTTTAGAAATTGGAATGACTCAATTTGGAGCTAAAATGAATTAGTTATGAATTAATTAAGTTTCAGGATTTATTTTAACACTAAAAATCATTTTCTAAATCATTTTCTATGATTTTCTTATTCACTGGACTGGGCCTCATTTAACGGAAAACGCAGGGGGCACGAGGCAAGATTCCCCAGACTCAGTCAACAGAGCCCGAGGGACGGCGGGTTGATTCCTCGGTTTCTCGGGGTTTCTTTTACAAAACTGGCGGCCGAAGGGGTATGGTCTATTATGAGCCGTCCGATCCAAAATAGATGGATCAGATTAGATCGCACAGCGTGTGAACCGGTATGCACCCAGAGCCGTTGGATCCCAGATCCACGGTCCACGATTTAAAACGGCATGACCCTAACGTTGTCCGTCCGATCCCATCTCAACGGCTCCGATCCAAACGCGCGAAGGGGTATCCTTACGATCTAATCTCGACCGTTCGTGGCTGATCCAACGACCGAGGTGTTTCCCCCCCCCCCAACGACGGCCGGCCACGGATGAGCTGAGGTCCGCGGCGGCGCGCCATGGCCGGAGTTCCCCAACTTCTCGCCCAGACGCTAAATTCTCGATTCCTTGGTGCTACACATAGAGGAGGTCGAGGCGAACTCAGAGGAGGACTTCTTACCAGTGATATGGGCGCAGACTGCCACGGCCACGGTGGAGGGCGGATTCACGGCGGAGGTAGATCTCCGGTGAGAAATTCGTGATCACCCAGGGACTTTCTTCGCCCGGGAGGACCCCGGCCAGCTTCAGCCGTCACCCGCGATCACCCCAACACCCAGCGTCGGTCGATTTGTGGCCCCGGTACGCTCCGAGCTAGCGGCGGCCGTGGAGGTATCCCTCGACGGGATCTGGCAGGCGGTGGAGGCACTCGGCTTGGGTTCAGTCGATGGAACAAGGCTCCGAACAGCGCGTTACTTATGCACAGAGGAGAGGGTCAAGAAACGGGGTACGACCCGAGCTTACCGCCGTGATTCGCGTTCCCAACGGCGGCGCCTGCGATTTCATCGCCGCAATGACCGAGTCCGTGGAGAAGGCGGGCCCGCCAGGCAGGTCCCAGACGGCGGCGGGATGAGTGCGCCGCGGGTCCGACAAGAGAGGGGGAGGGGCCACGGACAGGAGCCAAGCTCCCCGGCGGAATCGGCGTTCCGGTACGCGCGAGACATTCGGAGAAGGAGGTTCTGATCGCCTGGTCCCACGCGTCATACAGGGTTGCGTTCGTAGGTGCGCGGCTTATGAGCGACTGACGCGAGGGGCCCACCGTGCAGAGCGCGAGCGAGATGAGGCTGTCAAGCGGGCCCGCGTTGTCGGTACCAGGCGAAGCACGAGCGCGCGATGAGTGACTGATCAACGGGTCCCGCCCGTCGGCGCGAACGGCATCGCACACGCGTGTGAGGGGGAGGCTGACAGGATGGCCCCACCTGTCGGCGCCGAGTGGAGGTGCTGATGGGCTACGCGGAGGCCGTTTCGTTAGGTGGGCCAAAAGCGACGAAATCGGCCCAGGTAAGCTTTTTCTCTTTTTCCATTTTATTTTCTATTTCTTTTCTTCATTTTCAAATTCAATTTGAATTCAAACTCAAATTCAAATCTCTATGGCTCATTATTTCAATTTATTTTTGCGAAGTTAGGGATATTAATTCTGAATATACTTGTTTATATATATTATTTATATTTTTGTTTTATATCCCTTCTCTTTCTCTCATTTTCTATTTTCTATTCCAAATTCAAATTTAATTTTAACTATTCAAAATCCAATTCACATTTTACTTTGAATTTCAGGTTCCTAAAATCAAATATAATCCTGAAGGGAATTTAGACTTTACTGTTTGGATCACTTATTTATTTTTAATAAGTATATAGCCTTTCCTTTTCTTTTCTATTTCTAGTTCAAATCCAAATTTATATTTTTATTTTAGTTTTCAGATTTTTCAAATGTATCAATTGAAACCCAAAGGTGAATATAAACCATACTTATTTTAATATTACTAACTTAAGTTTTTATTCTCCTTTCTATTTATTTCATGAGATGTATAAATGGTTTTTTCTTAAAAGAAAAAGAAAAATTCTTTTCCCATCATTTTCTTATTTCCCAATTTCCAAGATATTATGATATTTTGTTCAAATTTTCTTCTACTAATTCCCAATCCAGACTTTGGGTGTTACAAAATCGCCACACCGACCGACCAAATCGCAGGGGCATTTAATGCAAAGGTGGCCTGACACCTTTATCCTGACGCACACCCTCCAGTCGACAGAGCCGAAGTGACCGCAGTCACTTCGCCGCTCCACTGACCAGTCTGACAAGAGGACCGCGCCGCCTGCGCCGCTCCGACTGCTGAGCCACTCGACAGAGTGAGGCTGACAGCAGCCAAGTCCGGTCTCAGGCGTCATAGGAAACTCCGCTTCGCCCGACCCCAGGGCTCGGACTTGGGCTCCGCCCCGGAAGACGGCGAACTCCGCTCCGCCCAACCCCAGGGCTCGGACTCGGGCTCAGCCCCGGAAGACGGCGAACTCCGCTTCGCCCGACCCCAGGGCTCGGACTCGGGCTCAGCCCCAGAAGACGGCGAACTCCGCTCCGCCCGACCCCAGGGCTCGGACTCGGGCTCGGCCCCGGAAGACGACGAACTCCGCCTCGCCCGACCCCAGGGCTCGGACTCGGGCTCAGCCCCGGAAGACGGCGAACTCCGCTCCGCCTGACCCCAGGGCTCAGACTCGGGCTCAGCCCCGGAAGACGGCGAACTCCGCTCCGCCCGACCCCAGGGCTCGGACTCGGGCTCGGCCCCGGAAGACAACGAACTCCGCCTCGCCGGACCCCAGGGCTCGGACTCAGGCTCAGCCCCGGAAGACGACGAACTCCGCCTCGCCCGACCACAGGGCTCGGACTCGGACTCAGCCCTGGCCTCAGCCGACGGTCTCCGCCTCGTCCAACCTGGGGGCTCGGACTCGACCTCGACCTTGGAAGACGGATTCGATCTCGACCTCGGAGGAGCCTCCACCTCGCCCAACCTAGGGCACGAACCAACCACGTCAACAGGAAGCGCCATCATTACCCTACCCCGAGCTGACTCAGGCTACGGGGAACAAGACCGGCGTCCCATCTGGCTCGCTCTACTATACGAGTAATGATGGCGCCCCGCATGCCCTATGACGACGGCGGCTCTCAGCCCCCTTACGGAAGCAAGAGGACGTCAGCAAGGACTCGACAGCCCCGACAGCTGTCCTTCCGCCAGGCTCCAGCGCTCCTCCGACGGCCACGACACCACACGAACTGGGTGCCAAAACCTCTCCGGCTGCCACGATGGCATGTACTTAAGGCGCTAGCTCTCCACCGCTAGACACGTTAGCACACTGCTACACCCCCATTGTACACCTGGATCCTCTCCTTACGCCTATAAAAGGGAGGACCAGGGCCCTCTTACAGAGGGTTGGGCCGCGCGGGGAAGGACGGGACGGCGCTCGCGCAAGGCCGCTCGCTCCCTCCCGCGTGGACGCTTGTAACCCCCTACTGCAAGCGCACCCGACCTGGGCGCGGGGCTAACACGAAGGCCGCGGGTTCCACTCTCCCACGCCTGTCTCCCTCCGGCTGCTTTCTTCCCCCTTCGCGTTCCGCCTCGCGTTGACCCATCTGGGCTGGGGCACGCGGCGACAATTCACTCGTCGGTCTAGGGACCCCCCGGGTTTCGAAACATCGACAGAAGGTAAGGGCAGCCCCTGTGCTGCTGACTTGGCTAGCAAATCAGCATGTTCATTTTCTCCTCGAGGAATATTTTTTACAGAAAACCCTTCAAAGGATGCTTCAATCCTTCGGACCGTATCTAAATACTTCTCAAGCTTCGGGTCTCTTGCCTTACAACTCTTGTCAATATGACCAGAGATAACCTGGGAATCAGTTTTAAGAACCGCCCTTCTGATTCCCATTGCCTTTAACTTCCGAAGACCCAAAAGTAAAGCTTCGTACTCAGCAATGTTATTTGTGCAGCTAAAATCAAGTCTTGCTACGTAGCAAGTTTTAACTTTGGAGGGTGCAATCAACACAGCGGCTGCTCCTGCTCCGAAGGTTCCCCAAGAACCATCACAGAATACTGTCCATGCTTCGGCATCTTTACTTGCCTGTTCTACCTGAGCCCCTGGCGTCCAGTCAGTAATGAAGTCAGCTAACGCCTGGGACTGAATCGAAGATCTGTGTACATAATCAATGTAGAATTCATTGAGTTCCGCAGCCCACTTTCCAATCCTTCCAGTAGCTTCTCTATTTCTCATAATGTCCTTCAATGGTTGTGAAGAAGGGATAATTATATTGTATGCTTGGAAATAATGCCGAAGCTTTCTAGAAGCCATCAAAACAGCATATAGCACCTTCTCCAATTCTGTATAATTCTTCTTTGATGAACTAAGAACTTCAGATACAAAGTATATTGGAGCTTGCTTCTTGACTTGCCCTTCAAGCTTCTCCTGGACAAGTGCCGCACTTACCGCTGAGTGCGAGGCTGCCACATATAACAACAGAGGAGCCCCTGGCGTTGGTGGAGTTAGCGTTGTTAGGTCTGTCAAATATTGCTTCAGCTCTTCGAAGGCTCTCTGCTGGACCGGTCCCCATTGAAAAACTTCGGCTGACTTCAGCACTTCGAAAAATGGTAAATTTCTCTCTACTGATCTAGATATGAATCTGTTGAGAGATGCCAGTCTTCCTGTCAATCTTTGAGCCCCCTTCTTTGTACTTGGTGGTTCCATTCGAAGGATAGCTTCGATTTTATTTGGATTAGCCTCAATCCCTTTTGTTGAAACTAGGCAGCCAAGAAATTTCCCTTTCTTCACCCTGAAGACACATTTTTCTGGATTCAACTTTAAACCGGCCTGTCTAAAATTAGCGAAGGTTTCCTGCAGATCAGTAATGTGATTCTCTTGCTTCGTGCTTTTTACAATGATATCATCAACATAAGTTAGCACATTTCTGCCTATCTGAGATTGAAGAACCTTCGCTGTCATTCTGTTGAAGCTTCCTCCAGCATTCTTGAGCCCCTCAGGCATCCGAAGGTAACAATATGTTCCACTAGGGGTTATGAAGCTGGTCTTCGGCTCATCCTCCTTCTTCATCCAAATTTGATGATAGCCTGAATAACAATCCAGCAGACTCATAAACTCTGATGAAGCTGCTGCATCAACTAGGGAATCTATCCTTGGCAATGGAAACTCGTCCTTCGGACAAGCCTTGTTGAGATTAGTAAAATCGATACACATCCTCCATTTACCATTGGCCTTTTTTACCATAACAGTGTTAGCCAACCATTCTGGGTATTTTACCTCTCTGATAACTCTGGCACTAAGAAGTCTTTTCACTTCATTCCGAGCACCTTCGGCCTTGTCATCAGACATCTTCCGAAGCCTCTGCTTTCTGGGTCTGAAGGATGGATCAACATTGAGCGAGTGTTCAATAACATCCCTATTAACTCCGCAAAGATCATTAGCCGACCATACAAAGACATCTTTGTTGTTGAACAAGAATCATATCAAGGTTTTCTCTTGTTCCTCAGATAATTGAGATCCCAGCAGCACCTTCTGCTCTGCGATATCTTCGTATAAAAGCATGGGTTTCGGCTGATCGGCCGAAGCAGCCTTCTCCCTTCTATGCTTGTACTGCTCACAAGCTTCGGCTTCATCTATGTTGTGGATTGCCTTTGAATCAGTCCAATTCCCCTCGGCCTTTCTGGCGGCTTCCTGACTCCCATGAATAGCAATAGGTCCCTGATCCGAAGGTATCTTCATGCAAAGATATGCTGGATGAAGAATTGCTTCGAAAGCATTGAGTGTTCCGCGACCAATGATAGCATTGTAAGGATACTCCATGTCAACAATGTCAAACACAATTTGCTCAGTCCTTGTGTTGTTGACGAATCCGAAGGTCACTGGCATGGTAATCTTACCAAACGCTACAATTTGTCGCCCTCCGAAGCCACAAAGAGGGTGCGTAGCATCATGAATCTTGTCTTCGGGCTCTTGCATTTGTCTGAAGGCCTTAGCAAATATGATATCTGTTGCACTGCCTGTATCAACCAAAACATTATGGACCAAAAATCCTTTGATCACACAGGAGATAACCATAGCATCATTGTGTGGGTAATCCTTGAGCTGAAGATCCTCTTGAGAAAAGGTAATTAGGATGTGAGACCATCTTGATTTGATGAAGGGTCCTTGTACCCCTACATGTTGTACTCTTCTCTGTGCCTCCTTCTTCTGTTTCTTGTTGGCCGGCTCTGAGCATGAACCGCCTGTTATCGGGAGAACCAGCTTCAGGGCCGAAGCAGTTCCAGCTTGATTCTTGATCAAAGCCATCAGCTCAAAAAAGTGGAAGTGAGTTCACCAGAGGTGGGCGCCAATGTTGGGGACTTGTTCTCAAGTGCTATGAATCAAGAACAGGGCAACATAGAAATTGTTAAATATTAGGGTCCTTCGTCCTTCGAAGCATTATTTCCCTCGGGATATAATGGATTCCGGACGAAGAATATAAAGATAACCTTCATAAATACAACAAATAATGAGGAAAGGTAAAAAATATGTAAAATAATTTGAACACGTGATTATCATTATTTGCTCATTTCTATTTCATTATTGTAAAAATGATGACGAATTACAAATGTACCTTCGGCTTGAAGAAAAGCAAAAATACCAGCGTGAAGTAAAAACAAATACCCAATGCGTGATTACAGGAGAGCACGTGAACAGTACGGGGGTACTGTTCACCTATTTATAGGCACAGTTCACAGCCTGTATATAATTACATTTATGCCCTTTACAATGAACTATAATAATGACACAGAATATCATGGGTCTTTAAGTCATTTCATCTTTAAGTCGGTTCACCCCTTCGTCTTGAGACATGTCACTGTACCGAAGCTTTATAGTTGACAGCGTCGGCGCTGCTTTGGAGAGGATCTGCCGAAGGTGTTTATTTCTTTAGGATCTTCGGCTACGAAACATACCCTCAACACACACGCACACAAGCCAAGACTTGAGCTCAAATGAAGCACAACGAGTTCACCACTAGAACGGAGTTCAAATCACTAACAAAGTCAATCAAGTGCGCGGAGACGGAGTGTGGAAGACTTAGAATGCTTAAAGTATGCTTGGTTGACTCCTCCATGCGCCTAGGGGTCCCTTTTATAGCCCCAAGGCAGCTAGGAGCCGTTGGAGGCATTCTTGGAAGGCTAATCTTGCCTTCTGTCGGGTGGCGCCACCGGACAGTCCCTGTAGCTGTCCGGTGCGCGATCTCCTTCCTTTTCTAGTGCATCCAACCGTTGCAGATTCGTGGCAGTTGGCACACCGGACATTGTCCGGTGCACATCGGACAGTTCGGTGCCCCCTGCCGACCGTTGGCACGCCCACACGTCGCGCGAAGATTGCGCGGCCGACCGTTGGAGCAGTCGACCGTTGGCTCACCGGACAGTCTGGTGAATTTTAGCCGTACGCCGTTGAACGTTTCCCGAGAGCGACGACTTCGCCGCGGACGACTCACCGGATAGTTCGGTGAATTATAGCCGTACGCCGCCGTCGAGTCCCGAGAGCGACCTGTTCACCGGAGGCTAGTCTGGCCCACCGGACACTGTCCGGTGCACCCAGACCGAGCAGGAGCTAATTTGTTTTCTCCTGTTTCTAGCACTTAGACACAATACATTAGTACCCAAATCAATGTACTAAGTCTAGAAACGTACCTTGTTACATGATTTGCACTTATTCAATCTTTAACACAAATTAACACTTAGAGAATATGTGTTGGGCACTTAATCACCAAAACATTTTAGAAATGGTCCAAGGGCACATTTCCCTTTCACCTCTGATGATTAGTAGGCTATCACGAGAGAGCAGAAACGATATGTTATGTAACCGGTGGTATGGTGGATAATTTTTGTGCAACTTCGTAATGATATATGAAAATAGCGTTTGCGAAGCACCTCTTGAGGAGCATCGCAGATTTTACGAAGCTGACCTTCTAGATATGTTTGAATAGAAGAAAATAAAATAAATCCAAAATTCTTGAAGTCTCCCAAAGAGACCCTAAATATGTATATGACACTTCAATCAATTTCTAACATATGGGACTGGAAATTTTTTTGTGAATCCCGAATATAAATGTACTCCTTTGCAGTCCCTCGTATCTATCACTTATAGGCCAAAAAAATAGAAGAAAAGTAAATTAATAAATAGTTAAGTTGTCAATTTCGATATGTTTTTTGTGGATCTTTAAGATAGTGGGTGTTTGCAAATGAGCGTTTGTATCGGGATGTAAAAAAAAATCATCTGGACCCGTATATATTCATGTCCCGATAACTTGTCAGGCTCTTTTCCTCCCTCGCCGCGGAACACGCGCCCCGTCCTCGCCCGCCCGTGTTCATCTCTCCATTCCATACCCTGGTAAGCAAGTCTAGACGTAATCGTTCGTTTCATTCGCTGGGATTGGAATCTCTTCTCCCATCGCGAGCCCTCGAATCCAACCCCAGATTCGTCTCTAATCTGCCCTCCCCGCTCTGTCGGACTGTCTCGGATTCGTTCGCTGCGTGGCGGGGCGGAGCCGATTAGTAACTATCCATTTGCTTCCCGTAGTTTCCTCTGGGAGTTTCGGTTAGATTCGGCTGTGGTGAGGACATGATGGGATCGTCTGTTTGTTTGGTTCCTGTGTCTGTGCAGCAGTGCAGGTGCGGTGGTAGCCGAGCGCTCCGGCCATGGCGTTCTTCCGGGGCCTTACCGCGGTCTCGAGGCTGCGATCCCGCATGGTGAGTGTTCCGTTTAGCGGTGTCGCTTTGTCCTTCACCGGTTTTGGGGGCTGTCGTGTTGAGATTTTTTTCCGTCTGTGCTGTTCGTGTTGCCAGGCGCAGGAGGCCACCACGCTGGGTGGTGTGAGATGGCTGCAGATGCAGAGCGCGTCCGATCTCGTAAGACAGTTCGGCTTCCTGTTGTACCTTGTGTTAGAGTTATGTACTCTGAATGGGATGCTGATTGTGTTTTTGCAAATGCAGGATCTTAAGTCCCAGTTGCAGGAATTGATTCCAGAACAGCAGGTTTGCTACTCGTAGACCTTCTGTGACGAACCTTGTAAAGTCGAGGGTATCTGATGCCTCTTAGGGTGTGTTTGGTTTGACTTTTGGCTTTGGCTTTTGCCCCCCTAAAAGCCAAAAGCCAACCAAAGGGCTGGATCCAGGAATTAGCTTTTTCTAAAAGCCGACTTTCTCGTAGTGTAAATCTGAAAGCACCTCTGGACCTGCTTTTAGTGGCTTTTCGGATGTAACTGTGAAAACATATATTGAAGAATTTTTAACGACTTTTAGTGGTTTCCATCAAACGGTTTTTAGCTATTTAACAGCTTACAGCCTACAACAGCTTTTTCCACAGCTCACAGCCCACAACAACTTTTTTCACAGCCACAGCCCAACCAAACAGACCCTTAGTAACCGGGAACTGGGAACTTGGCCACGTTCCTCGTTCCGGGAACGTTCGTTCCGTTCCGGGAACGTGGGAACAATCTCGTTCCAGTAGTGTTAAATCCTAGTTTTTGTAGCGTTCCGCGTACCACGTTCCCGTTCCTCGATCCCATCGATCCGGGAACCTGGTTACTAAGTGATGCCTTATCTGCTGTTCTTTTAGCCAATGCTAGCAAATTGTGTCAATCCCTTTTCTTTTAGCTCATGTATTTATACATTTTTATCTCAAACATGTGGTGGAACATAAAAGCAATTGCTTGTCTGAAAGTTTTCATCTCAAACATGTGGTGGCTGAAAGTAGCAGCTACTGTTACATCAATTCTCCCTCTTATGCGGGAGGCAATTAGTTTTTCACCTAGATGTAGTTGGCAGATTTAGAATACTATATAAGTTTATTAAGAGAATCTACTTAACACATGGTTTATCTAACCACCTGTCTTCGTGGAATATGAATGTCTATTCATCTGGCCTTGCTGCTCTCAGAAATTAGTATGCTTTGTTACAGGATCGCCTAAAGAAGCTTAAATCAGAGCATGGGAAGGTTCAGCTTGGAAACATAACTGTGGATATGGTATAATATACTGCTTATCAGTTGCCTATGGATAGTTATGTTGCTTTTCTAGAGCATATATTAACTCATCATGTGAAAATCCTTAATAATGTTCCTGCAGGTCCTTGGTGGAATGAGAGGGATGATTGGAATGCTTTGGGAAACATCCCTACTTGACCCAGAGGAGGTAATCTTGCATGCATCCTCTTCATGATGCTATGTTAGCATAGTCCATAGTGTACTATTAGTTTGTGCCCATTCTATGTCAAAAATATGTACACAGTTCCAAATTTAATCAAGTATTACACAAGATCTATAGAAGATACATGAAAATTTCTAAGGATTTACTATAGCACACGAATTTGCCGTAGTTGAAGGTTATAATTGTTTTTGAGGCATTTTATTTTAGCATGATAGCTGCATTTCTTGTTTCTTTATTGGGATTGATTTTGAGCTTGTCAAACCTGAATGTCTGGATTCACATCACTCATCATCTTTGTTGTTGGATGTAATAATCTAGTATTCTAGTTTCAACATTAACATATTTATGAACTTCAAAGTGAAGCAACGAATCACAGCATTCATTCGCTAATAACCACTTCTTTTCTATCCAGGGTATTCGTTTTAGGGGTCTCTCGATTCCAGAGTGCCAAAAAGTGCTGCCAACAGCAGTTAAGGGTGGTGAACCTTTGCCTGAGGGTCTCCTTTGGCTTCTTTTGACGGGGAAGGTATATGCCTGCCTATATTCTTTTAACCTTAATTTACAAATGTGTCAAAAGTGTTCCGTAAAACTAGGACAATATTTATTGTTGATAAAGAATGGGGACATGTTTCTTGCTTATCTTTGTATTGCCATTCCTTTAATATATCTCAGTTTTCACCAATTCTCACCCTATTTCTATAAGTTTTAAGCTTGCTGTTTCTTTTTCTCTTGTTTTAGGCCCCAACCAAAGAGCAAGTTGATGCTCTATCAAAGGAATTGCTTGCGCGCTCAACTGTCCCAGGTATTTTGATCACACCGCTGGCTACTTGTGTTATTATTTCGACCAATTAAATCTACAAATCATCTGAATGAATTGATGCTGATGTCTCCCTGTTCGAAAGTTCAAAGGTAGTCATAGATTAATAGAGAGGTCTATATGTTTCTGTCAGTATGATTGTGTTATGATTATATGCTCTATCTTGCCACTTTGCTCTCTAGCAGCTGATAATTAATATGGTTGCAGCTCATGTCTATAAGGCAATAGATGCTCTCCCAGTAACTGCACATCCTATGACACAGTTTACCACGGGAGTAATGGCTCTTCAGGTGAGTCCTTCCACTTCCTAAGAGATTTAGTATTTGAACATCAGCTTTGATGTTTTGCTGGAGCCAAATACCTAAGAGATTTAGGTCCCGTCCTAGGTGTTGGCTAATTTGTCCTAGTTGAGTGCTGCTCAGGTCTTCTGTGTGCTGTTGACCTGTTGTTAGCAAAGTGAGGTCGATTTTTTGCTGTGCGGCCCCTTCTTTGTCTGAACAGGGGATGAAGTATCTGTATCGGACCCCCCCTGTTTTCTCTCTAATACAAAGATAGTGTATTCTAAAAAACACTCCTTGCACTTCTGGCATGCTGTTTCTTCTAAGTGTAAATCATATTTGTGAAATAAAATCACATTTCCTTGCGATTTATTTGCATTTTTTAGAACTGGATGCAAGTGGTACTTAAATTAATCTCCCATTGTGTCGTGAATGCTGTTTTTAAATTATGTAGCCGTGAAAGTGACTTAGTTTTCCATTTTTAAACCCCATTTCAGGTTGAGAGCGAATTTCAAAAAGCTTATGACAATGGATTGCCAAAATCAAAGTAAACTTGGGATTTGTACTGTCACTCATTTTATGTGTTCAGTGATTGCTTTCCATGGTGTTCACAATTATTGTTTGTATAGGTTTTGGGAGCCTACTTATGAAGACTGCTTAAACTTGATTGCTCGGCTTCCACCAGTGGCTTCTTATGTTTACCGGAGGTAGCTTTTGTTCAGATATTTGCTTCAATTTTTAATGCAATTACTGGAGGTGGCATCACTCGAATTTTGTGAAGTTAAAATTGTCTACAAATTTTAGAATTATTGAATAATATTATTTCATTTGTTCTTTGAAGAATTTTCAAGGGTGGGAAATCAATAGAAACTGACAATTCTCTGGATTATGCGGCAAATTTCTCACACATGCTTGGTTTTGACGACCCTAAAATGCTGGAGCTGATGCGGCTCTATGTAACAATTCACACGTAATTTTGCATCCATCCCTGTTTCTATTTTTGTTATGTTTCGGAAGTACTTGTTGTTTTCCCCTCATACTGTGACCTGTGTTCTTCTAGTGATCATGAAGGCGGGAATGTCAGTGCTCATACTGGTCATCTGGTAATATTTTATTTCTTGTTGTGGTCTTGGTTTTTTCATTAGTGTTTCTTAATGCGCCAAGACAATGATAGTTGTCAATGTGATACCTTATCTTTAATATCTTGGCACTTTGGTTTTGGTTTGGTGCAATGTGATTATTAAGCATGTGACAATACTTTAGCATGCACTGTTAAAACGAACTGAATTGTTAATCTGGAAACACCTCTTTAAACAGTGCATGGTAGCGCTTATTATTAACTGGAACCTGGAACAAGATAAGAGGGTTAGTTTTAGCTGATACTTTACTAATTTAATCATGATTTGTCAGGACTCAACTGTATTCATTTCTCCGTCTTTGTTGTATTCTATAATAGCGAGTATAAAATTTTGGTTCTAACAGTAGTCAGGTTCTGCTGTTACACTATCATTTTCCCACTTTGTGGGCTATTGTAGATCAGGAGAGCTCCATGTGATTATTGCAGATGCAGAAGTATAATTTATTGTGTGCTCTTAAATTGTAGTAGTGCAATTCGTCTAGGTTGGAGTAGAGAATTTCATGATACATGTATGTAGAGAGAATTGTTGTTGTTCGACTTCGACACTAGCCATTTTAATATTTTGTTGCCATGTTAATCTTTTTTTGCAATTTTAATTCTTTAATTGCTTGCAACCTGCTAGCTACTGTTTTTTTTGCCATGTCCTTGGGTTTGACTTATCTTCTGCTCATGGTACTTATCCACATGCAGGTTGGAAGTGCTCTGTCAGATCCTTATCTTTCTTTCGCAGCGGCTCTAAATGGGTTAGCTGGGCCACTACATGGCCTTGCAAATCAGGTATGCTCAGTTTGACGTACTAGATCTGATCTGATACAATCTCTGCTTTATGCTTCCTTTTACTTGTAGATTTTGAAAAAAAAAAGGTTTCCATCAATAAACTCCCATCCCTGGCCCCATCTGCACCCATCTTACTCCTTTCACCCTAAAAAAGAATGTATCATGTCTCTCGCTTTTTGAGGCATCAAACTTTTTGTAAATTTGACCAAACATATATAATAATAATATTTGCGATGTGCAATAATGTCTCCCTTCATTCTAAATTATAAGATGGGTTGATTTTTCCACATACATACCTTTTGTTATGCACTTAGATATACACTTTGTCTATATACATAGTAGAAATAATAGAAAAGACAATCTTCTAATTTGGGATGGAGTATTGTTAGATTAATCATAGAATATATATTTTCATAAAAAACTTATTTGGAGAAGTAAGATGTGCACTTTTTTGGATGGAGTACTATTTTACTAGGTCACCCATTTGATATGTAATGCACCTCATCTCTGAAAGAAATACATTTTCCCTGCTGCTCATATTTTTATATACTCACTGTTGGTTGGATGTATAAATTTACCTTATATTGCAGGAAGTGCTTCTATGGATCAAATCTGTAATTCAGGAAACTGGGAGTGATGTTACAATGGATCAACTCAAAGAGTATGTCTGGAAGACACTAAAGAGTGGAAAGGTATATCGTTTCACTGAGGTCTAGTGTTTATGTTCATGCTCGAACACGGTTTTGTTTCCCATAGGAAAGCTTATATCAGTTCACTGAGATTTGAATGATGTGCAGTAGTCTGATAGATTTGTCTTTGTTTATGAAAGTGATATCTCTCTGATGATCTGTGTTCGCTGTTGCTTGCATTATAGGTTGTTCCTGGATTTGGTCATGGAGTTTTGCGCAAGACAGACCCACGGTATTCATGTCAAAGGGAGTTTGCCCTGAAGCATTTGCCCGAGGATCCACTTTTCCAACTGGTCCGTCTGGAACCTTTCTATCTAATTGCATTTACTTTCTTGAGTTCAACAATTTTAAATATAATATTCCGTTGCAGGTGTCCAAGTTATATGAAGTCGTACCTCCGATCCTCACTGAGCTAGGAAAGGTAATGTGGTACCAGATTGATCACAATTTTTCACTCCTTTGGTTTCAGCTTACTGGTTATGAACACACCACTCTTTGCCCATGTTTTCTCAGGTCAAGAACCCGTGGCCGAATGTTGATGCTCACAGTGGAGTTTTGCTGAACCACTTTGGACTATCTGAAGCACGGTATGTTTATGCTTCGTCATTTAGATTCCAATTTAGTGATGTTTTTATTTACTCCCTCCGTTTCATTTTAGTTGTCGCTGGATAGTGTAAAATTGAACTATCCAGCGACAACTAAAAAGAAACGGAGGGAGTACTTAGTAAATAAAGCTCTGAATGAGCACTCATGTTTGGAACACTAACTGTGCAGGTATTACACTGTCTTGTTCGGTGTTTCGAGAAGCATGGGGATAGGATCCCAGGTCTGCCTTCTACCTTCTCTTTATATAGTTTCTTATTAGGGTGTGTTTGGTTCAGCTTTTTGAACCAGATCCGCTGCCAAAAGTTCGGAATCTTAACCAAACTGATACAACAATAGAATAGATTCCTGAAAATCTATAGATTTCTCTAATTTAATTCAGAATCACCTCCTACACTAGATTTTTTAGATTCCTGTCATCCATGTTATAAGTTGTCATGTTCTTATAAAATCTGTAGTTGACACCTGTTTTAATCAAACAAATTTTAGCTTTTTTACAATTATTAGCTCAACAATTTTCTTACATCTCACAGGCAGTCAGGAATCTACAACTAAACCAAGCAGACCCTTAGTAATTCTGCTGGCTAATTTTGTTTGATTATTTATGATGCAGCTCATCTGGGACCGTGCCCTTGGCCTGCCACTTGAGAGGCCGAAGAGTGTTACCATGGAGTGGCTGGAGAACTACTGCAATAACAAGGCTGCCTGAAGATTTTAACAATTGCTGCTTTTTCCCAACCATGGCTGATAATAATTAAACATGTGTTAGAGTTTTTTCCCCTTTTGACTGTTGGATAATACAAGAGCAACATGCTCTAGAATTTTGTATCTTCCATCACTTAGTCGGCATCCAGATTGTTGATCTGCGGCAACACTGCAGAAGAGATTAGGACATGCTGATTAATCTTTGCAGAGTTAATTGGTAATTACAGATTTGGGCTGTTGCATGTATCATGTATGCCAATTATCTCGTTGTGGCAGTTCTGTTTTAAGTTGATCCGCGACATGGCTGGATGGTAGTCGCGTTCAGCTACGGCTGCAGTAGCCACCCACAGCTGCTGGCACCGTGTTTTGTGAGTGAGAGCCACAGAGGCTAACAATTTCCGCGAGGGTTTGGCTCCAATTCGTACCACCTTTGGTGCGCGACTGAGTCAGCCGCTGATGAGGCTAACAATTTCCACGACGGTTTGGCTCTAATTCGTGCAATCGTGCCACCTTTGATACCCGGCTGAGCCTATTTCTATAGGTAGCTATCTCTAACAACTTACTAATTTTTATATTCAAACTTAATTTTATGAACGGTGCAGTCTATAATGTAAAACTGTATAAAATAATGTTTTAGATGACTATATAAATGACTGCTGCATGGTTTAATGTAACCGAGGCCAACTTCGACCATCCCCTTATACATCTCCACTTATTTTTAATCTGTTTTTCTACTCCTAAAAAGATTATTCCCCTACATATAGTTTCTCTCCAACCATTCTTCCGAAGGCCTTATTCGTTTGCACCAATCTAGCTTATGAATTGGAATTAAATCCAGATCACAATTCATGTCCCAAAATAATTCAAACATACTCAAATTTTTTTATTCGATTAAACCCATTATGGATTTTAATCCAAGTGTTTGGGAATTTTTTAAACTATGGAACACATGGATTCTATCCATAGTTCATAGCTCAGGTATGGAACAAACCCATGAAGATATTGTACAAGTTTATATTAGAATTCATAGATCAAAAGAATAACTAACTATGAGAGATACATTGTCGGTGTTTCGGACCCCGGGGACCCTCAACCGAACCGACTAGTGAATTTTATGCCGCGTGTCCCTGCCCGGATGGATTGATGCAAGATGAAACACAAGATTTATCCTGGTTCGGGCTAAGAGGACCCTACTTCCAGCAGAGGGAGGATGAGGCTTATATTATCTTGCACCAAGGTGCTTGTAGTAGGGGATACAAGCTTTGCAAGAGAGGGAACGGATCCCAGGTCTCTTGAGAGATCTAGTGTTGTGGAGTGAAGGTTGCACTGAAGAGTTCTTTGTTGGGGTTGTGTGAACCGTAAGGGTGAGCTCCTCCAGCCTCTCTTGGGAAGGCCCTAGGCATCTCCTTTTATAGGCACAAGGAGGTGACCCAGCTGTACATGTGGGGGTGTAGTTATGCGCTAACGTGGACGGCGGAGAAGTGCTTGGGTCCTGTAGAAGCGTGGCCGGCGGCATGGCCCCTGGTCCTGACCCCTGTAGCGGTGCGGCCGGTTCCGCCGAGTTGAAGCCGAGCTCTGTAGCGCCGTGGCCGGCGGTATAGCCTGGTTCGTCGAGGTGGCCTTGAAGTTTGTGTCCTGCTGACGTTTCTTTGACTTTGTAGAGAGCTGAGGACAGTCGATGTCATGATCGCGTGTCGGGGATCATCATTACCTGTTACTGGAGTAATTTGATGTGACACCGGTTTTGTTCCTTCGTAGCCTGAGGTGGCTAGCTAGGGGGGCCAGTGCTGTATTCCCCGTTCGCGTAGTTGGTCTGAGGCCGTCTCGGGCGAGGCGGTGATTTCTCCGAAGCCGAGGCCTAGGTCGGGCGAAGCGAAGATCTCCTCCCGAGGCCGAGGCTGAGGCCGAGGCCTGGGCCGGGCGAGGCGTAGATCTCCTCCCGAGGCCGAGGCTGAGGCCGAGGCCTGGGTCGGGCGAGGCGGAGATCCATCCTGAGGCTGAGCCCGTGCTCGGGCGTGGTGACGATTCCTCCCGAGGCCGAGGCCGGGGTCGGGCGAGGCGGAACTCCCTGTTGCGCCCGAGGCTGAACTCGGGAGAGGCGGTGACTACTGTTGTTAGTCTTGCCCTGGTGGTTGGCACAGTGGTCGGAACGGGGTGAATAGTGTTGTTATCCTATCAGAACGATCAGTAAAAGGGTGAAGTGACTGCGGTCATTTCGACCTTGCCAACCGCGGCGTGTGTGTCAGGATAAGGTGTCAGGTGATCCCTGCATTAAATGCGCACGTGATACGGTCGGTGGCAAGGCGGTTTGGCCGAGGCCGCTACTCGACAAAGTTTACCCGAGTTCTGCCTCGGGCGAGCCGGGGGCGCGCCCCCTGCCTGAGGGAACCCTCGGGCGAGCCGTGAATCCGTATGGGACTACTGTTCTTGCCCGAGGCTGGGCTCGGGTGAGTCGGGACCGCGTCCCTTGGTAGACGAGGCCTTGACTTGAACCGTGCTTACCAGTCTTTATGGTTTGTTTTAAAGATGTTTTCGGCTGCGTTTAGGAGTACTGGGGGTACCCCCCAATTATGGTACCCGACGGTAGCCCCCGAGCCTCAAAGGGAGTGTAGGCACTCGCTTGGAGGTTCTACCGGTTTTTTGCAAGGTGACTGGTCTTTTTTAGTAGTATTTTGTTCCGATGGGTGCGCACGAGCGCACCCGTCGGGTGTAGCCCCCGAGGCCTCGGAGGAGTGGTTTGACTCCTCTGAGGTCTTAACGCTCTTCCTGTGATTCCTTGGTCAGCCTTGTTGTTCTCTCATGTGGCCTGGCCACAGCCCTAGGTGCATAGTCAGGCTCCGAGTTTTTAAGTTTAGTTTGTCGACGTTGTCAACAATTTAGTCGTAGCTTGGTGCGAGAGCAGCCCCCGAGCCTCTACACGGAGCGAGAGGACGATCAAGGACCGTCTCGGCTTTTTATAGTACGCCCCTTCGTCGCCTTTCCGCAAGGAGGAAGGGGGAGAACGCGCCATGTTACCCTTGGTGGGCACCGAACATGGTGTTTCCAGTGAGTTGCTAACGGGTAATCCGAGTGGACGCCCGAGCCCCGTTTGATAAGGGTCGGCTAGTGGCCCAGAGGCGCGCTCCAAAAGTGCCTGCAGGTGATTCGCTGGACCCGAACCCATCTGATAGGGTCCGAGGGCTCGGTGCCTCCCTCCAGTAGGATTCCATTACAAATCATTCCCGCGGGTCTCGGAAATGTCCTAGGGTACCTCGGGAGCGTAGTCCGAGCCTCGGCCATGTAACGGACGTACCCAGGGTCATCCCTGACTCTGCATGCTCTAGGGCGGCTGTCGAACCCTTCTGAGGGGGCCAGCCTTCGAACCCCTGATCAATAGAGGGCTCGGAGCCCGAGTGCTCTGGGGCGGTTGCCGAACCCCGCAGGGCGCAACCTTCGAACCCCTAATCAGTAGGAGGGCTCGGGGCCCGTTTCCTTTGCTGAGAAGGACACTTTCGAAATATCTCCTTTCCTGATCCCTACGGAGAGAGAGAGAGGGGAAAGGAAGAAAGGAAATAAATTAAAACAGTGTGGCACACCTTTTTGGGGCGGTCATCATGACGGAGGCAAAACGGCACCCGCTCGCCTGCTGGGGGTGACGCGTGTCCTGCCAGAGAGTTAATGCGATGGGACGGGCGACACGTGGGGTGTCCGTTGCGCGTGCACGAGCCATTCGAGGAACGGAAAAAACCGTTTTGATTTCAAATTTAAAATTCACGAGGGGCTCGGGCGAAGTTTTGGGTGGATTTTGTCCAGGCCTTTATATACCTAGGAGAGGGACCGGCAGCGATTCTTTACCTTGCCATTTGTGCTTTCGTCCTTGCCTTCTGCCTTCGCTTTCGCAACTTGAGAGAGTAGTCAGAGAGAAGAGAAAACCGCGCGCCTCGTCCCCTCCGCTTCCACAGCTTCCGCTCGGCAATGGCTGACAAGACGACCGTCATTCCGCCGCGCGACCCGTGGCCCTTCTCCACCGTCACTACGGAGGATCTACAGGCCCTCGTTGCCGAGGGTCTGCTCCATCCTCTCTCCGGCGGGCCACAGCCTGAGTGGTTGGCCCTCGGGAGCGAGGCCGACTCGACTCCGCCGCCGGGGTACGTGGTCAGCTTCACCCCTTTTCATGAGCGGGGGTTTGGGATGCCGGCGAGCCGCTTCATGCGGGCGCTCCCGCACTACTATGGGGTGGAGCTTCACAACTTCAACCCCAACTCCATCGCGCAGGCGGCCATTTTCGTGGCGGTCTGTGAGGGGTTTTTAGGGATTGACCCCCACTGGGACCTGTGGACCCATCTCTTCTGCGCGGAGTTCTCTGCCGTGTCGACGGACGTGAAGAAGGTCCGTATGGTGGTGCGGGCTGGCGGCTGCACCCTCCAGCTGAGGTCGGGGCGCGCACAGTAGTACATCCCTGCCGCCCTTTTCTCAACGAGTGGTGACCACCGCCGGTGATAACTGGCGCTGGGGGGCCACACGCGAGAACAAGGAGAAGCTCCAGCCCATTCTCCGTGCCCTGCAGAAGCTCCAAGCCGAAGGCCTTACCGCCGCAGGGGTCGTCGCCGCTATCCACCGTCGGAGGGTGCTCCCATTGGCTGAGCGGCGGTTGCGGCTTTGAGAAATGAAGCCGGGGGTCGATTTGGAGGGTTCACGGATGTCCTCGACCCCCCTCTCCACCGACGACCTCCTCAGACGGATAGCGGGCACGGTAGGGAGGCTGGACGCTGGCGTCCTTAACCAGCCCCCGATGCGTCCCGACCACGGGTATGTGTCCCTGGTAAGTGTCCAACCCTTCCTCTGTTTTGTGCCTTGTTTCTTACGTTTTTGGCTCTTACCTTTGGGATTTTTGCTCGTCCCCAGGGGCTGAGGAACTTTAAAACTTCCCGACCACCGGTCCCAGAGGACGCGGCGGGCCGAACCGCGCGTAGGCTCGCCGCGGAGAAGGATAAGCAGAAAAAAGACGCGAAAAAGACCCGAGCTCGCGAGAGGATGCGGGCCCGGGATGCCTTGGAGAAGCGTCGCCGGAGGCAAGAAAGGGACGGGCTCCCGTTGGAGCCATCGCCGGACACGCCCGACGACGACGATGATGATGATGATGACGACGAGGACGACGACATGGCGGCCCGACTTGGCCTCAGTCCGGACCCGAGGCTAGGCCAGGGGTCGTCAAGCCAGCCTCCAGGTGGGCTGGCACCACCAGCGTTTGGGGCCGGGACGCCAGGGTCCCGGTCCGAGGAGCGAAGGCTGGCTGAGGGGGTACTTGACCCCTTGGCCGAGATAATTGGGGTGGCTCCGGGGGGTCAGGCCGACCCGCATGCCCCCCGAGAGCAAGTGCCCGTGCCAGCCGTGTGGGAAGTTGTTCCCTCGGCTGTTGTGACATCGCCCGGGCAGGCCCCCCCCCCCCGGCACCTCGGGCGTCCGAGGCGGAGGTGGCGTTGAAGCCGGCCGCTGGCCAACCCTCAGCAGTGTTTGTGGAGGCCGGGGTCCGAGAGGTCTCCCCGCAGGCACGATTGGCCCTGCCCCAGAGCAGGTAAGTATCCGAGGGCACCCTTGTTTCAGCCATTTTTCTGTGTATCTTGATTTTGTCTTTTCTTCCTTTCAGCAAGCGGAGGCAGGGCTCAGCTGGCCTGGCCCCCACGAAGGCCCTTAAGACGGGGCCGGCCTCTTCAGCCGGAGCTGCGGCGTGCCACGCTGGTTGGTTGGCCTCCGCGCAAGGCGCCCTCCGGCGGGGGGGGGGGGGCAGGAGGCATGGGCTGTCATGAGGCAAGCCTCCCAGGTCGACCCCCCTATTGGAGCGGCCATCGTGCCAGGGGAGGCCATCGACGCAGCTGCGGCCTTGAGCCCGCCTTCCTCGACGCCGACGCCGACGTCGATTCCTGCCCGGGCCACCGCTGGTGCGCCCACGGAGCCACCCACCGCCGCCGATGTCGAGATGGCTGAGGTGCCTCTGCCCCCAGCTCCTTCGGTCCTGGTCATCCCTGATTCCCCAGTTTTCGACCATGGGGAGGGGGCGGCCGTTGTTGCCGAGGTTGGTGAACAGAGGCCTGGCCCCTTGACCGAGGAGAGGCCCGATGCGTCGGCTGCAGAGGGACCCGAAGCCTCGATCGTGGGGCGTGCAGATCCTTGGCCCGTCATGGGGATCAGCGGCCTCATCCCCATGCAGCTCAATCCCAATGAGTGGGGAGGGCAGCCGCTTGTGTTCTGGAGCCGCGATACCTCAGAGCCTCTCCTTTCCCTCAATGATGAGGGAGAGGAAAGGCTGCGGAAAGTTTTCTGTGACTATAGCGAGGCGGTGATGAGGTCGCTGAAGACGGCCACAGATGTCCTTTCCCAAAGACATTCCCAGGGTCTTCCAGGTAAGGATTTAGACGCATACCTCGTGTGGTCAGAACATTCTTTGTGATATTCTATTTTCTTTTCAGGAGCTCGCGGACATGAGCAATGCTAAGTCGCTGTTTCTCCACCGTGAGAGTAGCATTTGGGAATCGTGACGGCAGCAGGGGGTCGTGCTTGCCGAGGCCAACGAGCGCCTCGCCTAACAGAGCGCCGAGGCGGCGGACCTTCGGCTGCTCTGTGAGGAGCTGAAGTCGGAGGCAGCGACGGCGCGGACAGAGGCGGCGTCGACACGGACGGAGGCTTTGTCGGCTCAGGAGCAGGTGGCTTCCCAGGCCGAGGAGATGCAGCAGCGACAGCTGGAGCTTGGCCAGGTCACCAGCGAGCGGGACCAACTCCGGGGCCAAGCTGCCGAGGTCGCGAGCCAGGCTGAGACCCTTAAGGGACAGCTGGCGGAGGTCACGGAGCGGCTAGCTGAGGCAACTGCTCGGGCCGGGATCCTTTCGAAGGGTCTGGCCGTAGCCGTCGGGTCAGCCTGGTCCACCCAAGCTATGGCTTCACAGCAGTGTGCCCGGGCCAAAGGTATGTTTTGCCTGCTCTGTGATTTTAGGTTAACTCTTCTCCTCGTGTCTAAATATTGTCTGGCTATCTTCAGGGTTTGAGACGGCTCTTAACGAGTCCGTTAAGAATTGCAAGGCGCTTGCCCAGGCGGCCGAGCAGAAGGAGGCTGACCGCACGGCCATGTCCGAGGCCATTTCGGCCTTTTGCCGGACCTTTGGCCTTAAGGACGTCCCCTCGGGCAGCTCCACCCAGAGTCGCCTGCGGGCCTTGGGCGACCACGTGTGCAGCAGACTCCACGGGGTGCTGCATCACGGCGTTAGGCGGGCCTTCGCCGTCCTCGCTTCCCACTACGACGTGGATTTGGAGCGGGTCAGCGAGGGCTACTGCCTACCCGATGATGAGGATGCCGCCTTGGCCGAGGCCCAAAGGCTTAATGCGGTTGCCGAGGGTCCAGGCGCGGCGCTGGCTTCCATTTTTGAGGTGGAGATTCTTCCGCCCGCGTCGCCGTCCGAGGCCGGGCCACCTTCTGTCGTCCCCGCCAGCGAGGCTGCTTCGTCCGCCGCAGGTGGAAACAACGCCGAGGGTGCTGCTCCCCCCAGCCGACGCCTGAACCTGTGTAGGACGGTTATTTTAAGTATGTGTATGTTTTCTGAGGCTGCCGAGGCCCGAACATTTGGATGTTTGAGTCTAAAGCTGCGTTGCTCTTGAGTCGTGTTTTCCTTGCGTTTCTTTTCTCTTGTTTCGAGCATTAGGACTTGTTCGGTAGCAGAATCACTTATCCGAGCATGAGTTACCTTTCGCGGAAGGTGGTGATTGAGGTATCCGTATCCCGGAGGCGTAGGAGTCCCTTGGCTCGGTCGGCCTTGCCGTTCGAGGTCTCTCTCGTTCGTTTTTAGGATTTCGATATCGATATAGTTGAAAGGCATGAAAGTCGTTTTGGTA
The DNA here is from genome assembly GCA_029449295.1 of Zea luxurians. Lineage (NCBI taxonomy): Eukaryota > Viridiplantae > Streptophyta > Magnoliopsida > Poales > Poaceae > Zea > Zea luxurians. The sequence goes on from JAOPSE010000011.1 coordinate 98,945,314, forward strand.
AAAAACTTTTTCTAAGGAAAATTTTTACGCAGAGAGGGTTTGGCATGCCGAGGTGGTTGTCTCCGTCGTGCTCCTCCTGATCGATGTGGAAGCACTCGCGAGTTGGGTCGTAACCCTCGTCGTCAAGGTTGTGGCCATCGTCAGAGTTGCCGGAGAGGCAGTAGTCACATGCAGACATGAAGTCTCGCATGGCTCTGGGATCGCGGAGTCTGGAGAAATCCATACCGAAGTCGGGGCCGTCCTCTTCCTCGGGACCCGTGGGTTTGGAGGTTGAGGCGACCGTCAGTAGGTCCCAAGTTGACCACATATGATACTCCGGGAGGTCAGGATATGTCCTTGCGGAAGCGCTCGCTGAAGTGGGGTTGCCTGGCGGATCGAAGCTGAATCTGAAAGGAACAGGATGGAAAATCGATGGTACCTCCTGGTTGGTGGATGGTGGAAGTTGCAGTGGAAATGAGACGTGTCGCTATCTCAGGCGCGAGACTAATGCCCGACAAGTCCCTCGCAAGGGTGTTGGCGTAATCAGTCCGCCTGGGGTTGGCACGTTGTTGGGAAGCGACGTCCGTCGTTGTCACAGGTGCGAGGCTAACGCCCGACATGTCCCCCATAGGGGTGCCGGCACCGTCAACACGCTCTGGTCCGACAACTGACGAGGTGTTGCCCCTCGCCTGGCCATGGTTGCCCCGTCTCCGTCTCCTTCGGTGAGGAGGGTGGCGGGGTAGACCCGAGTGTTCCTCTTCCGCCGTGGGGAGAGGTTGTCGTCGGGTTCGCCTCTGCCGGGCGAGCCGACGACTGTCGTTGCTGTCACGCTGCGATGGGAGGAGTATCATGTCGTAGCTACCGTCGAGGGACATGAACTCGAGACTCCCAAAGCGGAGCACCGTCCCGGGCTGAAGAGGCTGCTGAAGATTGTCCATCTGGAACTTAACGGGAAAGTATTGTCAACACGCAGCGAGCCCCTACCTGGCGCGCCAACTGTCGGTGTTTCAGACCCGGGGGACCCTCAACCGAACCGACTAGTGAATTTTATGCCGCGTGTCCCTGCCCGGATGAATTGATGCAAGATGAAACACAAGATTTATCCTGGTTCGGGCTAAGAGGACCCTACTTCCAGCAGAGGGAGGATGAGGCTTATATTATCTTGCACCGGGGTGCTTGTAGTAGGGGATACAAGCTTTGCGAGAGAGGGAACAGATCCCAGGTCTCTTGAGAGATCTAGTGTTGTGGAGTGAAGGTTGCACTGAAGAGTTCTTTGTTGGTGTTGTGTGAACCGTAAGGGTGAGCTCCTCCAGCCTCTCTTGGGAAGGCCCTAGGCATCTCCTTTTATAGGCACAAGGAGGTGACCCAGCTGTACATGTGGGGGTGTAGTTATGCGCTAACGTGGACGGCGGAGAAGTGCTTGGGTCCTGTAGAAGTGTGGTCGGCGGCACGGCCGGTTCCGCCGAGTTGAAGTCGAGCTCTGTAGCGCCGTGGCCGGCGGTATAGCCTGGTTCGTCGAGGTGGCTTTGAAGTTTGTGTCCTGCTGACGTTTCTTTGACTTTGTAGAGAGCTGAGGACAGTCGATGTCATGATTGCGTGTCGGGGATCATCATTACCTGTTATTGGAGTAATTTGATGTGACACCAGTTTTGTTCCTTCGTAGCCTGAGGTGGCTAGCTAGGGGGGGACAGTGTTGTATTCCCCGTTCGCGTAGTTGGTCCGAGGCCGTCTCGGGCGAGGCGGTGATTTCTCCGAAGTCGAGGCCTAGGTCGGGCGAAGCGAAGATCTCCTCCTGAGGCCAAGGTTGAGGCCGAGGCCTGGGCCGGGCGAGGCGTAGATCTCCTCCCGAGGCCGAGGCTGAGGCCGAGGCCTGGGTCGGGCGAGGCGGAGATCCATCCTGAGGCTGAGCCCGTGCTCGGGCGTGGTGACGATTCCTCCCGAGGCCGAGGCCGGGGTCGGGCGAGGCGGAACTCCCTGTTGCGCCCAAGGCTGAACTCGGGAGAGACGGTGACTACTGTTGTTAGTCTTGCCCTGGTGGTTGGCACAGTGGTCGGAACGGGGTGAATAGTGTTGTTATCCTATCAGAACGATCAGTAAAAGGGTGAAGTGACTGCGGTCATTTCGACCTTGCCAACCGCGGCGTGTGTGTCAGGTGATCCCTGCATTAAATGCGCACGTGATACGGTCGGTGGCAAGGCGGTTTGGCCGAGGCCGCTACTCGACAAAGTTTACCCGAGTTCTGCCTCGGGCGAGCCGGGGGCGCGCCCCCTGCCTGAGGGGACCCTCGGGCGAGCCGTGAATCCGTATGGGACTACTGTTCTTGCCCGAGACTGGGCTCGGGTGAGTCGGGACCGCGTCCCTTGGTAGACGAGGCCTTGACTTGAACCGTGCTTACCAGTCTTTATGGTTTGTTTTAAAGATGTTTTCGGCTGCGTTTAGGAGTACTGGGGGTACCCCAATTATGGTACCCGACATACATAGATTAAATGATGGATTTAATCCAACCATAAAATTAGGTGTGATGTATGGATTCACTCAATTCAGACCCGGATTAAATCCATGGTGGGATTTCATCCCTTATAACCGAACAAGTCCTAAGAGCTTATTCGGTTAAGGGTGGAATAGGAGAGGATTTAATCCACTCCAATCCCCCTCAGTCCACCCTTAACCGAACAAGGGCATTGTTCGTTTGGATGAAAATCCACGTGAATTAAGTGGTATTGAATCGGTTTAAATCCATAACAAGTCAAAATCTATATCAATCCACCCTATCTACTTCAATTCACATGGAATTGAAATAATCGAACAAGCCCTAAATAGTTTTTTCTATGCACTCAATTCAACTAATTAACAGTTATTTATCATTTTTTATAATCTTAAAATCATACAACATATATATAATCATAACAAACATTATTATTATGTTACATAGCTTAAATATAATTAATATCGTAAAGAAATAATGTAATTAAAGTATAAGAAATAATGTAAACCAATGTAATTGAAGTATAAGAAATAATGTAATTAAAGTATAGAGTGAGCATATTACTTACTACGGACATTCAGGGCATGTTTGCGGCCTGGCTGTGCTGGCGGGGCGGGATGCAACCCACCCATGTGTTTTGGCCTGACTTGTTTTAGAGCTCGGTTCTGCGCGTGTAAAAGTGGCTCTTCAACCTGGCTCCCAGGAAACGAAGACAGGGTCCTTTTTTTGGAGCTCGGCTGCTCATGGTGCAAACCAGCTGCTCGTGGCTGCTCCCAAGAAACAAAATTGGCTTTTAACCCGGCTGTCTATGTGTGACAAACATCGACTCACTTGGACTAGACTTATTTGGTATAAGTGCATAAACAAAATACGTTGTATCAGTTGAGACCGACTGAAGTTAGTCTGGTTCACACGAGCGGGCCGAGTACACGTCGCAAACACGCCCTCAGTGGTTCACACGAGCGGGCCGAGTACGCGTGGCAAACACGCCCTCAGTCTTCCTATATATACGAGAACCCTTTGCAGATAACCATTTGGGGGTACTTTTCAGTTTTCACCCCGTATGTGCGGCTGGGAGAGCTTTACCGTGTCTGTGGAGATAGCCTAAGCACCTTGCTGCTCTACAACTACAACACAGGCCCTAAATAAAGCTCGCTGCTTCCCTCCACGTTTGAACTTTGGATAGCAACGCAATTAGATCATCCAAACAACACCGTAATTCATACATCTGGCAACTAAATAAACCGGCAGTGAACATATCGATCCAAAGCTGAAAGATGAAGTAGCAGTGATCATGAAAAAACAAGTCAGATTGCAGGGTCGTGACACAAAAAGGGTACACACGAAGCAGTTCATCTTTATCCTACCCCAAACGATCGTTTTTACTTTTCGCCTCTATAGCTAACAGAACCAAAACATTTTATAATTCGATTGCCCAGATATCTATAGCTAATAGTTCTGTACCATCTCCACGATAAACCTAAGATTCATCAGCAAGCCAGAAGTAGCACGTGCCTATTCTGAAGAAGAAGAAAAAACAGCCTCTCAGAAGTCAGAAATGATGTCTGTGGCCCGACCAATAGGATCAAAGGTCAGCCACAGATGTTGCCGAGCCAGAACAGCATGGGGAATTGCACGACCGCCAAGAAGATCAGGAAGTAGTGGTTCCGGCCGGGGTGTCTCTCGTAGCTCCTTGGCCCGCCCAGAAGAACCCTCTTCATGGTCTTCACAAGGAAGACTCCCGTGCAGAGGCAGAACCATGGCATGATGAAGTAATACAGGTAGCTCCAGAAGATGCGGGCCACCATTGCAAGGGAAGTGCCAGCGAAGCCATATCCAGCATAAGCCACGATGTCCAGCAAGGGAGCTTCACCGCTTCCCAGGGAGTACAGCAGACCTTTGATGAGGACGACTTGCAGAAACCACCCAAGTATCCCTTTAGAAAACTGTAGGGTCAGTGCCTCAGGGGTAAACCTGCATCACAAAGCATGCAATCATTCAAGACACAGTGGTTCATAAATTTATTTGCATTTCTTGCGTGCTGCTATTACAATGTTCTTCTCTAATTCCAGATGAAACAAAAGAAGTCGTTCACAGTGTATTTACCTTCCAAGAACACCCAAGGCATACCCAGCAGCTACAATGTAGGTGCCAAATGCCATCAAAGGGATGTACAAGTCCGGTGCATTGATATCCTGGACTGGAGGTTTGTAGGACAGCCTTCCTCCTACTGGTTCAGTTATTCTTGTCCAGTGACCCTTAAGGAAGACAATAAAGGTCAGACAAATGTTGTGAGACTTCACAGCATCACAATATGCAAAATCCTGCAAAGATAAATTAAAGGTAGAGCTCTTACCCTGTGCAAGAAAGGGAACAAGATGACCTTCAGTTTGTTCCTCACATACTGGCTGTTGACTTGAAAGTAGTACTGAGGGTCGGACAAATATTGTGTTATCTGACAAAAAATAGATTGGGGTTTAGCCTTTCTAGTTTTAACATAGAATCATTGACCTCTAAACAAAAAACATGTGCACAAATTTACATTGCTCTGCATAAACTCAGAACTTGAATCTAAAATCCTTCCGCCATATGTTTCTAGCCCAGTACGGATCAATCCTGGTCCAGCACCATGTAAGGCAGTTCCAAAAGGATTTGCTTGTGGATGTATCGGCCTGCCACCTAAACCTCCCATACCAGTATTCATCGCTGCCATGGTAACTGAATAAAATAGGAATCAGACAACAAACCATTCAAGAATACAGACATAGTAAATTGTTGCATGAATTTCAAGATTAGAAACCAGTTCTCAGAGAACATTTTTCTGTTAGGAATTTTAGAGAGTAAAAAACAAGTCTAAAGTAGATACTATGTCATTGTTGGTTTATACATTTATGTTTTCGGATTGAAAGTGCTCAACATGTTTTATGTTACACGAATGACTGTTAGTCACCATGCAAACTATCCTCACCATCAAAGTTGAGTTAGTTATGTGAATGATTGAATGAATGGTAGTGTGAAAATCTGGCCATAGAAATGGGCACAGTAGATTTTGCTAAAACTTGGAATTTTGAGTTCACTAGAAAACAGGGGTTTGCTTATCTTCATGTCAAACAAAATGTTTTCTAAATAACAAACTGACACTGACTTTAAGAAATCCAGTTTTCATAAAACTTGAGATCAAAACAAGGCCAAAAGTATGCTCCACGTCATTACATCTCATATTGAATTGTGTAACCTATGTCTACAGTGACGCAACCATAATGTGGTAGTAGAAGTGCTACTGAAATAGCACTAGTTGTGATTCTGTGCCAATCATACTTCTGTTGGCCAAAAGGATAATTTGGACCTGCATCAAACTACAAGAGTCTAATCGTTGTGTAATCTGGAACTGTCTACATGAATAACAAGTTAAACATCATTGCAGTGCAATTGTAAAACATTATTGGCACATTCTGAAAATTGCTGAGGAACCATTATAATTAGAGATGCAATTAAAGCGATGGCAGTATAGAATCTAATCATATTTGAGAAAATGCAAATTGTTGCTGTAACCAGTAGTCAGTAGGCCACTTCACAACCTTCTGGGGACAATACACAACTTTAAACTCAATGGCCAATGAATGAAAATTAGATCCCTGAATTGTTTTTTTCAGTCCTAGTAAAATTTATAAAAAAAATAAACATGAATATCTGTCTCCCTAACTTCCTTTCTCTTAGCCACACCATCCATCAAGTACCACTCACACTTTCTTTTCCTTTGGTGCTTTACTCATAATAACAAATAAAAAACACAAAAAAGGTCATATGTATTCATCAAAATTTCCGATGTATACCTTAAACCTTAGTCGCCTAAAGAGATAGCATCATTCAAATATAGCACACACTAAATGAGATAGTGGTACCAAGCAGATTATATCTATATCTCTCTAATAATCCTATACATCAAATAGGAAAACCCTTCTATGCTCCAAATTAAGAAAGACAACAGATCTAGGCCGTCTGTTATTTATAGCCACCCATCCACAAACATCACCTAGCCCCAAGCAGCACTTCCCAATCGCTGGCGTTGGTCCTTTACCCCCAATGACTCTATGCAATCCAGGCTCCTTGGCATTGCCACAGCATCCTAGCACATGCCATGCAATATTCAAGGGTTCATTGGTGGCAGTGACGATCCAATGGAATCCCCTCTAATCCCACAGAGAACCACGTCATGATGAACCCCGGATCACTCACGGGACCACGGGAACGAACTCACCGTTAGGATCTCAATCCGAATTCAGCCCAAACCCGATTCGGCGAACAAAATGAAATGCACCACCCGCGTGTTGCGTCCCAAGTCCCAACTCCAATGGCGTCAACTGAGAACGACCTTGCCTCAGTGGGAAAGGAGAGCCGAATCTAACCGAGTCGAAGCTGGGGCCGACGGATCAGATCAGTGCGACATGTATATGCTTGAAATTAGGTCAGATCCGAATACTAATAGATCACATTAGGGTCTCTGGGGTGCTCTGTTTCGGACAGCAAACAGCAGGAAGGAGAGAGAAGGAACGTACCAGGGCCGGTGTGCTCGTCGCCCGGCGAAGGGCCCGTCGCCTAGCGGCTAGCAGAGGCAGGGGACGACGCCGAGCACTGGTCAGTGGTCACACAGACTCCTCACTCGTCTTCACCTCTCGGTAGGGTGCAAACGGAAAATTTCAATATTTAATCCCTAATTTGTACCCTGATATATTCGCAGAAGGTACCTATGCAAATTACTGACTAATTTTGGATCACCTTGACAACGCTACGATTCTACACATATAGTCATAAGAAATAGGTACAGCGGTGGCGGCACTCGACCCAAAAAGTTCGTCCCCTATCAAGTACGCAGGGTTATTTTCGTTCCCACTATGTAAAAACTTCTCATAAGTAGTGTACCACATTTTTCAATCTTGTTTCTTGACCCTATCGATCCGTGAACTTTGTGAATATGATCCTGGCATCCTACAGAGGGAGATGTCGCCGGCGACGGTGGTGGCACGAATGAAGAGGTTGATGGCGACAGCGACGCGAAGAGGAGGAAACGAGGGGTATGGGGGGAGGGGGCTGGGAGCGACAAGGTCACACAAAGTGCAGGGACAATGGATGATATAAATAATATTGTCCATTGAATAAGTTGATAAGAGAGAGTTATCCAGTGATCTGAATCATTAGTTTTGATAGTTTGTTAAGTTTTATTACAATTTGATTTGTGGATTTGAAGTAATAGGCGTGGGTGATTTGTTGGGTGGGTTTTGCCAATTTAAATTGATGAATTATATAATAGTACAGAGGTCTAGATAGATATAGCTTTATCCAATAATTGAGCACGGCTAAACGTGTAGAGAGTTTTTTTTACAATATTTAGCTGGGCGTGAGGATAAGGAGGGTCAAAGTTTTTTTTAATATGCCAGCGGTTGGTTATTGAACGAAAGATTTAATGAGATATTTGGACGGCTCTAGGTTTCAGCTAGCTAGTGTAGAGTTGTAGTTTATGATATCAATTTAAATAGTTTTGAAAATATTTTTAATAATAAATAAAATGACTTATCTAAATATTTTCTAAAGGCTTATAGCTCCAGTTCTACGATTTTCTGGAGCACCTAATGATCTGTTTCACCAACTTTACTAAATTTTCTAGAGCTGGAGTTGTCCCTAAATTTAATTTATGCATATGTATATAAATGAATCATGTGCATGAGTTGTGTTTTTAAGACCATTCTCAATGAGTGTTATGAGAGATTTCATTGTGTCACATAGGGTTTTATAACATGACACTATATTTATTATAAAACTAGGTGAGTGCCCGTGCGTTGCAATGAGAACATATAATAACATAATAACTTATATACAAAATGTGTATTGTTATAAGAAAATGTTTCATAATCCATTTGTAATCCTAGCCATACATAATTTTTGTTATTTTAATTTAGTTGTTTCACTACTACATTGCAACCATCAGTATCATGCAGACTTCGATATATGCCACGATTTGCATGGTCTCATCATTGAAGAGCACGTGCCATACCTGCCTAGGGATGAAAATGGGACGGATACAGCCTGTCGGGGACCATAATTAGGGGTACCCTCAAGACGCCTAATTCTCAGCTGGTAACCCCCATCAGCATAAAGCTGCAGAGGCCTGATGGGTTTGATTAAGTCAGGGATCAGTCCATACGAGTGACTTGACCACGCCACGCCCGAGCCTAGCCTCGGGCGAGGGCAGCCGACCCTAAGATGACTCCGTCTCGCCTGAGGCCTCCTCTTTCACGGCAGACGCATCTCCGGCTCGCCCTAGGCCCCGCCTTCGATAAGAAGAAACCCTGACTAAATCACCGCGCCAACCGACCGAGTCACCGGGGCGTTTAACGCAAAAGGTAAGACCAACGGGCGACCAGACTTCGCCAAAGGCACCATAGGAGACTTCGCCCGACCCAGGGCTCGGACTCGGGCTAAGGCCCCGGAAGACGGCGAACTCCGCTCCGCCCGACCCCAGGGCTCGGACTCGGGCTAAGGCCCCGGAAGACGGCGAACTCCGCTCCGCCCGACCCCAGGGCTCGGACTCGGGCTAAGGCCCCGGAAGACGGCGAACTCCGCTCCGCCCGACCCCAGGGCTCGGACTCGGGCTAAGGCCCCGGAAGACGGCGAACTCCGCTCCGCCCGACCCAGGGCTCGGACTCGGGCTAAGGCCCCGGAAGACGACGAACTCCGCCTCGCCCGACCCAGGGCTCGGACTCCGCCTCGGCCTCTGCCGAACGATCTCCGCCTCGCCCGACCCAGGGCTCGGACTCTGCCTCTGTCTTGCAGGACGGACTCGACCTCGGCTTCGGAGGAGCTTCCACGACACCCGACCTAGGACACGAGACCGCCACGTCAACAGGGAGCGTCATCATCACCCTGCCCTGAGCCGACTTGGGTCGCAGAGAACAAGACCGGCGTCCCATCTGGCCAGCCACGCCAGATAGGCAAATGATGACGCCCCGCTAGACCATGACGACGGCAACTCTCAGCTCCCTTACGAAAGCAGGAGGACGTCAGCAAGGGCCTAGCCACTCCGACAGCTGTCTCCCCGTCCGGCTCCGTTACTCCTCCAACAGCCACGACGCCACACCAACAGGGTGCCAAGATCTCTCCGGCTGCCACCTTGGCATGTACATAGGGCGCTAGCTCTCTCTCGCTAGACACGTAGCACCTTGCTACACCCCCATCTTGTACACCTGGATCCTCTCCTTGCGACTATAAAAGGAAGGACCAGGGCCTTCTTAGAGAAGGTTGGCCTCGCGGGGACGAAGGGCAGGGGCAGGCGCTCTCTCGGGGCCGCTCACTCCCCTCACCTCGCGCGGACGCTTGTAACCCCCTACTGCAAGCGCACCCGACCTGGGCGCGGGACGAACACGAAGGCCGCGGGAATTCTCTGACTCCCTCACGACCCGGCTCCGGCCACCGACCTCTCTCTCTGTTCCCCCCTTCGCGCTCGCCCACGCGCTCGACCCATCTGGGCTGGGGCACGCGGCACTCTCACTCGTCGGCTCGGGGACCCCCGGTCTCGGAACGCCGACAGTTGGCGCGCCAGGTAGGGGCCTGCTGCGTGTTGACGTTCGATTTCCCGTCAAGCTCCAGATGGGCAGTCTCCAACAACCTCTTCAACCCGGGACGGTGCTCCGTTTCGGGAACCTCGAGTTCATGTCTCTCGACGGCAGCTACGACATGGTACTCCTTCCACCGCCGCGCAACAGCGACATTGGTGGCGGACAGCCCGCCCGCCGGCGGCGGAATCGACGACGTCATTCCCGCGTGGGGGAAGGACAACTTTCGAGCTCGCCCCATCCTCTCCCTCGCCATCGGAGGAGGAGGAGGCGGGGCAACTGGGGCCGAGCGGGAGATCGCGCTCCGACGGCTGTCGAGCAAATCGACATCCCCGGCGCCTCGACGGAGGACACGCCAAGCGTCGCGCTCGCGTTCCAGGCAAACGCGAGCGCCATCTCCCCGCAACACGTCGACTCCGAGCAAGTGGACGACGCCAGCACGCTCACGGAGGGCCTGCAGGACGTCGCCCTCGTACCCAAGACGACGGCGCGGTCAGCCCCCGACGTGACTTCATCGCTCCTCGTCGACAAAAAGGTACCGACTTCTACCCATCTTTCGTCATTTCGACTCGGCCTCAGCCCGCCTGGCGATCTCGCTTTGGCGGGCGCTCACATTGAGGCGAGTGCAACCTCTCTGGGGTTTCATGTGCGGTCGCCTTGGGACCGATTGACGGGTGTCTCGACCTACGGACCCTCTGGGTCCGAGGAAGATGACGACCCCAGCATCTGCTGGGATTTCTCCGGATCTGGCAACCCTAGTGCCATGCGGGACTTCATGACCGCATGTGACTACTGCCTCTCCGACTGTTCCGACGGCAGCCGCAGCCTTGGCGACAAGGACTGCGGCCCGAGTCGCGAATGTTTCCACATCGAGCTAGGGGATCCCTCCGGAGGCGGCTGTCTCGGCCTGCCGGAGGATGGTGATCCCCCTAGGCCAGCGCCTCGCGCCGACATCCCGCGGGAGCTAGCTGTGGTCCCCGTTCCGGCGGGGGGTCACGACCCACAGCTCGAGCAAGTCCGCGGGGCGCAGGCCGGGTTCGATGAGGGAACAGGAGCGCTCGAGGCAGTCCGCCAGAACATCGGGCAGGTATGGGCGAGCCAGCCCCCGGCCGGAGGAATACGTCACCTGCCCCAAGGTCTCCAGCACCGCATCGCCAACGATGCCAGGGACAGACCGCCTCCCGCATCCGGCGGAACTGGTCAGGACCTGGCCGCTGCAGCGATGCTCCTCCGCGCGATGCCGGAGTCATCAACCACCGAGGGTCGGCGAATCCAGGGAGAACTCAAGCATCTCCTGGAAGGCGCTGCGGCCCGGCGGGCCGAGAGCTCTGCCTCCCGAAGGCAGGGATACCCCTCGGAACCTCGTGCCGCGACTTCCCGACTCACGCGGGAAGCCTCGGTCTTCACCGGGCACACGCGCAACACCGTGCCTGCGGCCCCGGGCCACCTCGGCGACGAGCACCCTCATCGCGACCGTCGAGCACGCCTCGACGAAAGGGTGCGCCGAGGCTACCACCCCAGGCGTGGGGGACGCTACGACAGCGAGGAGGATCGGAGTCCCTCGCCCGAACCACCCGGTCCACAGGTCTTTAGCCGAGCCATTCGGCGGGCGCCGTTTCCGCCCCGATTCCGACCCCCGACTACTATCACGAAGTACTCGGGGGAGACGAGACCGGAATTGTGGCTTGCGGACTACCGCCTGGCCTGTCAACTGGGTGGGACGGACGATGACAACCTCATCATCCGAAACCTCCCCCTGTTTCTCTCCGACACCGCTCGTGCCTGGTTGGAGCACCTGCCTCCGGGGCAGATTTCCAACTGGGAAGATTTGGTCCAGGCTTTCGCCGGGAACTTCCAGGGCACGTACGTGCGCCCCGGGAATTCCTGGGACCTCCGGAGCTGTCGGCAACTGCCGGGAGAGTCTCTCCGAGACTACATCCGGCGGTTCTCGAAGCAGCGCACCGAGCTGCCCAACATCACCGACTCCGATGTCATCGGCGCGTTCCTCGCCGGCACCACCTGCCGCGACCTGGTGAGTAAGTTGGGTCGCAAGACCCCCACCAGGGCGAGCGAGCTGATGGACATCGCCACCAAGTTCGCCTCCGGCCAGGAGGCGGTTGAGGCCATCTTCCGAAAGGACAAGCAGCCCCAGGGCCGCCCGTCGGAAGATGCTCCCGAGGCATCTGCTCCGCGCGGCGCCAAGAAGAAAGGCAGGAGGAAGTCGCAAGCGAAACGCGACGTTCCCGATGCAGACCTTGTCGCCGCCGCCGAGCGCAAGAACCCTCGGAAGCCCCCCGGAGGTGCTAACCTCTTCGATAAGGCACTCAAGGAGACGTGCCCCTACCATCAGGGGCCCGTCAAGCATACCCTCGAAGAGTGCGTCATGCTTCGGCGTCACTTCCACAGGGCCGGGCCGCCCGCAGAGGGTGGCAGGGCTCACGACGACGACAAAAGGGAGGATCGCCAAGCAGGAGAGTTCCCGGAGGTCCGCGATTGCTTCATGATCTACGGAGGGCACGCGGCAAACGCCTCGGCTCGGCATCGTAAGCAAGAGCGTCGGGAGGTCTGCTCGGTCAAGGTGGCGGCACCAGTCTACCTAGACTGGTCCGACAAGCCCATCACCTTCGACCGGGACGACCACCCCGACCACGTGTCGAGCCCGGGAAAGTACCCGCTCGTCGTCGACCCGGTCATCGGCGACGTCAGGCTCACCAAGGTCCTGATGGATGGAGGCAGCCGCCTCAACATCATCTACGCCGAGACCCTCAGGCTCCTGCGCGTCGACCTGTCATCCGTCCGAGCGGGCGCTGCGCCCTTCCACGGGATCATCCCCGGGAAGCGCGTCCAGCCCCTCGGACAGCTCGACCTCCCTGTCTGCTTCGGAACACCCTCCAACTTCCGAAGGGAGACTTTGACGTTTGAGGTGGTCGGGTTCCGAGGGACCTACCACGCAGTGTTGGGAAGGCCATGCTACGCGAAGTTCATGGCCATCCCCAACTACACCTACCTAAAGCTCAAGATGCCGGGCCCCAACGGGGTCATCACCGTCGGCCCCACGTATGAACACGCATTTGAATGCGATGTGGAGTGCGTGGAGTACGCCGAGGCCCTCGCCGAGTCCGAGGCCCTCATTGCCGACCTGGAAAGCCTCTCCCGAGAGGTGCCGGACGCGAAGCGACATGCCGGCAACTTCGAGCCAGCGGAGACGGTCAAGGACGTCCCTCTCGACGCCAATGGCGACGCCTCCAAGCATGTCCGGATCAGTTCTGGACTCAGCCCCAAATAGGAAGCAGTGCTCGTCGACTTCCCTCGCGCAGACGTCGACATTTTTGCGCGGGGTCCCTCGGGCATGCCCGCCATGTCGAGGGATGTCACCGAGCACTCGCCGGATATCTGGGCAGGAGCTTGACTCGCCAAACGGCCTCTGCGCGAACGATGCCCGGGGGCTGCGCCCTTTTCCCACTCACACATAAGAATCGGTCATCAAGGAAGGGTCGACCTCGCCCCGGTAGAGCCCGACCCTCCCTCGGGGGCTAGAAAGGGGGAACCCCTCTCATCGAGTTTGGACGTACCGTTCCGCGCCAGAAAAACTCTTTTTCGGTCAAGAAGGGTTTTTTGCGTTCTCCCGGATGCGTCAGAAGCAGGGTCCCGAGGAGCGAACTTGGGTACGAGTAAATGGCGAGACCGACTGAGCCAGGGAACACCTATGCCTCCGGGCTAGGGACACCTCACTCGTCGCTTGCCACGAAAAAGGACCCAGCTCGGGAAATCACCCTGTTGTCGACACTACGGGCCAGGCGCGAAAATCAAAACAGAAAGAAGCATGACTTCACGGAAGAAGAAGTAAAATGTTCAGGCCTCAGTGGCCGCGGCAAATCACACATCCAACAGAAATTGTCCCAACTAAAATCAGGCGTCGCCTCGGGCAGGAGCCGCGCCCTCAACTCCGCCCCCGCCGTCGGTAAGGTCCACCTCCGCTTCCGGCGGCGGCGCAGGAGGAAGAATCTCCGCCTCGAAGACGGTCGCCAGCGCCGCGCTCGGACCGGCAGCGACCGCGTCGAGCCGCTGAACCTCCGCCAGGGCCGCCTCGTCTTCGTCAGGCAGGCAGTACCCCTCGCTGACCCGCTCCAAGTCCACGACGTAGTGGGAAGCAAGCACGGCAAAGGCCCGCCTGACGCCGTGGTGCAGCGCCCCGCGGACTTTACCGCGCGCGTAATCACCTAGGGCTTGAAGACGGCTTTGGGGAGAGCTCCCTGAAGGGACGTCGCCGGGACCGAGTTTCCGATAGACCTCCGAGACGGCCTCGGACATAGCCGCGAGATCGGCCTCCCTTTGCTCAGCAGCCCCGTCGAGCGCCTCGGCAAGCGCCTTGGCAGACTCGTCGAGGGCAGACTCGAGCTCTGCGAACAACCAGAAGAAAGACTTCAAACCCGAGCGGAAGAAACGGACAAGATTGAGAACCGAGGACGGTCGAGCCCTACCTCTGGCTCGGACGTGCTGCTCCGAGGCTGCGACTTGGGCTGCGGCCAGATCGACCGCAAGGACCTTGGCTCGGCTCTCGGCCTCGGCAGCCTGGCCCCGAGCTTGGTCCCGCTCCTCGGCAACCTGGGCGAGCTCTGACCGCCGTTGTAGCACCTCCGTGCGCGCTGCCGCCGCCTCGGCCTTCAGGTCAGCGCAGAGCAGCTGGAGGTCCGCTATCTTAGCGTCTTGCTGAGAGAGGCGCGCGGTAGCCCTGGCGAGCGAAGTCCTCAGGGACCGCAGCGAGCCCCAGACGACGGCCTCGCGGCGAATGAACGACGACTTGGCAGCGCTCCGGTCCGTCAGATCCTGGAAAGGAAAACAAGATATCACGGCAAACGCCTCACTCGCAGAAACAAGAAGGTATGCCTGAAGCCATTACCTGAAGGATCTTGGGGACGTCCCCGCAGAGAACCTCCAGCGACGATCGGAGCAACCCCACTGACGCCTCCGCACGCTTGCGGAGCTCGTCCCAGGACTGGTCCTCCTCTTCGTCGTCAAGAACGAAGATAGGGCCCGAAGCCTCACGGGTCCGGAATCGGAGCAACTGGCCTCGGGCCTCGGGGCTCCGCCCCACAGCGACAAGGCTGCCGCCCGCCTGGGAGCACTGCGCGTCCGCGCCCACCTCTTCCGAGGCTCCGGGCGCCGACGCCACGGCCGTCCCGACGCCGGTGGCGACCGTACGCTCTCCGACCGGGACGGTGCCAGCTGCGGTAGCGGCAGACGCCGGCATGGCCAACATGGCTGGCGAGCTCGGGACCGCATCGGCGCCGGCCGCCTCCCCGGTCACGATGGCCACTTCGGCAGAGGAGCCCGCCTCGGGGACCTGCTCCCCCAGAACATGCGATGCCTGAGCCCCGTGCAGCGGAGCACCCTACGAAAGGGTCGGCTGAGCGGCAGGGCCCGAGGTGGCGCCAGCTGCCTGGACCAACGCCGTCTTGAGGGCCTTCCGAGGCGCCAGGTCGGTAGGGCCATGGCTCCGTTTGCTGAAGAAAACAAGAAAGGAAAAATCACGGCCCAGACATATGAACGAAGCGCCGGGATGGAGAGATTCCAAGGTACCTACCCGCTCCGGATCATGATCCACGGTGTCTGGGGGGAGGTCTCTTGGCTCCCGCTTCCTGGAACCACCGCCGAGGTCCGCTTCACCAACAGCCTCGGCGCCGCCCTCGCCTCGGACGCCCCTGAGGCCCGGGAGGCGGACTGCCCAGGCGCCGCCATGGCAACCTGAGGACCGCTCCCCCATGCTGCCGGCGTGGGTGACGGTTCCCGAAGAACGGACCCCTCGGCCCGGCTCCCTGGAGTGGCGTCAGCTCCCCCAGCCGAGGAGTCAAGAACCCTCTCGGGTTGCCCCCACTCCTCAGGTTGGGGATCCGGCACCTCGGCTCCAGGGACCGACGATGTAGGCCCGCTCGGGGGCTGGCTCGACGACCCCCGGCCACATCCCAAGCCGGGGCTGAGGCCGAGACGGGCGGCCATGTCGTCCTCCTCCTCTTCGTCGTCGACGTCGTCGTCATCATCGGACGTCTCCGGCGACAGCTCCCTGGGAAGCCCTTCCCTCTCCTGCTGACGATGGCGTTTCTCCAGGGCGTCCCGAGCCCGCCTCCGCCTGCGGGCCCGAGCCTTCTCTGCATCCTTTTTCTTCTTCTCCTCCTCCGCGGCGACCCGCCTCGCCGCCCGACCCACCGCGTCCTCCGGGACCGGCGGCAGGGAGGGTTTGTGCCGCCCCACCTCCTAAAAAGGGGGAGAAAGAAAACCGATAGTGAGAATCAGGAGCAACCCGGCATGTGAAGAGGGGAGGGACGAACACTCACCAGAGCGACGCACCCCTGGTCGGGGCGCATTCGAGGCTGGGAGAGGGCGTGGGGGTCCGGCTTCCCCATCGCGACCGACACCCGCCGGTAGAGGGCGTCGTGGGGAAGAGGATCAGGGGACATCCGTGACCCCTCCCAGTCGGCCTCCTGGGTCATCTCCCAAAGCGACAACCGCCGCTCCGCCAGGGGGAGCACCCTCCGGCGATGGATGGCGGCAACCACTCCCGCGGCGGTGAGCCCTTCCTCCCGCAACGCCTTCAGGGCCTGGAGAAGAGGTTCGAGTTTCTTCTGCCTCTCGTGTGGAGTCCCGTGACGCCAGGCGTCGGGGGCGGCGGTGACAACCCGCTGAGAGAACGGCGGGAGCGACCCTCCGTCATTCCGGAGGTAGAACCACCGGCGCTGCCAACCCTTGTTTGAGGGTGAAAGGACGGCAGGAATATACTGCAACGACCGCGACTGCCTCAGCAAGAGGGTGCAGCCGCCGGCCCGCACCACCGCACGGACCCTCCTCTCCCCCGTCGATGAAGCAAAAAGCTCGGCAAAGAAGAGGTGAGTCCACAAATCCCAATGGGGGGCGATCCCCAGATACCCCTCGCACACCGCTACAAAGATAGCGGCTTGCGCGATGGAGTTGGGGGTGAGGTTGTGCAGTTCCACCCCGTAGTGGAACAGGATGGCCCGCATGAAGCGGCTCGACGGCACTCCAAATCCCCGCTCATGGAAGGAGATGAAGCTCACGACATACCCCGGCGGAGGGGATGGAGCGACTCCGCCCGCGGGAGGAATCCATTCCGGCCGCTCCTTATCGGAGAGGGGGCGGAGCAAACCCTCGCCGACGAGGTCCTCCAGGTCACCCGCCGTCACCGTGGAGAAGGGCCACGGGTCGCGCGGCGAGAGGATGGTCACCCGGTCAGCCATCGCCAAGGCAGAAGGGGTGGCGGCGTGAAGGACAGGGGAGGGCGGTTTCCTTTTCCTGGCTAGATCTCTCAGGCTGCGAAAAACCTGAGAAGAAGGCGAGAAGTGAAGTCGAGAACCGTCACTAGACCCTCTCCGGGGCACATAAAGGCCAAGGTCAAGACGGTTCCAACGTACCGCCCGAACCGGACGCGGGGTTCAAAAAACGCGAAGCAAAACAGCCGTTCCTCGAACGGCTCGCGCACGCAACGGCAGCCTCGCCGACCGTTTACCCCGGCACATTAACTCCGCGGCGGAACATGTGACGTTTCTGGCAGGGACAGCTGGCGACGCTTCGCCTCCGCCAAAACGACCACGCCGAAAGAGGTACGCCACGACGTTCAATTTCGAATCCCTTTTTCCTTTTCCTTCTTTCTCTATCTCTTGCAACAGGGACCGAGAAGGGGGATAACCCCAAAGGGATCCTTCCCCGTGAAGGAACTAGGCTCCAAGCCTCCCTACTGATCAGGGGTTCGAAGGCTGGCCCCCCGAGGGGTTCAACAGCCGCCTCAGATCGCGTGGGCCCGACACCCACTACTGGTCAGGGGTTCGAAGGTCGGCCTCCCGAAAGGTTCCATGACCGCCTCAGGCTACTCGGGCTCCATGCCCCCTACTGATCAGGGGTTCGAAGGCTGGCCTGTCGAAGGGTTCACAGCCGCCTCAGACGCCGAGCGAGGGATGACCAGGGGTACGTTCGATACATAACCAAGGCTCGGGCTGCGCTCCCGAGGTACCCTAGGACATTTCCGAGACCAGCGGGAACGACTCTGTAACGGAATCCCATCGGAGGGAGGCAACGAGCCCTCGGACCCCGTCGCTAGGGGACCGGGTCCGGCAGATCACCCGCAGGTACTTTTGGGCGTGCCTCCGGGCCCCTAGCCGACCCCCAACGAACGGGGCACGGACGTCCACTCGGATTACCCGATTGCAGCTCACCGGAGACACCATGTTCGGTGCCCATCGAGGGTAACATGGCGCACTCCCCCCCTCCTCCTTGCGGAAAGGCGACGTAGGGGCGTATATAAAAAGTCGAGTCTGTCCCTGATCGTCCTCTCGCTCCGTGCGAAGGCTCGGGGGCTGCTCTCGCAAACCCGGCTCCGGCCAAACCGTTGACAGCGTCAACATACCAGCCCGAGAACTTGGGCCCCGACAGTGCACCTGGGTTACGCCCTGCTCGCATGAGGGAACCGCTAGTCCAGCCGAAGCATTACGCAAGGCATTAAGACCTCGAAGGAGTGAAACCACTCCTCCGAGGCCTCGGGGGCTACACCCGGCGGGTGCGCTCGCGCGCACCCACCGGAACAAAGTACCACCGAGAAAGGCTGGTCCCCTTGCAAAAAAGTGCGACGCAAGCCTCCAAGCGAGTGTTAACACTCCCTTCGAGGCTCGGGGGCTACTGTCGGGGACCATAATTAGGGGTACCCTCAAGACGCCTAATTCTCAGCTGGTAACCCCCATCAGCATAAAGCTGCAGAGGCCTGATGGGTTTGATTAAGTCAGGGATCAGTCCATACGAGTGACTTGACCATGCCACGCCCGAGCCTAGCCTCGGGCGAGGGCAGCCGACCCTAAGATGACTCCGTCTCGCCTGAGGCCTCCTCTTTCACGGCAGACGCATCTCCGGCTCGCCCTAGGCCCCGCCTTCGATAAGAAGAAACCCTGACTAAATCACCGCGCCAACCGACCGAGTCACCGGGGCGTTTAACGCAAAAGGTAAGACCAACGGGCGACCAGACTTCGCCAAAGGCACCATAGGAGACTTCGCCCGACCCAGGGCTCGGACTCGGGCTAAGGCCCCGGAAGACGGCGAACTCCGCTCCGCCCGACCCCAGGGCTCGGACTCGGGCTAAGGCCCCGGAAGACGGCGAACTCCGCTCCGCCCGACCCCAGGGCTCGGACTCGGGCTAAGGCCCTGGAAGACGGCGAACTCCGCTCCGCCCGACCCCAGGGCTCGGACTCGGGCTAAGGCCCCGGAAGACGGCGAACTCCGCTCCGCCCGACCCCAGGGCTCGGACTCGGGCTAAGGCCCCGGAAGACGGCGAACTCCGCTCCGCCCGACCCAGGGCTCGGACTCGGGCTAAGGCCCCGGAAGGCGACGAACTCCGCCTCGCCCGACCCAGGGCTCGGACTCCGCCTCGGCCTCTGCCGAACGATCTCCGCCTCGCCCGACCCAGGGCTCGGACTCTGCCTCTGTCTT
Source organism: Zea luxurians (assembly GCA_029449295.1). Lineage (NCBI taxonomy): Eukaryota > Viridiplantae > Streptophyta > Magnoliopsida > Poales > Poaceae > Zea > Zea luxurians. The sequence continues at coordinate 98,964,868 of JAOPSE010000011.1, forward strand.
GCAGGACGGACTCGACCTCGGCTTCGGAGGAGCTTCCACGACACCCGACCTAGGACACGAGACCGCCACGTCAACAGGGAGCGTCATCATCACCCTGCCCTGAGCCGACTTGGGTCGCAGAGAACAAGACCGGCGTCCCATCTGGCCAGCCACGCCAGATAGGCAAATGATGACGCCCCGCTAGACCATGACGACGGCAACTCTCAGCTCCCTTACGAAAGCAGGAGGACGTCAGCAAGGGCCTAGCCACTCCGACAGCTGTCTCCCCGTCCGGCTCCGTTACTCCTCCAACAGCCACGACGCCACACCAACAGGGTGCCAAGATCTCTCCGGCTGCCACCTTGGCATGTACATAGGGCGCTAGCTCTCTCTCGCTAGACACGTAGCACCTTGCTACACCCCCATCTTGTACACCTGGATCCTCTCCTTGCGACTATAAAAGGAAGGACCAGGGCCTTCTTAGAGAAGGTTGGCCTCGCGGGGACGAAGGGCAGGGGCAGGCGCTCTCTCGGGGCCGCTCACTCCCCTCACCTCGCGCGGACGCTTGTAACCCCCTACTGCAAGCGCACCCGACCTGGGCGCGGGACGAACACGAAGGCCGCGGGAATTCTCTGACTCCCTCACGACCCGGCTCCGGCCACCGACCTCTCTCTCTGTTCCCCCCTTCGCGCTCGCCCACGCGCTCGACCCATCTGGGCTGGGGCACGCGGCACTCTCACTCGTCGGCTCGGGGACCCCCCGGTCTCGGAACGCCGACAGGATACAGGGTCATCTCGTATCCTATCCTAATGTATTTCTCTCGGATACGGGACCTGATACGGGTAGTTAAGATTCGGGACAGATACAGGACAGGACCGGGTAATAATCCAGATGGGTAAGAAACGGATAACGGATACTACTCGGGTAGGTACCGGATAATTTTCGGGTAGTTCGTCCGATGATATTAATTGTCCAACCATCCAACAAACACATAAGTTAAGCAATACATGATCATGTATATGATGGATCAAATGTAAGAAAGGAAACCGATAAATTGACATCATGTAGTTCAAAGTTACTTATCACAAGGACATTGTAGAACCAACACCGCAATATTTAAAATTCATAAAATATTCTAGTTTCACTCAAAATTTGCAAATAAGTTACAAAAACTAATAAACATTTTATACAAAGATAACTCAAGTCCTCCTGAAAATGATAAAGTAAAGTAGTGATTATGTTGAAACTTGGATATTTACACTGATTTCACATGTAACTCATATAAATAAGTGAAAGTGAAATAGAATAAACGCGGGCATCTTATAGATCTTATGATCCAAATATTTTTTATTGTTATATATGGACATATGTTGTGTCTCCATAAAATTTCACGATTTTTTGAGGCTATTTATGTATTATTAATTTCTTGTCATAGAAAATCATCAAAATACAATTAAATCCTTAAAATATTGTAGTATCGACCGAAAATACAAATAAGTTATCAGTACTAATAAATAGTCAATAAAAAGATAACCTTAAGTTCCCACGTGGAGATAACTTTAAGCCCACACATAAAAATGGTAAAGTCTATTAATTTGATATAAATTTGGACATTATTTCAATGATTTTGGTCTAAATATATGTTTAAACAAAAAATTGATGTATTACAAACTTATAGATCTCTTCAAGATCTACAATTTTCATATAAACTTTATCTTCATCTGATTTCATATGTAAAAGTTATGATTTTATAACTATATTATGCAGAAAAAGAAAAATGGGTACCCGAATTCCGGGTACCCGTATCCGACCCAAATATCCGGGTATTTTCCGGGTAGTTCTTGCTTCGTATCCGACCTGAATCCGAAACTACAGTATTCGGGTATTACCCGTATCTGTCTCGAATATAAAACTACTCGAATCCGTATCCGAAAAACGGGTATTAGCACTACCTGTATCCGTTACCCGACGGGTATACCCGACCCGTTTCACCCCTAACACCTGCCAGTAGAAGTTCACTCGTACATTGTCAGTCATCAGGTATGCACCACCATACACGCATGCTTAAACAAAAAAAGCAAGTGTATGTGTTTGCGAAGAAAATTAAAGGCAGGCCGGCACAAAAGCTACCCCGACGATGGCGAGTGGTCATTGCTGTCGGTCCTCCTCTATGTCACCTCTGGCGCCAAGATGATGTCATAGTCCTTGATATAGTAGTCGTCGAACACGCACGACATGGTGAGTACCGATGACTCTTGGTTGGGCTGCTAAACGAAGTACACCCCGATCTCATCAGCGAGGTAGTACACCTAGCTGTTGCACCACCGGATGTGCTACTCCTCTACATACAGCTTGTTCGAGGACACTCACACAACGTCAGCAACGGCCGTCGTCCCAGCGCACAAGAATTCATGGCCGGTCAGTAGTGACTTACGTGGTAGGTTGAGCTTCAGGTGATGATGAGCTGGACGGTGTGATGGCGCCGTTGTCGGATGTGGTGCCCAGAACAACCCAAGAGTCGCCGGCGTTAGTGATGACCATGAGGTCCCCCTGTTTGAGATGGACAGCACGGTGCAGCCGCTCTGGACCGCGTCCAAGCGGCGGCTGTGGCGGAGCTTGCCGAACACAGCGACGCATGCGGTCACGTAGTACTACTTTCAGACATCGAACTGGCAGTCGCCAAGCTTCTTCTCGTCGTCGATGAGCGACGCCAACGCGAGCGCCTCCTGCCAGTGGTGTTTGTTTGGGGTTTCCAAGTAAGAAACATGGATTCATCTTTAGCGTTGGTTTATGAAAACGACTCACAAGTCAGATCCATGAAAAAAATATTACGAAGAATAAATGTCACACATATAAAAAAGAATTTATATTGAAAATATTATTCAAACAAAAGAAATTACATGCAAGGCTCTTCTTTAAATACTACTCCCTCCATCCAAAAATATAATTCAGGAATCTCGTTGATAATTATCTACTACTGTCGGGTACCATAATTAGGGGTACCCCCAACACTCCTAATCACGGCTGGTAAAACACCTTCAGACCAACTGACGGGCGTGGTTCAAGTCAAGGCTTTGTCTACCCAAGGGACGCGACCTCGCCCGAGCCCAGCCTCGGGCAGGAGCAGTAGTCCCGGACGAATTCACGCCTCGCCTGAGGACCTCCTCAGGCAGCGGGCACACCCTCGGCTCTCCCGAAGCTCGGCTCGGGCAGGCTTCGTTGTGAAGCAACCTTGGCCAGACCGCCTGAAAGTCGCCTAGAGGGGGGTGAATAGGGCGAAACTGAAATTTACCAAGTTAATCACAACTACAAGCCGGGTTAGCGTTAGAAATATAATGCGAGTCCGAGAGAGGGCGTAAAAACAAATCGCAAGCGAATAAAGAAGTGAGACACAAGGATTTGTTTTACCGAGGTTCGGTTCTCTCAAACCTACTCCCCGTTGAGGTGGTCACAAAGACCGGGTCTCTTTCAACCCTTTCCCTCTCTCAAACGGTCCCTCGGACCGAGTGAGCTTCTCTTCTCAATCAACCGGGAACCAAACTTCCCCGCAAGGATAACCACACAATTGGTGTCTCTTCCCTTGATTACAATTGAGATGATCGCAAGAAAGAATGAGAAAAAGAAGCAATCCAAGCGCAAGAGCTCAAATGAACACAACAATCACTCTCTCTAATCACTAAAGCTTTGAGTGGAATTGGGAGAGGATTTGATCTCTTTGGTGTGTCTAGAATTGAATGCTAGAGCTCTTGTAAGTAGTTGGAAGGTGGAAAACATGGATGCCATGAATGTGGGGTGGTTGGGGTATTTATAGCCCCAACCACCACAAAGTGGCCGTTGGAAGGCTGCAGTCGCATGGCGCACCGGACAGTCCGGTGCGCCAGCCACGTCAGCAGACTGTTGGGTTCCGACCGTTGGAGCTCTGTCTTGTGGGCCCGCCTGGCTGTCCGGTGGTGCACCGGACAGGCCCTGTAGGCTGTCCGGTGTGCCACCCGCGCGTGCTCTGCTCCTCTGCGCGCGCAGGCGCGCATTTAATGCGTTGCAGACGACCGTTGCGCGTGAAGTAGTCGTTGCTCCGCTGTCACACCGGACAGTCCAGTGTGCACCGGACACTGTCCGGTGACTCACCGGACAGTCCGGTGAATTTTAGCGGAGCGGATTCCCGAAGCTGGCGAGTTCAGAGTTGCTCTCCCCTGGGGCACCGGACAGTCCGATGAATTATAGCGGAGCTCCTCTGAAAATTCTCGAAGGTGAAGAGTTGGGCGTCGAGTTCCCTGGTGCACCGGACACTGTCCGGTAGTGCACCAGACAGTCCGGTGCGCCAGACCAGGGCAGCCTTCGGTTGTCCCTTGCTCTCTTTGATTGAACCCATTCTTGGTCTTTTTATTGACTTTTTGTGAACCTTTTGCACCTGTAGAACTTATAGACTAGAGCAAACTAGTTAGTCCAATTATTTGTGTTGGTCAATTCAACCACCAAAATCAATTAGGAAATAGGTGTAAGCCTAATTCCCTTTCAATCTCCCCCTTTTTGGTGATTGATGCCAACACAAACCAAAGCAAATATAGAAGTGAATAATTGAACTAGTTTGCAAAATGTAAGTGCAAAGGTTACTTAGAATTGAGCCAATATAAATTCTCATAAGATACGCATGGATTGTTTCTTTATATTCTCAACATTTTGGACCACGCTTGCACCACATGTTTTGTTTTTGTAAATACTTTTGTAAATTCTTTTCAAAGTTCTTTTGCAAATAGTCAAAGTTAAATGAGTAAGATTTTGAAAAGCATTTTCAAGATTTGAAATTTTCTCCCCCTGTTTCAAATGCTTTTTCCTTTGACTAAACAAAACTCCCCTTCAATAAAATTCTCCTCTTAGTGTTCAAGAGGGTTTTAAGATATCAATTTTTGAAGGTGCTACTTTCTCCCCCTTTAGAACACAATGAGATACTAATTTTGGAAATCATAAGTTTTAAAATTTGGTGGTGGTGCGGTCCTTTTGCTTTGGGCTTAATACTCTCCCCCTTTGGCATGAATCGCCAAAAACGGATGTTTGAGTGAAATATAAGCCCTTTTAACTACTTTCTCCCCTTTGGCAAATAAAACATATGAGTGAAGATTATACCAAAGACGGAGAGATGCTCGGAGCGACGGCGAAGGATGAGTTATGAAGTGGAAGCCTTTGTCTTCGCCGAAGGCTCCAATTCCCTTTCAATATACCTATGACTTGGGTTGAAATTCACTTGAAAACATATTAGTCATAGCATACGAAACTGACATGATCAAAGGTATATTTATGAGCTATGTGTGCAAAACATCAAAAGAAATTCCTAGAATCAAGAATATTTAGCTCATGCCTAAGTCTGGTAAATGTTTGTTCATCTAGTGGCTTGGTAAAGATATCGACTAATTGATCTTTAGTGTTAATATATGCAATCTCGATATCCCCCTTTTGTTGGTGATCCCTTAGAAAATGATACCGAATGGCTATGTGTTTAGTGCGGCTATGTTCAATGGGATTATCTGCCATGCGGATTGCACTTTCATTATCACATAGAAGAGGAACTTTGGTTAATTTGTAACCATAGTCCCTAAGGGTTTGCCTCATCCAAAGCAATTGCGTGCAACAATGGCCTGTGGCAATATACTTGGCTTCGGCGGTAGAAAGAGCTACGGAATTTTGCTTCTTTGAAGCCCAAGACACCATGGACCTTCCAAAGAACTGGCAAGTCCCCGATGTGCTCTTTCTATTAATTTTACACCCTGCCCAATCGGCATCCGAATAACCAATTAAATCAAAAGTGGATCCCCTAGGATACCAAAGCCCAAACTTAGGAGTAAAAGCCAAATATCTCAAGATTCGTTTTACGGCCGTAAGGTGAGCTTCCTTAGGGTCGGCTTGGAATCTTGCACACATGCATACGGAAAGCATAATGTCCGGTCGAGATGCACATAAATAGAGTAATGAACCTATCATCGACCGGTATACCTTTTGATCTACGGATTTACCTTCCGTGTCGAGGTCGAGATGCCCATTGGTTCCCATGGGTGTCTTGATGGACTTGGCATCCTTCATCCCAAACTTGTTTAGAATGTCTTGAGTATACTTCGTTTGGCTAATGAAAGTGCCCTCTTGGAGTTGCTTTACTTGAAATCCTAAGAAATACTTCAACTCCCCCATCATTGACATCTCGAATTTTTGTGTCATGATCCTACTAAATTCTTCACATGTAGATTCGTTAGTAGACCCAAATATAATATTATCAACATAAATTTGGCATACAAACAAATCATTGTCAAGAGTTTTAGTGAATAGAGTAGGATCGGCCTTTCCGACTTTGAAGCCATTAGCAATAAGGAAATCTCTTAGGCATTCATACCATGCTCTTAGGGCTTGCTTGAGCCCATAAAGCACCTTAGAGAGCCTATAGACATGGTTAGGGTACTCACTGTCTTCAAAGCCGGGAGGTTGCTCAACATAGACCTCTTCCTTGATTGGTCCATTGAGGAAGGCACTCTTCACGTCCATTTGATAAAGCTTGAAGCCATGGTAAGTAGCATAGGCTAATAATATACGAATTGACTCAAGCCTAGCTACGGGTGCATAGGTTTCACTAAAATCCAAACCTTCGACTTGGGAGTATCCCTTAGCCACAAGTCGAGCTTTGTTCCTTGTCACCACACCATGCTCATCTTGCTTGTTGTGGAAGACCCATTTGGTTCCTACAACATTTTGATTAGGACGTGGAACTAAATGCCATACCTCGTTCCTAGTGAAGTTGTTGAGGTCCTCTTGCATTGCCACCACCCAATCCGAATCTTGAAGTGCTTCCTCTACCCTGTGTGGCTCAATAGAGGAAACAAAAGAATAATGCTCACAAAAATGTGCAACACGAGATCTAGTGGTTACCCCCTTATGAATGTCACCGAGGATGGTGTCGACGGGGTGATCTCGTTGGATTGCTTGGTGGACTCTTGGGTGTGGCAGCCTTGGTTCTTCATCCTCCTTGTCTTGATCATTTGCATCTCCCCCTTGATCATTGCCGTCATCTTGAGGTGGCTCGTCTTTTTTATCTTCTCCTTCATCAACTTGAGCCTCATCCTCATCTTGAGTTGGTGGAGATGCTTGAATGGAGGAGGATGGTTGATCTTGTGCATTTGGAGGCTCTTCGTATTCTTTAGGACACACATCTCCAATGGACATGTTCCTTAGCGCGATGCACGAAGCCTCTTCTTCACCTATCTCATCAAGATCAACTTGCTCTACTTGAGAGTCGTTAGTTTCATCAAACACAACGTCACAAGAAACTTCAACTAGTCCTAAAGACTTGTTAAAGACTCTATATGCCCTTGTGTTTGAGTCATATCCTAGTAAAAAGCCTTCTACAGTCTTAGGAGCAAATTTAGATTTTCTACCTCTTTTGACAAGAATAAAGCATTTGCTACCAAAGACTCTAAAATAGGAAATATTGGGCTTTTTACCGGTTAGGAGTTCGTATGATGTTTTCTTGAGGATTTGGTGTAGATACAACCGGTTGATGGTGTAGCAGGCGGTGTTAACCGCTTCGGACCAAAACCGATCCGAAGTCTTGTATTCATCAAGCATGGTCCTTGCCATGTCTAATAGAGTTCGATTCTTCCTCTCCACTACACCATTTTGTTGTGGCGTGTAGGGAGAAGAGAACTCATGCTTGATGCCCTCCTCCTCAAGGAAGCCTTCAATTTGGGAATTCTTGAACTCCGTCCCATTATCGCTTCTAATTTTCTTGATCCTTAAGCCGAACTCATTTTGAGCCCGTCTCAAGAATCCCTTTAAAGTCTCTTGGGTTTGAGATTTTTCCTGCAAAAAGAATACCCAAGTGAAGCGAGAATAATCATCCACAATAACTAGACAGTACTTACTCCCGTCGATGCTTATGTAAGCAATCGGGCCGAATAGATCCATGTGTAGGAGCTTCAGTGGCCTGTCAGTCGTCATGATGTTCTTATGCGGATGATGAACACCAACTTGCTTCCCTGCTTGGCATGTGCTACAAATCCTGTCTTTCTCAAAATGAACATTTGTTAATCCTAAAATGTGTTCTCCCTTTAGAAGCTTATGAAGATTCTTCATTCCAACATGGGCTAGTCGGCGGTGCCAGAGCCAATCCATGTTAGTCTTAGCAATTAAGCAAGTGTCGAGTTCAGCTCTATCAAAATCTACCAAGTATAGCTGACCCTCTAACACTCCCTTAAATGCTATTGAATCATCACTCCTTCTAAAGACAGTGACACCTACATCAGTAAATAGACAGTTGTAGCCCATTGGACATAATTGGGAAACGGAAAGCAAATTGTAATCTAATGAATCAACAAGAAAAACATTGGAAATGGAATGGTCAGGAGATATAGCTATTTTACCCAAACCTTTGACTAAACCTTGGTTTCCATCCCCGAATGTGATAGCTCGTTGGGGATCTTGGTTTTTCTCATAGGAGGAGAACATTTTCTTCTCCCCTGTCATATGGTTTGTGCACCCGCTGTCGATGATCCAACTTGAGCCCCCGGATGCATAAACCTACAAAACAATTTTAGTTCTTGACTTTAGGTACCCAAACGGTTTTGGGTCCTTTAGCATTAGAAACAAGAACTTTGGGTACCCAAACACAAGTCTTGGAGCCCTTGTGTTTGCCCCCAACAAACTTGGCAACTACCTTGCCGGATTTGTTAGTCAAAACATAAGAAGCACCAAAAGTTTTAAATGAAATGCTATGATCATTTGATGCAGTAGGAGTTTTCTTCTTAGGCAACTTAGCACGGGTTGGTTGCCTAGAGCTAGATGTCTCACCCTTATACATGAAAGCATGATTAGGGCCAGAGTGAGACTTCCTAGAATGAATTCTCCTAATTTTGCTCTCGGGATAGCCGGCAGGGTACAAAATGTAACCCTCGTTATCCTGAGGCATGGGAGCTTTGCCCTTAACAAAGTTAGACAATTTCTTAGGAGGGGCATTAAGTTTTACATTGTCTCCCTTTTGGAAGCCAATGCCATCCTTGATGCCAGGGCGTCTCCCACTGTAAAGCATACTACGAGCAAATTTAAATTTTTCATTTTCAAGTTCATGCTTGGCAATTTTAGCATCTAATTTTGCTATATGATCATTTTGTTGTTTAATTAAAGCCATATGATCATGAATAGCATCAATATCAACATCTCTACATCTAGTGCAAATAGAAACATGCTCAATGGTAGATGTAGAGGGTTTGCAAGATTTTAATTCTACAACCTTAGCATGTAATATATCATTTTCACTTCTAAGGTTAGAAATAGTAACATTGCAAACATCAAAATCTTTAGCCTTAGCAATTAATTTTTCATTTTCATTTCTAAGGCTAGCAAGAGAATCATTCAATTTTTCAATCTTAGTAAGCAAATTAGCATTATCATCTCTAAGATTGGAAATTGAATCATCACAAACATTAGAATCAACCTTAGCAATTAATCTAGCATTTTCATTTCTAAGGTTGGCAATAGTATCATGGCAAGTGCTTAGCTCACTAGACAATTTTTCGCATTTTTCAACTTCTAGAGCGTAAGCATTTTTAACCTTAACATGCTTTTTATTTTCCTTAATTAGGAAGTCCTCTTGTGAGTCCAAGAGATCATCCTTCTCATGAATAGAACTAATTAATTCATTCAATCTTTCCTTTTGTTGCATGTTTAGGTTGGCAAAAAGGGTACGCAAATTATCCTCCTCATCACTAGCATTATCTTCATCACTAGAAGTCTCATACTTAGTGGAGGATTTTGATTTTACCTTCTTCTTTTTGCCGTCCTTGGCCATGAGGCACTTGTGGCCGACGTTGGGGAAGAGAAGTCCTTTGGTGACGGCGATGTTGGCGGCGTCCTCGTCGGAGGAGGAGTCGGAGGAGCTTTCCTCGGAGTCCCACTCGCGGCACACATGGGCATCGCCGCCCCTCTTCTTGTAGTACCTCTTCTTCTCCTTTCTTCTCCCCTTCTTGTCGTCGCCCCTGTCACTATCACTAGATAATGGACATTTAGCAATGAAATGACCGGGCTTACCACACTTGTAGCAAACTTTCTTGGAGCGGGGCTTGTAATCTTTCTCCCTCCTTTGCTTGAGGATTTGGCGGAAGCTCTTGATGATGAGCGCCATCTCCTCATTGTCGAGCTTTGAGGCGTCGATTGGTTGTCTACTTGATGTAGACTCCTTCTTCTCCTCCGTCGCTTTGAATGCGACCGGTTGTGCTTCGGATGTGGAAGGGCCATCAAGCTCGTTGATCTTCTTTGAGCCTTTGATCATCAATTCAAAGCTCACAAAATTCCCGATTACTTCCTCGGGAGTCATTAGTGTATATCTAGGATTGCCACGAATCAATTGAACTTGAGTAGGGTTAAGGAAAACAAGTGATCTTAGAATAACCTTAACCACTTCGTGGTCATCCCATTTTTTGCTCCCGAGATTGCGCACTTGGTTTACCAAGGTTTTGAGCCGGTTGTACATGTCTTGTGGCTCCTCCCCTTGGCGAAGACGGAAGCGACCGAGCTCCCCCTCGATCGTTTCCCGCTTGGTGATCTTGGTCACCTCATCTCCCTCGTGCGCGGTCTTTAGCACATCCCAAATTTCCTTAGCACTCTTCAACCCTTGCACCTTATTATACTCCTCTCGACTTAGAGAGGCGAGGAGTATAGTTGTGGCTTGGGAGTTGAAGTGTTGGATTTGGGCCACTTCGTCCTCATCATAATCTTCATCCCCTACGGATGGTACCTGTACACCAAACTCAACAACATCCCATATACTTTTGTGGAGTGAGGTTAGGTGATATCGCATCATATCACTCCACCTAGCATAATCTTCACCATCAAACGTTGGTGGTTTGCCTAATGGGACGGAAAGTAAAGGCATATGTTTAGGAATGCGAGGATAGCGTAGGGGAATCTTACTAAACTTCTTCCGCTCATGGCGCTTAGAAGTAATGGATGGCGTCGGAGCCGGAGGTCGATGGTGATGAAGTGTCGGTCTCATAGTAGACCACCTTCCTCATCTTCTTCTTTTTGTCACCGCTCCGATGCGACTTGTGGGAAGAGGATTTCTTCTCCTTCCCCTTCCCTTTGTTGCGGGACTCTTCCGATGAAGCTTTCCCGTGGCTTGTAGTGGGCTTGTCGTCGGTCTCCATCTCCCTCTTAGCGTGATCTCCCGACATCACTTCGAGCGGTTAGGCTCTAATGAAGCACCGACCTTTGATACCAATTGAAGTCACCTAGAGGAGGGGGGTGAATAGGGCGAAACTGAAATTTACCAAGTTAATCACAACTACAAGCCGGGTTAGCGTTAGAAATATAATGCGAGTCCGAGAGAGGGCATAAAAACAAATCGCAAGCGAATAAAGAAGTGAGACACAAGGATTTGTTTTACCGAGGTTCGGTTCTCTCAAACCTACTCCCCGTTGAGGTGGTCACAAAGACCGGGTCTCTTTCAACCCTTTCCCTCTCTCAAACGGTCCCTCGGACCGAGTGAGCTTCTCTTCTCAATCAACCGGGAACCAAACTTCCCCGCAAGGACCACCACACAATTGGTGTCTCTTCCCTTGATTACAATTGAGATGATCGCAAGAAAGAATGAGAAAAAGAAGCAATCCAAGCACAAGAGCTCAAATGAACACAACAATCACTCTCTCTAATCACTAAAGCTTTGAGTGGAATTGGGAGAGGATTTGATCTCTTTGGTGTGTCTAGAATTGAATGCTAGAGCTCTTGTAAGTAGTTGGAAGGTGGAAAACTTGGATGCCATGAATGTGGGGTGGTTGGGGTATTTATAGCCCCAACCACCACAAAGTGGCCGTTGGAAGGCTGCAGTCGCATGGCGCACCGGACACTGTCCGGTGCGCCAGCCACGTCAGCAGACCGTTGGAGCTCTGTCTTGTGGGCCCACATGGCTGTCCGGTGGTGCACCGGACAGGCCCTGTAGGCTGTCCGGTGTGCCACCCACGCGTGCTCTGCTCCTCTGCGCGCGCAGGCGTGCATTTAATGCGTTGCAGACGACCGTTGCGCGTGAAGTAGATGTTGCTCCGTTGTCACACCGGACAGTCCGGTGTGCACCGGACACTGTCCGGTGACTCACCGGACAGTCCGGTGAATTTTAGCGGAGCGGATTCCTGAAGCTGGCGAGTTCAGAGTTGCTCTCCCCTGGGGCACCGGACACTGTCCAGTGGTGCACCGGACAGTCCGGTGAATTATAGCGGAGCTCCTCTGAAAATTCCCGAAGGTGAAGAGTTGGGCGTCGAGTTCCCTGGTGCACTGGACACTGTCCGGTGGTGCACCGGACACTGTCTGGTGGCACACCGGACAGTCCGGTGCGCCAGACCAGGGCAGCCTTCGGTTGTCCCTTGCTCTCTTTGATTGAACCCATTCTTGGTCTTTTTATTGACTTTTTGTGAACCTTTTGCATCTGTAGAACTTATAGACTAGAGCAAACTAGGTAGTCCAATTATTTGTGTTGGTCAATTCAACCACCAAAATCAATTAGGAAATAGGTGTAAGCCTAATTACCTTTCACCACCTCACCAACCGACCGCTTCGCAGGCGCATTCAATGCAGGGGTCGCCTGACGCCGTATCCTGACACACGTGCCTCAGTCACTTGGCCCCCCTTTTTACTGTCCGATCTGACGGGAAAACAGCGCCGCTCGCCCCGCTCCGACTGCCGTGCCAACCACCCAGGCGAAGCTGACAACAAGTCACGATCAACCACCGAGTTTGGCCTCGGGCGCAGCAGGAAGCTCCGCCTCACCCGACCTCAGGCTCCGGCCTCAGGAGGAGGTCTCCGCCTCGCTCGACCTCAGGCTCCGGCCTCGGAAGGAAGTCTCCGCCTCGCCCGACCCCCGGACTCGGCCTCGACCTCGGTCTCGGGAGGAATCGCGTCCTCACCCGACCCCGGCCTTGGCCTCAGGAGAAGTCCCCGCCTCGCCTGACCTTGGGCTCAGACTGACCGCGCCAACAGGGGATACATCATTACCCTATCCCTAGCTAGCTCTGGCTACAAGGAACAAGACCGGTGTCCCATCTGGCTTACCCCGGCGACGGGTAATGATGGTGCCCCACGTGCAACCATGACACTGGTGGATCTCAGCCCCTTACAGTAGCAAGGAGACGTCAGCAGGATCCTGAAAGCTCTCTTGTGAGTTTTGGTGTTTGAATGACAACTCAATTAAAGGACTAACGAGTGTACTAAGTGTTGAACAGGTGCTTAAGGTAAAGCCTACAGGGTTCAACACAAGTGAACAATTGTGATGGTCCAAGAACTGGATTATGGATACATGATGGACATCACAAGTAGGATGGACATTGCATAAAGTGAGACTCGGGTGCGAAGCTCGGAGACAACTGATCAAGCCAAGGACGGAGGCAAGAGAAGCTTCGAGGTACCAAGTGCACGGGAGAAGGTCAAGGAGGCTGAGGAACCCAAAGCCAAGGGTGAAGAAGAAGGCTTGCAAAGTCAAGGGTGATCGAGTTGAGAAGAGCTATAACACACCAAGGATCACTACATAAGGACGTGACTTACAACCAATGAAGTAACAGCTACAGTTATGTGGTGTAAGTCATAAGGCTCAAGACCAAACTCTAAGAAGGAGATCAAGGTCACTAGAAGGAGAACAAGTGTCAAAACCAGAACTGGAAGCAGCCTAAAAGAGCTAAGTTCACCTTGATCTTTAGTTTGGGTTGTTCCTAGGTTTGGAGATGTTCTATGTGATCTTTGCAGGATGTTGGAGCCAAGAAATGTCAATCTAGATCAAGTCAAGCAGACTTGATGATTTATGAGTCCAACATCGAAGCTCATGCATGTGAAATGCTATAGAGAAGGTATGTTTCTAGACTTAGTACATTGGTTTTGTGTACTAATATATTTGTCTAAGTGTTAGAAACAGAAAGAAGAGAGGAGAAAATGACTTGGCTGTGTGCTGCCAAGACCCAGCTCGGTCTGGAGCATCGGACTGTCCGGTGTGCACCGGACAGTGTCCGGTGCGCCAGGCTGACTCGGCTCGAACTGGCCGCTCTCGGGAATTCGCCGATGGCGTACGGCTAAAATTCACCGGACTGTCCGGTGTGCACCGGACTGTCCGGTGAGCCAACGGTCGGCCAGGGCCAACGGTCGGCCGCGCAATCCGCGCGGGACACGTGGCCGAGCCAACGGTCGGAAGACGGCACCGGACTGTCCGGTGTGCACCGGACTGTCCGGTGCGCCAACGGCTCGCAGATCTCCAACGGGCTGCAACGGTCGGCAGCGCCAGATAAGGAAACAAATCGGGCACCGGACAGTGTCCGGTGTGCACCGGACTGTCCGGTGCCCCCGACGACAGAAGGCAAGGTTGGCCTTCTAGAATTGCTTCCAACGGCTCCTAGGCTCCTTGTGCCTATAAAAGGGACCCCTAGGCGCCTCCAGCAGAATATAAGTGCAGCCAACAAGTATAGACATCACTCGGATCAATTCTCGCTCTCCCTCTTGTGTGTAACTCTATAGTTTGTGTAGAAGGCACAGCTATAAGCCTTTAGAGAGAGGAGTAGTGCTGCTAAGAGCTAGAGCAAGGTCTTGAGCGTATCGTTACTCTGCCGGGGTGCTGCCAAGAAGTTTGTAAGCAGCCGCGGTTCTGTTGTAACCCCACTCAATAGTGAAAGGCTCTATCTGTCATTCTGACAGATCTGAGCAAACGGAGGAAGGAGTTGAAATAGACTCCAAGCCCAGGTGTGGCTAACTCCAACGAGGACTAGGCAAGCATTTCAGGCTTGGCCGAACCTCGGGATAAATCCTTGCGTCTGTGTGCTCTGTTCTATATTGTATCCTGACTCTCTGTCTTACTCGTCTTTATATCTGCACTTCAATACTTATCTGTGGTATAAGCTTTATTTGAAGTGCAGGACACTTTTGAGACAGGATCTCTGATTCCGCTGCAACCTACTCGAAGAGTCTTCTCACTCCACTGCGTACTAAGTCTTCGAGTAGAGTAAGAATTTAAGTTTTAAAGTAATAAGTTTTATTCGCCTATTCACCCCCCCCTCTAGGCGACATCCAGATCCTGTTCCCGGGTCAAAGGGAACTTTCAATTGGTATCAGAGCTAGGCCTCTCCAGTGTGGGCTTAGCCGTCCGGAGATAACGATGTCGTCACAAGAGGTAACTGTAGAACTTCTTTTAGGCGATGGCTCTAATTACAAATCTTGGTCTGTCTCTATTTATAATGCTTTCATGAGTGTTGATCCTGATTTGAGACAGATCTTTAGGAGAAGTATTTTTCCATCTGATATTAGTAAAAATCCCTCTAATGAAGAACTAAGATGTTTTTCTCTCAATCACCGTGCTTGCAGCATCTTAGTTGATTCTCTTTCTAGAGGTGCTTATTTTGCCATCATGAGTAGTGGTAATGATTTAATTGTTGATGCTCATGATTTATGGAATAGAATTAAAGTAAAATATTGTGTGGCAAATTGTACTGCTTCTACTCCCCATATTGCTTGTGATACTAACCCGTCAAAAGGAGAAGATCAAGAACGATGGGCACCAAACGATGAATCCACCTCACCGACAGGTTTGTCTTCCACTAGTTATAAATGTCTTATTGCTAACAATCATAGTGGAGACGAAAGCGATGAGGAGGAGGAATATGAGGATGATAGCGAGGATGAGTCTTCATCATCACAAGGTACATTTTCCTATATTGCTTCCACTGACATTAATGACAGGGAAAATGAGACCGATGATGTGGAAGAAGAGGAGATTCGCCGTTTCTACAACCATCTCGACAAAGAAGACAAAATGCTCTTGGTTAAGTTGTTGAGGAGGAACAAGGAACAAGGCGAGACGCTTCTCAGGCTAGAGGAGACTCTCATCAAAACAAACAACAGCCTGGAGAAGATGACCAAAGAACATGAGGAGCTAAAGTGCTCTCATGATAATTTGGTCCAACGGTATGAATCTATTTTATTTGAGCAAAGAAATAATCATGATGCATTATCTGATATTGCTCAACTTAAAATGGAAAACGTCATGCTTAAGAGACAAGTAGAAATTCTTAATTTAGAAAAACTTGCTCTAGGTGAAGAATATGATATGTTGTCATATTCTCATAATAAACTAGTTGATGACCATATCATGCTTAATGTTGCTCATGAGGTTATAATTGTAAACTTAACTTCATGTGAACCTCATTCTTGCACAAGTACACATTTAGATAATTCATCACCATGTGCTAACCCCTGTTGTTCGAAAGAAAGCCAATGTTTGAATAAGCATCAAGCTGCAGGGTCTCAAAAGAAATTGTGTGGGAACAAGAAGCAAAGACAACTGAGGAGAAGACACATTGCTCAACTCTCTCAAGATATCCACGGGCGCGGGGTGAAGAAGCTTGAGAAAGGAAAAACTGCAGCAAGTGTCAAGCTCAATAAGAGAAATATTCCTAAAGATGAAGAAATCAACATGAGTTTGGAAAAAGGTAAAGATTCAATTAATCATGTTGTTTGCACTGACCCTCTCTCCATGTCATTCAAGTACACAAAGGGAAAAGGAAAAAGGAGGTGTTTCAAGTGCAAGAAGGTAGGCCACCTCATCGCGTCTTGTCCGTACAAAGACAAGAATGAAGGGACAAGGAGTTGTTTCGGATGCAACAATAAGGACCACACGATCACTTCATGTCCGGTCATGAAGAATCAAGGATGTGCATCCTCCAAGGTGACCCTCACCAAAGAAAATGACACACAGCAAGCGTCGTGTCAAGTTGAGCGACGCTTCTGCTACAAGTGTGGTGAGCAGGGTCATCTATCCAAGGTATGTTACAAAGGTAAGATTCCTAAACAAGTGAATTCGTGTCAATCTTATTCGCATAGGAGACTCAAATCATACACTTGTGCTAGATCTATAACGAGATCACCTAGAACTAGCACAAAGGCAATTTGGGTACCAAAGGCACATTTAGATGATCATTATGGACCCATCCCAAGATGGGTACCAAACTGTGCTAACTAGACCATGCAGGTGCCTTGAGATGGACTGGAGACCATGGGAGAGCTTAAGACGGTTATCTTAAACTCTATGCTTAAGCTGTTAATTGTTTTGGTGCCTTAATTGTGAAACACTAATCCCATGTTCATCTCAAGTGAAATAAGGTGTGTAGGTCCTGAATCATTATTGGTGAATCAAGTAAAGGACCTTGATGAGAATCTAAAACCTGCTCTCCAAAGGACGGTACCCCGTGTATTTTAAGTACATAATTGCAATTGAGTATTGCTCTTAAGTTGGATTGTTGTGCTACCTGTCTTTGGAGTAGTTATACTTTATGATTGCTTGTGTTAAATGAATCATAATGAAGTCTGCTTAATCATGACTGGTGCTATATAGGATATATCTTTTGAATCATTCATGGGTAACTCTTTCATTTGTTATATCCACAACGATTAACTCTCTTGGTGTACATGGATAAGCCTGTAACTTTTTGTAAGTCATGCTATGTGCAAATATGACATTTTGTTTAGTCCATGTTCACATGATTACCCTAGTTTGGTACTGTGTGAAGTTCAAATCCATGTCGTGCCCCTTTTGAGCTATGAGGTGCATGAGCAAAAGGAGCCCTGAATTGGTGATAACTAGTGCTCTCATAAAGGCAAAGGTATGGAAGATGGAGCTATGCAATTTCATTAAATATTCTTGAAATTCCGTTGAGTGTGATCATAGCGATGTTCTTGTTTTTCAATTGGTAATATCTTAGCTTAGGTAATTTATGCCTTTGAAATGTTGTTTCTTTTGGTGCAACTAAGAAACCTCCTTAATTATGGCATGCTTAGACATTACGCTTTATATGCATGATTGTGTTGTTCTTCAATTGGTACATATGGTACAATGTTTGTCATGCATGTAGCATGTTTAGATTGCCATGTATGTGGTACTCAATTGGTATCTCTTTGTGATAAAATTTAGAGTATGCTTTAACCAAGGTATGTTGTGGTCCCCTCTAGTTCTAAGGAAGCTAGAATGTGCAAAGTGCAAGTCATTCAAATACTTGATGCACAAATTGAGGGGGAGCACACATAACTTGCGTCCTTTGAGACTAACTGTTTCTTGAGCAATCTTGTATAGTCTCTAGATGGAAAAGAGGAAATAAGCAAGAAATGGAGCATTCAGGACTTGGGTACCTCTGTAAGTCAAGAAATTGGTATCTCAAATTGTGAGTAAGTGCATATCTTTAGATTGCTCATGCTCTATAATATATGGTGATAATAGATGCTTAAATATCATGGAGCCATGATACTAAATGAACTTTGCAATCGGTATCTTTCAAGTGGTAGCCGCAATAGTTCGCTTCAATTGACATCTTTTGATAATCATGAGAATAGAAGTTTCTTCTTGTGCCCAATACTATAACTTGTTCTAAGTTTGGTGTCTTAGCAACAAGAAAAAGTTAGGAGAAAGAATCAGGCACAAGCATGGAGAAGCTCTCGAAAGATTAACTACTTTCAAGATGGGAAGTACACTACAACATGGTAAAGGTACAAAAGGAAGTATTAATCTTTTTGCATATATGTATCTTACCTAAATGTTGATAGTGCATATGTTCAATAAGTAAGGGGGAGTCTTTGATAGTCGTCTTTCCCCTTGACACCCTGCTGTCCCTTGACATCATCCTATGTTCTTGCTTGAGTATAGTTTTTGGTGTTTGATGTCAAAGGGGGAGAATTTGTGTGTATTAAAGCTTATCTCAACCTGAGAGGAAAGCTTATCCTGCTCATCCTAAGGGGTGACGTGTTAGTTTGAGCTTTGTCAAGTGTGATATTCATATGCTTCTTGCAGTTATTATATGTGTTGCATCATATGGACTAATGCTTCCGTTGCTATGAATTAATTGGCATCTATTGTGTTCATTCTGAAATAGACAGTCAAGTGGATAATGATGCATATGGTTAATGGTGCTTTAAGATTGCTTTAAATTGGTATCTTAGTTTAAATTAGTATCTTAATGGTGAATAGTGGTAGGTTGATATTCCTATGATATATCCACTAAATTGAATGGTGTTTAACTCTGATTGTGTGCATTTGTGTGTTTGATTATGTGCATTTGTGTGGTATAGTATCATGATTTGATTCTTAACACAATGCATCCTAAAAAGTGCTAAGGTGTAGAAATGTTTCGAATTGCCTAAGTATGTGCAAATTGGCGTCTGAGGTGCAGATTATGTTTTTGAAGTAAGCACATATTTAGGGGGAGCATTCTATAATCTTAGAATTCAAAATTTGTGCTTCAAATTTTATTCTCATGTAAGCTTTAATTGTGTTGCCATCAATCACCAAAAAGGGGGAGATTGAAAGCTCTCTTGTGAGTTTTGGTGTTTGAATGACAACTCAATTAAAGGACTAACGAGTGTACTAAGTGTTGAACAGGTGCTTAAGGTAAAGCCTACAGGGTTCAACACAAGTGAACAATTGTGATGGTCCAAGAACTGGATTATGGATACATGATGGACATCACAAGTAGGATGGACATTGCATAAAGTGAGACTCGGGTGCGAAGCTCGGAGACAACTGATCAAGCCAAGGACGGAGGCAAGAGAAGCTTCGAGGTACCAAGTGCACGGGAGAAGGTCAAGGAGGCTGAGGAACCCAAAGCCAAGGGTGAAGAAGAAGGCTTGCAAAGTCAAGGGTGATCGAGTTGAGAAGAGCTATAACACACCAAGGATCACTACATAAGGACGTGACTTACAACCAATGAAGTAACAGCTACAGTTATGTGGTGTAAGTCATAAGGCTCAAGACCAAACTCTAAGAAGGAGATCAAGGTCACTAGAAGGAGAACAAGTGTCAAAACCAGAACTGGAAGCAGCCTAAAAGAGCTAAGTTCACCTTGATCTTTAGTTTGGGTTGTTCCTAGGTTTGGAGATGTTCTATGTGATCTTTGCAGGATGTTGGAGCCAAGAAATGTCAATCTAGATCAAGTCAAGCAGACTTGATGATTTATGAGTCCAACATCGAAGCTCATGCATGTGAAATGCTATAGAGAAGGTATGTTTCTAGACTTAGTACATTGGTTTTGTGTACTAATATATTTGTCTAAGTGTTAGAAACAGAAAGAAGAGAGGAGAAAATGACTTGGCTGTGTGCTGCCAAGACCCAGCTCGGTCTGGAGCACCGG
Source organism: Zea luxurians (assembly GCA_029449295.1). NCBI lineage: Eukaryota > Viridiplantae > Streptophyta > Magnoliopsida > Poales > Poaceae > Zea > Zea luxurians. Next base: position 98,985,009 of record JAOPSE010000011.1, read on the forward strand.
ACTGTCCGGTGTGCACCGGACAGTGTCCGGTGCGCCAGGCTGACTCGGCTCGAACTGGCCGCTCTCGGGAATTCGCCGATGGCGTACGGCTAAAATTCACCGGACTGTCCGGTGTGCACCGGACTGTCCGGTGAGCCAACGGTCGGCCAGGGCCAACGGTCGGCCGCGCAATCCGCGCGGGACACGTGGCCGAGCCAACGGTCGGAAGACGGCACCGGACTGTCCGGTGTGCACCGGACTGTCCGGTGCGCCAACGGCTCGCAGATCTCCAACGGGCTGCAACGGTCGGCAGCGCCAGATAAGGAAACAAATCGGGCACCGGACAGTGTCCGGTGTGCACCGGACTGTCCGGTGCCCCCGACGACAGAAGGCAAGGTTGGCCTTCTAGAATTGCTTCCAACGGCTCCTAGGCTCCTTGTGCCTATAAAAGGGACCCCTAGGCGCCTCCAGCAGAATATAAGTGCAGCCAACAAGTATAGACATCACTCGGATCAATTCTCGCTCTCCCTCTTGTGTGTAACTCTATAGTTTGTGTAGAAGGCACAGCTATAAGCCTTTAGAGAGAGGAGTAGTGCTGCTAAGAGCTAGAGCAAGGTCTTGAGCGTATCGTTACTCTGCCGGGGTGCTGCCAAGAAGTTTGTAAGCAGCCGCGGTTCTGTTGTAACCCCACTCAATAGTGAAAGGCTCTATCTGTCATTCTGACAGATCTGAGCAAACGGAGGAAGGAGTTGAAATAGACTCCAAGCCCAGGTGTGGCTAACTCCAACGAGGACTAGGCAAGCATTTCAGGCTTGGCCGAACCTCGGGATAAATCCTTGCGTCTGTGTGCTCTGTTCTATATTGTATCCTGACTCTCTGTCTTACTCGTCTTTATATCTGCACTTCAATACTTATCTGTGGTATAAGCTTTATTTGAAGTGCAGGACACTTTTGAGACAGGATCTCTGATTCCGCTGCAACCTACTCGAAGAGTCTTCTCACTCCACTGCGTACTAAGTCTTCGAGTAGAGTAAGAATTTAAGTTTTAAAGTAATAAGTTTTATTCGCCTATTCACCCCCCCCTCTAGGCGACATCCAGATCCTGTTCCCGGGTCAAAGGGAACTTTCAGATCCTTGCTGCACCGCCAGCTGTGCTTTCACAGGGCTCAGGCGCTTCTCCGACGGCCACGTTATCATGTATGTAGGGCTCAAGCTCTCCCCCGACAGCCACGTTGGCATGTACATAGGGCTTAGGCATTTCTCTGCCAGACACGTTAGCGCATTGCTATACCCCCCCATTGTACATCTAGACCCTCCCCTTGCATCTATAAAAGGGAGGTCCAGGGCCTTCCAGCGGAGAAAAAAAGGAGGGTTCGCACGGGGGAAGGAGCGAACGAACAGGCTCCCTCTCCCTCTCCCTCTCGCGACGTGCTTGTAACCCCTACTACGAGCACCCTGGTGCAGGATAATACAAGGCTTGTCCCGCCTCTTGTGTTCCATCTCGCACCAACCCATCTGGGCAGGGGCACGCAGCGACAAATTCACTCGTCGGTCCAGGGACCTCCCGGGTCCAAAACGTCGACAGTTGGCACGCCAGGTAGGGGCCTGCTGCGTGTTAACAATCGCTTTCCCGTTGAGTTCCAGATGGGGAGTCTTCAGCAACCTCTTCAGCCCGGGACAGTGCTCCACTTCAGGAGCCTCGAGTTCGTGTCCCTCGATGATAGCTACGATATGGTACTCCTTCCTCCACGGCACAACGATAACGACAGTCAACAACTCGCCCGGCGGAGGCAACCTCCACGGCGGCATCTCCCCGTGGCGGAAGAGGAGCGCTCCGGTCGTCCCCGCCACCCTCCTCGCCGGAGGAGGCGGAGACGGGGCAATAGTGGCCAGGCAGGAGGCAGCACCTCGTTAGTCGTCGCACCAGAGCGAGTCGACGACGCCGGCACTCCAGCAAGGGACGTGTCGGGCATTGTCCTCGCACCTGAGACGACGACGGGTGTCACTTCCCCGCAACATGTCAACCCCAAGCGGACTGATGACGCCAGCACCCTCGCCAAGGACCTGCTGGGCGTCACCCTCGTACCTGAGATGACGGTGTGCTCCGCCCCCGACGTGACTTCACCACCGTCCATCGACCAAGAGGTACCGTCCGTTTTTCATCCCGTACCCTTTCGATTCGGCTTCGATCCACCTAGCGACCCCGCTACGGTGAGCGCTTTCGTAAAGGCATATCCAAACCTTCTGGGGTACCATATGTGGTCGACCTAGGACCGACTGACAGCCGTCTCAACCTTCGGACCGGCGGGTTCCGAGGAAGAGGACGACCCCGACTTTGATTGGGAATTCTCTGTCCTCAATGACCTCGGTGCCATGCGGGACTTCATGACCGCATATGACCACTGCCTCTCCGGTTGTTCTGACGATGGCCACGGCCTTGACAACGAGGGTTACAGCCCAAGTCGCGAATGTTTCCACGTCGATCAGGGAGATCACGACGAAGGCAACCACCTCGGTATGCCGGAGGTTGACGATCCCCCTAGGCCCGCATCTCGCGTTGACATCCCGCGGGAGCTAGCTGTGGTCCCAGTCCCTGCGGGGGGTCGGGACACACAGCTCGAGCAAATCCGTGAGATGCAGGCCCAGGTCGACGGGGAAGCAGGGCAGCTTGTGCAGCTCAGACAGAACATCGAACAGGAGTGGGCAGGCCGAACACTCGCCGGAGGAGCCTATCATCGGCCCCGGGACATCCAGCGTCGCATTATCGACAATGCCAGGGCAGCGCTGCCCCCGACCGTTAGTGGGTCCGGCCAGGACCTAGCTGCAGCGGCGATGCTACTTCGAACCATGCCGGAGCCATCCACCACCGAGGGACGGCGTATCCAGGGCGAACTCAAGGATCTCCTGGAAGGCGCCGCAGTTCGACGAGCAGAGAGCTCCGCCTCCCGAAGGCGAGCCGACCCCTCAGAGCATCGCGCGGTGTCCTCCCGACGCATGCGGGAAGCCTCGCTCCGCCCCGAGCACACGCGGGACGAGGCGCCTGCCACCCGGGATCGCCTCGGCAACGAGCATCACCATCGCGACCATCGAGCCTGCCTCGACAAGAAGGTGCGCAGAGGCTACCATCCCAGGCGTGGGGGACGTTGCGACAGCGAGGAGGATCGGAGTCCTTCGCCCGAGCTGCCCGGTCCGCGAGTCTTTAGCCGGGCCATACGACGAGCGACGTTCCCTACCCGTTTCCGAGCCCCGACTACCATCACCAAGTACTCGGGGGAGACGAGGCCAGAGCTGTGGCTCGCGGACTACCGACTGGCATGCCAGTTGGGAGGGGTGGACGATGACAACCTCATCATCCGTAATCTACCCCTTTTCCTCTATGACGCCGCCCGAGCCTGGCTGGAGCATCTGCCTCCTACGCAGATCTCCGACTGGGACGATCTGGTCAAGGCTTTCGCGGGAAACTTCCAAGGCACGTACGTGCGCCCTGGGAACTCGTGGGATCTTCGAAGCTGCCGCCAGCAGCCAGGGGAGTCCCTCCGAGAGTACATCCGGCGGTTTTCGAAGCAGCGCACCGAGCTACCCAACGTTACCGACTCGGATGTCATCGAGGCTTTCCTTGCCGGCACCACTTGCCAAGACCTGGTGAGCAAACTGGGGCGCAAGACTCCCACCAAGGCGAGCGAATTGATGGACTTCGCCACCAAGTTCGCCTCGGGTCAAGAGGCGGTCGAAGCCATCTTCCAGAAGGACAAGCAGCCTCAGGGAGAGCCGAAGAAAGACGTCCCCGAGGCGTCCGCCTAGCGGGGCACGAAGAAGAAGGCCAAGAACAAGTCGCAAGCGAAGCGCGACGCCGCTGACGCGAACCTCGTCGCTGCGGCCGAGCACAGGAACCCTCGGAAACCTCCTAGAGGGGCCGGCGCGTTCGACAAGATGCTCAAAGAGCCGTGCCCCTATCACCAGGGTCCCGTCAAGCACACCCTTGAAGAATGTATCATGCTCCGACGCTACTTCCACAAGGCCGGTCCCCCGGCGGAAGATAGCAAAGGCCATGACAACAACAGGAAGGAGGGCGACAAGGAAGAAGAGTTCCCAGAGGTCCACAACTGCTTCATGATCTACGACGGGCAGGCGGCGAACGCCTCGGCTCGGCACCGCAAGCAGGAGCGCTGGGAGGTCTGCTTGGTGAAGGTGGCAGCGCCAGTCTACCTAGACTGGTCCGACAAGCCTATCACCTTCGACCGAGGCGACCGCCCCGACTTCGTGCCAAGCCCAGGAAGGTACCCGCTCGTCGTCGATCCGATCATCGGCAATGTTAGGCTCTCCAAAGTCCTCATGGACAGAGGCAGCAGCCTTAACATCATCTATGCCGAGACCCTGGAACTCTTGGGGGTTGATCGGTCCGAGGTCCGGGCCGGTGCGGCACCCTTCCACGGGATCACACCCGGAAAGCGAATCCTACCCCTCGGACAAATCGACTTACCCGTCTGCTTCGGGACTCCCTCCAACTTCCAAAAGGAAGCTCTCACCTTCGAGGTCGTCGGGTTCTGAGGAACCTACCATGCAGTATTGGGAAGACCATGCTACGCCAAGTTCATGGCCGTCCCCAACTACACCTACCTCAAGCTCAAGATGTCGGGCCCCAACGGGATCATCAACGTCGGATCCACGTACCGCCACGCGTACGAATGCGACGTGGAATGTGTGGAGTACGCTGAGGCCCTCGCCGAGTCCGAGGCCCTCATCGTCGACCTGGAACACCTCTCCAAGGAGGCGCCCGACGCGAAGCGGCACGCCAACAACTTTGAACCAGTTGAGGCGGTCAAGTCCGTCTCTCTCGACCCCAGAAACGACGCCAGCAAGAAAGTCCGGATTGGCTCCGAGCTCGACCCCAAATAGGAAGTTGTGCTCGTCGACTTTCTTCGCGCGAACGCCGAAGTTTTTGCGTGGGGTCCCTCGGACATGCCCGGCATACCGAGGGATGTCGCCGAGCACTCACTGGACATCCGGGCCGGCGCCCGACCCGTGAAGCAGCACCTGCGCCGTTTTGACGAAGAAAAGCGCAGGGCCATAGGCGAGGAGATCCACAAGCTACTCGCGGCAGGGTTCATCAAAGAGGTATTCCATCCTGAATGGTTATCTAACCCTGTGCTTGTGAAAAATAAAGGTGGGAAGTGGAGGATGTGCGTAGACTACACCAGTTTAAACAAGGCATGTCCAAAGGTTCCCTACCCTCTGCCTCGCATCGACCAAATTGTGGACTCCACTGCTGGGTGCGAGACATTGTCATTCCTCGACGCCTATTCAGGTTATCATCAAATCAAGATGAAAGAGTCCGACCAGCTCGCGACTTCTTTCATCATACCTTTTGGCATGTATTGCTAGACTACTATGCCATTTGGCTTGAGGAATGAGGCGCCACCTACCAGAGGTGCATGAACCATGTGTTCGGAGAACACATCGGCAGAACGGTCGAGGCTTACGTCGATGACATCGTTGTCAAGACGAAGAAAGCCTCCGACCTCCTCTTTGACCTTGAAACGACATTCAAGTGTCTGAGGGCTAAAGGCATGAAACTCAACCCCGAGAAGTGTGTCTTCAGAGTCCCCCGAGGCATGCTCCTAGGGTTCATTGTATCCGAGCGGGGCATCGAGGCCAACCCGGAGAAAATTGCCGCCATCACCGACATGAGGCCGATAAAAGATTTGAAAGGAGTACAGAGGGTCATGGGATGCCTTGCGACTCTGAGCCGCTTCATCTCACGCCTTGGCGAGAAAGACTTGCCTCTGTACCGCCTCTTAAGGAAGGCCGAGCGCTTCACTTGGACCACCGAGGCCGAAGAAGCCCTCGGGAACTTGAAGGCACTCCTTACAAATGCACCCATCCTGGTGCCCCCCGCTGCGGGAGAAGCACTCTTGATCTACGTAGCCGCGACCACTCAGGTGGTCAGCGCCGCGATCGTAGTCGAGAGACAAGAAGAAGGGCATGCACTGCTCGTCCAGAGGCCGGTCTACTTCATCAGCGAAGTGCTATTCGAGACCAAGATCTGCTACCCACAGATCTAGAAGCTGCTGTACGCAGTGATACTGACACGGCGAAAGTTGCGACACTACTTCGAGTCTCATCCGGTGACTGTGGTGTCATCCTTTCCTCTGGGAGAGATCATCCAGTCCCGAGAGGCCTCGGGTAGGATAGCGAAATGGGCAGTGGAACTCATGGGCGAAACACTTTCATTCGCCCCTCGGAAGGCCATAAAATCCCAAGTCTTGACCGACTTCCTGGCTGAGTGGACTGACACCCAGTTACCAACAACTCCAATCCAACCCAAGCTTTGGACCATGTACTTCGACGGGTCACTGATGAAAACTGGAGCAGGCGTGGGCTTGCTCTTCGTTTCACCCCTCGGGAAGCATCTTCGGTACGTCATACGCCTCCATTTTCCGGCATCAAACAACGTGGTCGAGTATGAGGCTCTGGTTAACAGGCTGCGCATCACCGTCGAGCTAGGGGTCCGGTGCCTCGATGCTCGTGGCGACTCGTAGCTTGTCATCGACCAAGTCATGAAGAACTCCCACTGCCGCGACCGGAGGATGGAAGCCAACTGCGACGAAGTCCGGCGCCTGGAAGACAAGTTCTACGGGCTAGAGCTCAACCACATCGCCCGACGGTACAACGAGACTGCGGATGAGCTGGCGAAGATAGCCTTGGGGCGGACGACGGTTCCCCCGGACGTCTTCTCCAGAGACCTACATCAACCATCCGTCAAGATCGACGACACGCCTGAGCCCGAGGAAGCCTCGGCCCAGCCCGAGGTACCCTCGGTCGTGCCCGAGGTACCCTCGGCCATCGAGGAGGAGGCCTTGCCCGTCGAGGGGGAACAGAATGGGGTCACGCCAGATCCGAACTGGCAGACCCCGTACCTGGAATATCTCCTTCGAGGAGAGCTTTCCCTCAACAAGGCCAAAGCTCGGCGACTGGCTCGGCGCACCAAGTCGTTCGTCTTGCTGGGTGATGAAAAGGAGCTCTATCACCGCAGCCCCTCGGGCATCCTCCAATGATGCATATCTATCGCCCAAGGACAAGAGCTGTTGCAAGAAATACACTCGAGGGCTTGCGGTCACCATGTAGCACCCTAAGCCCTAGTGGGTAAAGCCTTCCGACAAGGTTTTTACTAGCCAACCGCGGTGGCCGACGCCACTAGGATTGTACGCTCCTGCCGGGGGTGTCAATTCTACGCGAGGCAAACGCACCTGCCCGCTCAGGCCCTGTAGACAATACCCATCACCTGGCCGTTTGCAGTATGGGGTCTGGACCTCATCAGTCCCTTGCAAAAGGCACTCGGGGGCTTCTCGCACCTGCTGGTCGCCATCGACAAATTCTCCAAGTGGATCGAGGTCCAACCCTTGACCAGCATCAGGTCCGAGCAGGCGGTGGCATTCTTCACCAACATCATCCATCGATTCGGGGTCCCAAAATCCATCATCACCGACAATGGCACGCAGTTCACCGGAAAAAAAGTTCCTGGACTTCTGCGACGACCACCACATCCGTGTGGACTGGGCCGCCGTAGCTCACCCCATGACGAATGGGCAGGTGGAGCGTGCCAACGGTATGATTTTGCAGGGACTCAAACCGAGGATCTACAACAACCTCAACAAGTTCGGCAAGCGATGGATGAAAGAGCTATCCTCGGTAGTCTGGAGTCTGAGGACGACGTCGAGTCGAGCCACGAGTTTCTCGCTGTTTTTTCTAGTCTATGGGGCCGAGGCCGTCCTCCCCACGGACTTAGAATACGGCTCCCCGAGGACCAAGGCGTACGACGACCGAAGCAACTAGACCAGCCGAGAGGACTCGTTGGACCAGCTCGAAGAGGCTGGGGACGTTGCCTTACTACATTCGGCACAGTACCAGCAGTCGCTGCGACGCTACCACACCCGAAGCATTCGGCCCTGAGGCTTCCAAGTGGGAGACTTGGTTCTTCGTCTGCGACAGGACGCTCGAGGGCGCCATAAGCTTACTCCTCCCTAGGAAGGGCCCTTCATCATCGCCAAGATTTTGAAGCCCGGAACATACAAGCTGGCCAATGACCAAGGCGAGGTCTACAGCAACGCTTGGAACATTGAACAGCTACGTCGCTTCTACCCTTAAAATGTTTCAAGTCGTTCATGTTCCTCGTTTTTACGCACTTAAATAGAGTCTAACCGTCAAGGAAGGGTCAGCCTTGCCTCGGCAAAGCCCGACCCTCCCTCGGGGGCTAGAAAGGGGGAACCCCCTCTGCGTCAAAACTTTCCTCGGAAAAAATTTTCTACCAAAACGACCTTCGTGCTTTCGACTTCTGTATCAATAGCGGGATCCTGAAAACGATGAGAGTACACGTAAGTGGCAAGGCCGACCAAGCCGAGGAACTCCTACGCCTCCGGGATACGGATACCTCACTCATCACCTTCCGCGAGAAGTAACTCACGCTCGGATAAGCGATCCTGCTACCGAACAAGTCCAAACACTCGGGTACAAAATGACTTTCGTGCCTTCTCGACTGTATCGTTAACGGAATCCTACGACCAAATGAAAGTGCATGTAAGCGGCAAGGCCGACCGAGCCGAGGAACTCTTACGCCTTTGGGATACGGATACCTCACTCATCACCTTCCGCGAAAAGTAACTCTCGCTTGGATAAACGATTCTGCTATTGACAGACAAGTCGTGATGCTCGAAATGAGAGGAAAGAAAACATAGCTTTTTAACACGATGATAAAGTGTTTAGGCCTCGGCGGCCGCGAAAAACATGCGCATGCTACAGACAAACTGTTCCTGCAGGTTCAGGCATCGGCAGGGGGAGCAGCAGCACCCTCGGCGTTGTTCCACCCTCGGCGGAACCTGGCCCGGTTTCGGACGGCGACTCGGGCGAAAGGACCTCCACCCAAGGGAGGACGCCAGCACCGCGCCCGCGGATGTCTTGGCCAAGCTCCAGCCGCTGCTACCACATCTTCCTCGGCCTGGGAAGCCGCCAGCTCCCGGGCCGACGAAGTCTCTTTTCGAGCCGACTCCGCCTTTGTCCGCGCCAACACCGCTGCCTCCGGCTCCGGCTCATCGCAGAGCAGCCGAGGGTTCTAAAAACTGAGCAAGAGAGGCCTAGAGCGGCAAGGCCGACTGAGCCGAGGGACTCCTACGCCTCTGGGATACGGATACCTCACTCGTCACCTTCCGTGAAAGGCAACTCATGCTCGGTTAAGTGGTTCGGCTAGCCAACAGGCAAGTCCCAGTGCTCGAAATGAGGAAGAAACGCAGTTTTATACTCGAATACCCAAATGTTCAAGCCTCGACAGCCACAAAGAACAAACACATATACTCGGGGTAACTATGCTACACAGACTTAGACGTCGGCAGAACCCTCGGCGGTTCTCCCGGCCTACGACAAATGTCTAAGTCCTTGAAGCAGTTACATTTTTCTCAGGCAAAAACCCAGTATGCTCCTTTACAAACGGGACTCCGGTTCCACTCCCACGGGTATGAACAACCTCCACACCAGGGGGCCGCGTGATAACGAACTCCAAGCGGCTCGCCAGCGACCTCTGCAGCAGCAGAGACAACGACCTCCACCTCGGGCGGCTAAACAGCACCAGCGATGACCTCAGGATAGACACTGCTGTGAAAAGACCCTCGCCCATGTCCCCACACAAGGGGCAAGGACAAGCCGTTAAGGCTGAACAGTGGCCGGTGAACAGCGGCCGCCCCAAAGCGCACCGGCAGGTCCTCACTCCCGTCCTCGCCGAGGCCATCCCAGAACACGAGTACCGCCCTCGCGGCGTACGATGTGCTAGGCGATCCCTCGGCACAGCTGACGGTGCGAGGAGGACCTGGACGTGGCTGGCCCACGTGCGGCACGACCGCCGCCCAGATGAAGGACGGAAAGCTGCACCCTGGCCGGGGAGCAGCAGTTCGCCTTCCTCGCATGGCTGGAGGACGCCTCCGCAGGGCTGGAGGATGCCTTTCTCCCCCAAACGCTGGGGTAAGAAAAGGGTCACCGACCCATGCGGAGGCAACCCCCCACTCGGTGCGCTCCTCCGCCTCAGCCCGGATGACGAAGATCCTTGAAGCTGAGGGCGGGGCGGAGGCCGCAGCCCGGCCTGCTTCTCCCCACCAAACTGACCATTGGTGAGGGAATGCAGCCGGGCTACACGATGAAAATCCTTGAAGCCGAGTGATGGCTGAAGAGCGCCGATCTCCACAAGGTCGCACTCCTCCAACGACAGCAAGAGCAAGGTGATGCCAGTACGCCCCATCTGGGGGGCTCGAAAGGTGGAAGGGCGCAATGCATGAGGGGAGAACGAAGGCATGGCCACTGCCCGGGGGATCGATCCCCTTTTATAGGCAGACCTCCTCGCTTGCACCCCCTAGCGTCACGGGCAAAGTCTCCACTGACGTGCTCCAGGGTTCTCCCCCTACGACACAGGGGTTGGGTCCCACACGTCATACGAGCTGATCCGAAGCGCGAAGAAGGCGAACCGCCGCACATGGGGCATGTAACCGTCCCGCGGTTATAAGCGCTCTCCCATCTTCGCAGAAACCGGTGGTCGAAAGGGTGGACTGCCACGCGACAGGCATCCAACCACACCACAACTGTGCACCCTTTCGGCTTCGACCACGTCCGGTGGACCAGCGCAAAGGAAGCGGGCCCGCATGTCATGTAACTGGCGCACCGGTTATGACGTGCAAAGAGCCGCACCGCCACTTGCGTCGAACGCCGCGCCTCCTCGGCTACGGAACCAGTACCGTGACTCGAGGCAGCCCTGTGCATGACCCAACGGTGCCAATTAAATGCGAAGGCCACGGATCAGTCAGCCGCGGGGATAGGCACGACGATTGGCATGGCCAAAAGTGGGCCGGCAGTAATTGCAGCGGTAGACGAGCGGAAGCAGCGGTCAAATCGCCTGCAGGCTCGCGTCCCCTCCTAAAGCAACAGGAGAGCCCTCTCCCACGGCGTGAAGACGACGCACCCGTGTCCCATTCCTCGAACGGCTTGCACGCGCAACAGGCGCCACGCGAATCGCCCGTCCCGTCGCATTAACTCCCTGGCAGGGCAAGCGACACCCCTGGCAGGCGAGGCGGGCGTCGTTTCACCTCCGCCATGACGACCGCGTCAAAAAAGGTGCGCCTCATTATTTAAATTCATATCCTCTTCCTCTTCCTCTTTCTCTCTCTCTTTCCACAGGGACTGAGAAGGGGGATATTTTGGAAAGGATCCTTCCCCACGAAGGAAACGGGCCCCCGAGCCCTCTTACTGATCAGGGGTTCGAAGGCTGGCCCCTCAGAAGGGTTTGACAGCCGCCCTAGAGCACCCGGGCTCCACGCCCATTACTGATCAGGGGTTCGAAGGCTGGCCCCTCGGAAGGGTTCGACAACCGCCCCAGAGCACCCAGGCTCCGCGCCCATTACTGATCAGGGGTTCGAAGGCTGGCCCCTCGGAAGGGTTCGACAGCCGCCCCAAAGCACTCAGGCTCCGTGCCCATTACTGATCAGGGGTTCGAAGGCTGGCCCCTCGGAAGGGTTCGACAGCCGTCCTAGAGCACACAGAGTGAGGGATGACTCTGGGTACGTCCGATACATGGCCGAGGCTCGGGCTACACTCCTGTTGGGACCATGCTTCGTCGCCGAAGGTCCTGCAGGAAGAAACAACTTTGGCTGAAGCTGTCGGCACGTGATGACCAAAGGTTGCTGTTCATGAAGCTTCGGAATTGCAAACCGACTTAAAAGTAGAATGACCTTTCAGTCCACAAGTGTTTGAGTCATTGTTGTAAACTTTTATGAGGGGCATGATTGTAATTCCTCACAGGCTGTGTCCTGTGCCTATAAATAGTGAACAGTATTCCTTTACTGTTCACGCATTCCTGTAATTGCAATCGCATCACTCGGAAATTATTCTTTACCAAGGCAGAGGTATAAATGTACTTAATATTTGGATACATCAAGTTTATATAATATAAAAATGATGTCGTTTACTTATAATTTACTTGTCTTTAATGCTTCATATTTCACATTGTTTTATATAATCTCTGAGAGTTCGATTACGAAGATTCAACCTTCGTAATTGCACCGTTTTTAACCTTCGTCCGAAGTTCATTAAATCCTTGGGGAAATAATGCTTCGGCGGGCGAAGGGCGTTAACATTTAACATTTTATGTTGCCTTGTTCTTAATTCATAGCATTTGAGAACAAGTCCCCAACATTGGCGCCCACCTCCAGTGAACTCACTACCACTTTTCTGAGTTGATGGCTTCGTTCAATATTCAAGCTGGAGCTGCTTCGGTTCCGAAGCTGGTACTCCCGATAACAGGCGGTTCATGTTCAGAACCAGCCAACAAGAAGCAAAAGAAGGAAGCACAGAGAAAGGTACAGCATGTCGGGGTGCAAGGACCCTTCATCAAGTCCAGATGGTCTCACATTCCTATTACCTTCTCCCAAGAGGATCTTCAACTCAAGGATTACCCACACAATGATGCTATGGTTATCTCTTGTGTTATCAAAGGATTTCTGGTCCACAATGTTTTGGTTGATACAGGCAGTGCAGCCGACATCATATTTGCTAAAGCCTTCAGACAGATGCAAGAGCCCGAAGATAAAATTCTTGATGCCACACATCCCCTCTGTGGCTTCGGAGGAAGGCAGATTGTAGCACTCGGCAAAATCTCAATGTCAGTGGCCTTCGGATTCATCAACAACACAAGAACTGAACAAATTATGTTTGATATCGTTGACATGGAGTACCCTTACAATGCAATCATTGGTCGTGGTACTCTTAATGCCTTCGAAGCAATTCTGTATCCAGCTTATCTTTGCATGAAGATACCTTCGGACCAAGGGCCCATTGCTATTCATGGAAGTCAAGAAGCTGCCAGAAGGGCCGAAGGAAATTGGACAGACTCAAAAGCAATCCATAATATAGATGGAGCTGAAGCTTGTGAGCAATACAAGTTCAGAAGGGAAAAAGCTGCTTCGGCTGATCAGCCAAACCCCATGCTCTTATGTGAGGATATAGCAGAGCAGAAGGTGCTATTGGGATCTCAATTGTCCGAAGAGCAGGAGAAAACCTTGATAAGGTTTTTGTTTAACAATAAAGATGTTTTTGCTTGGTCAGCTAATGATCTTTGCGGAGTTAACAGGGATGTTATTGAGCACTCGCTCAATGTTGATCCATCCTTCAGACCCAGGAAACAGAGGCTTCGGAAGATGTCTGATGACAAGGCCAAAGGTGCTCGAAATGAAGTGAAAAGACTCCTCACTGCCGGAGTTATTAGAGAGGTAAAATATCCAGAATGGTTGGCTAACACTGTTATGGTGAAGAAGGCCAATGGTAAATGGAGAATGTGTATCGATTTTACTGACCTTAATAAAGCCTGTCCGAAGGACGAGTTTCCATTGCCAAGGATAGATTCCTTAGTTGATGCAGCAGCTTCATCAGAGCTCATGAGTTTGCTGGACTGCTATTCAGGCTATCATCAAATATGGATGAAGAAGGAAGATGAACCAAAAACCAGCTTCATAACCCCTAGTGGGACATATTGCTACCTTCGGATGCCTGAAGGGCTTAAAAATGCTGGAGGAAGTTTCAGCAGAATGACAGCAAAGGTTCTCCATTCTCAGATAGGCAGGAATGTACTAACTTATGTTGATGATATCATTGTAAAAAGTACGAAGCAGGATAACCACATTGCTGATTTACAGGAGACCTTCGCTAATTTTAGACAGGCTGGTCTAAAGCTGAATCCAGAAAAATGTGTCTTCGGAGTAAAGAAGGGGAAATTTCTCGGTTGCTTAGTTTCAACAAAGGGAATTGAGGCCAACCCAAGTAAAATCGAAGCTATACTTCGAATGGAGCCACCTAGTACAAAAAAGGGGGCTCAAAGATTAACAGGAAGGCTAGCATCTCTCAACAGATTCATATCTAGATCAGCAGAGAGAAACTTACCATTCTTCGAAGTGCTGAAGACAGCTGAAGTCTTTCAATGGGGACCACTCCAGCAGAAGGCCTTCGAAGAACTGAAGCAGTATTTGATAGATCTAACAACATTAACTCCACCTACGCCAGGGGCTCCTTTGTTATTATATGTGGCAGCTTCGCACTCAGCGGTAAGCGCAGCACTTGTTCAGGAGAAGCTTGAAGGCCAGGTTAAGAGGCAGGCCCCAATATATTTTGTATCCGAGGTTCTTAGTTTATCAAAGAAAAATTATACAGAGTTGGAGAAGGTACTGTATGCTGTCTTGATGGCCTCCAGAAAGCTTCAGCACTATTTTCAAGCTTACAATATAATTGTTCCTTCTTCACAACCTCTGAAGGATATTATGAGGAACCGAGAAGCTACTGGAAGGATTGGAAAATAGGCTGCAGAGCTCAATGAATTTTGTATTGATTATGTTCATAGATCTTCGATTCAGTCCCAGGCATTAGCAGATTTTATTGCTGATTGGACGCCAGGGGCTCAGGAGGAAGAAACAAATAAAGACACCGAAGCATGGGCAGTGTTTTGCGATGGGTCTTGGGGAACCTTCGGAGCAGGAGCGGCTGCTGTGTTGGTTTCACCTTCCAAAGTTAAAACTTGTTATGCGGCAAGACTTGATTTTAGTTGCACAAATAACATCGCCGAGTATGAAGCTCTGCTTTTGGGTCTTCGGAAATTAAAGGCAATGGGAATCAGAAGGGCCATTCTTAAAACTGATTCTCAAGTTATTTCTGGTCATGTTGACAAAAGTTACAAAGCAAGAGATCCGAAGCTTGAAAGGTATCTAGATACAGTCCGAAGGATTGAGGCTTCCTTCGAAGGTTTCTCTGTCAAAAATATTCCTCGTGGAGAAAATGAATACTGTTGGGGGCTTGTTCTCAAATGCTAAGAGTTAAGAACAAGGCAACACAGAAAATGTTAAATATTAGGGTCCTTCGTCCTCCACTTCATTATATCCCTTCGGGACATAAGGAATTTTGGACGAAGGTTACGAAGGACGCACCTTCGTAAGCATAATAACATAGGGTGAAGCATTCATATAAACCATGATATATAAAATGAACATTCCAATGTTAACATAGAATCATTTCCATTTCTATTAATACGAACGAATATAAATGACAAATGTACCTTCGGTCCTGAGGAAGGCAGGAATACAAGTGTGATGCGAAGGCAAATGGCAGGTTCGCGTGAACAGTACAGTGGTACTGTTCATCTATTTATAGGCGCAGGTCGCAGCCTGTGACAAATTACAATTATGCCCCTTACAAATGTTTACAACATTGACTCAGACCTATATGAATAAAAAGGTCATTCTATCTCTATGTCGGTTTAAAACGCCGAAGCTCCATGAAAGGGAACCTTCGGCCATCTCTTGGAGACGACTCCAGCCGAAGCTGCTTCTTCGTGTGAGACCTTCGGCGCATCGAAGCACGACCCCAACAGTAGCCCCTTTCGCGGTGCTAGATCGTTTTTCGTAACGAGCTTGACCCGTGAAAAAAAAAACTTCTTCAGCTTCGGGAAGCCGAAGGTCCAAAAAACACCTTCCCTGAGCTCGTTGCGGAGAAACGATCCGGCTTCCGAGTACGTGCCAGGCCCACCTTGCAGAGTTACTGTTTGATCTTTGCGGTCCACTGCTCAGCGAGTACAAGTGACCGCCCGTCTGGTGTAAAAATCTTGCCGCTTCGCCTTCTTACCTGCAGTACTATATAAACAAGCGGGTAGGTGTGAAGTTATCACAGCATTCATTGCTATTTGCACTGTTTTGCTGCCAAAATTTTTCACCATAACCGAAGCTTGGCTCTCAGAATCGAACGAAGGTCAGTCTCAACGTCTGCTTCGTCAGAAAGGAGAGCTTCGGATTAAAGGAAAAAAGAAAAAAGTTTCTGACTTCACCAAACTCTGAATTAAATGGCGAGAGTGCGGTCTACTGCTAAAGTTGCACGCGAGGGAGACGAAGCCGAAGGTTCGGACACTGTGCCCATCTCCGAAGCGATGCAGCGCTCCGGTCTAGTGACCGCGGAAGAAAGGCCTGCTGCCGAAGCAAACCCGACAACAGCCGAAGAAGAAGAAAACATTGATGGGACTGACTCCGAAGATGACTACCACATTGCTACGCCCAGCAAGCCCAGTCACCTGGATTTTGGGAAATCAACTGTTTCAAAAGCTGATCTTTCGAAGATGGTGAAAGCAGGTTATTTCAATGAAGATCAGAAGAAGCTACTCCGCTTCGGGGGAGAAGAAACCACCCCGAAGCCAGGGAAGGATGAGATTGTTATCTTCAAAAGCTTTTTAAAGGCTGGGCTGAGATTTCCTCTGCACAATATTATTGCAGAGATATTGAGGAGGTTTGGTATCTTTTTTCATCAATTGACTCCTAACGCCATCGTTAGGCTCAATGTTTATATCTGGGCCCTTCGGAGCCAAGCCGTGGAACCGTTTGCTGACAGCTTCTGCCGAGTTCACGAATTACACTACCAAACAAAGGCCAGAAAAGATGGGCTACATGATAATTTTGGTTGCTATAATTTTGCCTACCGAAAGACAACAAAATGTCCTGTCATCAGCTATCGAAGCAAATGGCCAGCAGGCTGGAAATCCGAGTGGTTCTATGTGAAAGTTGACGAAGATATAGAAAAATTGGTACAAAGCCCTTTGGAGTTAATCTTTGGAGAGACGAGGCCACGATGCCGCATCGGCGATCTAAAAGGTCCCACCTGGGCTGCTCTGGGTGAATTTGAAATCATTTCAAAACATATTGGCACCAGGGATCTAGTTCAGGAATTTCTGGCATTCAGAGTCTTCCCTACTCTAAAAGAGTGGGAAATGCCGAAGCTGAAGGGAGAAAAGAAGAAGGGGGAGCTGGTCCGTCTGCCCTATCACTTTAAATTCAAGAAGTACTTTAAGAAGCCCTGCAAAGAGTGGTTAGACACAGTTGAGACAATGTGCAATGAAATCTTGGGAAATTACTCCAAAAAAGAGGATCAATTAATGACAGCGGCCTTCGGCGCCCGACCGAAGCGAAGGCTGAACCGAGTATTCGATGCCCTGGGCTTCGAGTACCCAGACTATGAGCAGTTGAACAAGGGTGCCGAGGGCCACAAAAGAAAAAGAGTAACTGAAATTCTGCCAAAGGATGAAGAGCAACCAGCAGCAGAGAAGAAAATCCCGAAGAAAAGGAAAATATCGAGTCCGAAACGGAAAATATCCGAAGAAGAGAGGACCCCCACACCGCCTTCTACCAGCGACGTGGAAGAAATTTTAAAGGTAATGACTGAACCTATGCCCACGAAGCTAAGTCCATTAGGGCTCCAACTGACGAAGCTTTTTCAAAAGGTGGACGAGCCGGATCAGGCGAAGATGAGCAAACCCAAACGGCAAAGAATCATTGCGGTAACTGAAGTTATCGATAAGACACCTCCAAGAGCGTCAGCTCAGAAAACAGCAGCTGCCGAAGGCACCAAGAACATCGAAGCCGCCCCTTCGGAGGTCGCGGCTAGCGAAGCCGCTACAGCCGAAGATGTTAATTTAGAAACAACCATTGAGGATATTAACAAAATTTTGGAAGACATAGATGCAGAAGAAGCCGGTGCTGCTACTGAAAAATCCATGGCCACAGTGCCTGAAAAAGGAAAAGAAATAGCCGAAGATACTTCGGATGACGAAGCCTACTCCTTTCAGAATTTAATTGGGCAAAAACTGACAAAGGACGAAATAGAAGAACTTAAAGAATATGCCAAATCCTGCGGCTACAAGTCAGGTGCCCTCCTATTTGGAGGTGTAGATGATGAAAAACTAGGCTGCATTCGAGACCAGACTGGTGCTAAGGTAATCGGTACTCTATCAAAGATTATCGGTTTTCCGAAGCTAGAGTCAGACATCAGCCGCTACCGACGACAACATGTCGTTGGTAGTTTATTTTACTCCAACTTCAAGGTGAACAACTTGCCACCTAACTTTTGTCGCTTCTAATAAAAACATGTCTGACGAAGGTTGTGTTCGTACAGAGTATGCTGCTGAGCAAAGCCTTGCAAATGCAACAAGATCTTGAAGATAAAAAGCATGAAGTTATAATTGGAAATTTGGAAAACAAGATAAAGGAGCAATCAGATGCTTTCGAGAAAAAGAACTTTGAGCTCCAGGCAACCGAAGGTTTATTGGCGGAAGCTGAAGCAAAAATATCAGAACTGAATACGAAGCTTCTCCGCCAATCTGAGCAATTCGAACGAGAAAAACAAGATCTTACTGCAAAACTTGAAGTCGAAGCTCAGCAAAATTCAGATTTGAGAAAACTACTGACAAATCTTCAAGAAAACTGCTTGAAATTTAGCAACAAGTGCATTGAACGACTAAGAAAGATTTTTTACTCAGTTGGAGCCAGTAGTGAAAAATTCACCCCCTCAGCTGAAGATCTGCCGAAGACCTTCGAACATATTGAGGGGGAGATTGACGAGCTCGACGAAGTCATAGCTGGGCATGGTGACTTCTGTGCCTGGGTGGCTTCTCGGGGTACCGCTGCTGCATTTCTGAAGGCCGGCTGCGAACACGGAAAAATTGTTAACAGGCCCAACTTCACCTTATCTCCATCAATCCTGGATGATATGCCTGACCTCGCCCGAAGTATCTCCAATAGATTTATAAAAATGATATGGACAAAAGGCGGGCGGGAGAAAGCTGGAGACGAAGCACGAAGTCATCTTGAACCAGTAAGAAATGATACTTCGGAGTTACCTTTTCCTTTGCTCTTGATTTTTACTTATAATTCCTTGATTTATGTAGGATGACGAAGGTGAAGATGACGCCTAAGTTATGTCGCCGAAGCTGTTGCCGAAGCTGAAACTTAATGAGGATCAGTAGAAACATGCTATAGAAAAACTCAGGATATTTTTGTAACAATTCTTATAAATACAATTAGACTGTCTTCAAGGAACCTTGTACATACCTTGTAATATATTCTTACCCTTCGCTTGAGGCGCTTTGGTGTGGACGAAATCAGTATTTTGAGCCGAAGGCGAAAAAACACCTTCCCTTCTTTTCGTACACAACGAAGCATAAAAGACCAATTCTCTTTTGTATACAACGAAGCTGAGCAACGAAGCTTTTCTCTTTCGTACATAGCATAACGAATCATAAAAACCTCTTCTCCAAAACTTTTCTTTTACACAACGATGCATAAAAAGCCAATTCTCCCTTCTGCCGAAGCAACCACTTTGGTACACAGATGCTATGAATGAATGCTTATGCATGCAAATGTTATGATGTAATGCAATGCGCGAATGACTGTCCGAAGCATATGTCCGAAGCCACATTGTCAGCCATTACTTAGAAACAACCACACACTAGCTCTGCATTCCCTTAGGAACGACTTTGGAGCTTCTTCGCCTTTTACTTAAGCAATATCAGCGTTGACTTTTCGCTGTAAGCTCTGCATCCCCTTAGGGACGACTTTGGAGCTTCTTCGTCTTTTACTTAGACGGTATAAGCTCTGCATTCCCTTGGGAACGTCTTTGGAGCTTCTTCGCCTTTTACTTTCGGCGGAATCAGCGTTGACTTTTCGCTGTAAGCTCTGCATCCCCTTAGGGACGTCTTCGGAGCTTTTTCTTTCTCTTTTTCAGTTTCGGCACTCGATGGTGCGCTCTCAGCTTTTACATTTACATCTTTTGGGGGATTTTGCTCTTATAAAACTAAAAAGGAAAATTACATATGATGGCCCCATTAAAAACCTTTCTCCCCCTTTAGAAAGGAAAAGGGTGCCATAAAAAAGAAAAGAAAAAATAAAATTACATCAAGTTATACATAGAACCGCCGAAGCTCATCCGCATTCCAAGATCTTGGAATTTCATTGCCGTCCATGTCCTTTAGTCTGTACGAACCAGGCCTTGACGAAGATGCTACTAAGAAAGGCCCTTCCCATTTCAGTTGCAACTTGCCCACTGTATCCGGGTTGGCCACTCTTCGAAGCACGAAATGTCCTGGCTCAATATTTTTTAGCCGGACTTTTCTATCTCGCCATTTGATTGTTTCAGCCTGGTATTTGTTGATATTTTCCACGGCCTGAAGCCTGATCCCTTCTAAGGCATCTTTTTCCACAAGGCAAGTATCTTCGGCACCTGATTCTGCCGAAGCTACCACTCTTATTGATCCAGCTTTAGCTTCTTCTGGAGTTATTGCTTCGTCTCCAAATAATAACTTGAATGGGGTAAAGCCTGTAGACCTTGACGTTGTGGTATTGTGGCTCCACACCACTTTGGTCAACTGATCTGGCCATTTTCCCCTTGGTTGATTAAAAATTAGCTTCATTATCCCTGTCATTATGATGCCGTTGGCCCTTTCAACAAGCCCATTCGACTCCGGATGCCTGACTGATGCAAAATGGATCTTCGTGCCAATTTGATCACAAAAATTTCTGAAATCTTCGGAGTCGAACTGTGTTCCATTATCTACAGTGATAGCCTTCGGCACTCCGAAGCGACAGACAATATTCTGCCAGAAAAATTTTTGGACAGTGGCCGAAGTTATTGTGGCTAATGGCTTCGCCTCAATCCACTTGGAAAAATATTCCACAGCTACTATAACATATTTTAGATTGCCTTGGGCCGGTGGCAATGGACCCAACAAGTCAAGGCCCCACCTTTGCAATGGCCAGATGGGTTGTATCAGCTGTGTTAATGACGAAGGTTGTTTTTGATCTCTTGCACATTTTTGACAACCTTCGCACTTTTGGACTAACTCCGCTGCATCCGAAGCTGCCTTCGGCCAATAAAATCCTTGGCGGAACACTTTTCCAAGTAACGGCCTGGATCCAATGTGGGATCCGCACAAGCCTGCATGTATCTCCTTCATCAACTCTATACCTTCGGCCCTAGACAAGCACTTGAGCAACGGGGCACAAACTCCATGCTTGTATAACTCCCCTTCTATCATGACATAGGGACGAGCTCTTGCCTCTATCCTCTTATTATAAGCTTCGTCATCTGATAGAAAGTTTCCCTGAAGGTAAGAGATTATTTCTGTTCTCCAATCTTCACTGTAGACAGGAGAAATGTTAAGGACTGCTCTTTCAAGTAGCTCCACTGAAGGTGCCTTTATTGTTTCGAAGAACACGTCCGAAGGTAGTGGCAGCCCCTGTGCTGCAGACTTGGCTAATAAATCAGCATGCTCATTTTGTCCTCGAGGGATATTCTTAACAGAAAATCCTTCGAAGGAAGCTTCGATCCTTCGGACCGTGTCTAGGTATTTTTCAAGCTTCGGGTCCTTAGCCTTGCAACTTTTATCAACATGACCCGAAACAACCTGAGAATCAGTTTTAAGAATTGCCCTTCTGATCCCCATTGCCTTTAGTTTCCGAAGACCCAGGAGCAAAGCTTCGTACTCAGCGATATTATTTGTGCAGCTGAAGTCAAGTCTTGCTGCATAACAAGTTTTAACCTTGGACGGAGAGACCAACACAGCAGCTGCACCTGCTCCGAAGGTTCCCCAAGAGCCGTCACAGAACACTGTCCATGCTTCGGCATCTTTATTCGCTTCTTCGTCCTGAGCCCCTGGCGTCCAGTCGACAATGAAATCTGCCAATGCTTGAGACTGAATTGAGGATCTATGCACATAATCAATGTAAAATTCATTAAGCTCCGCAGCCCACTTTCCAATACGCCCGGTGGCTTCTCTATTCCTCATGATGTCCTTCAACGGCTGCGAAGAAGGAACAATAATGTTGAATGCCTGAAAGTAATGCCGAAGCTTCCTGGATGCCATTAAAACGGCGTACAACACCTTCTCCAGCTCTGTATAATTTTTCTTTGAGACACTGAGGACCTCAGACACAAAATATACTGGGACTTGCTTCTTGGCTTGTCCATCAAACTTTTCCTGAACAAGTGCCGCACTTACCGCTGAGTGCGAAGCTGCCACATACAACAACAGAGGAGCCCCTGGTGTTGGTGGAGTTAATGTTGTAAGATCTATTAAATATTGCTTCAGCTCTTCGAAGGCTTTTTGTTGACTTGGGCCCCATTGAAAGACTTCGGCTGACTTCAGCACCTCGAAGAATGGTAAGTTTCTTTCCGCTGATCTGGATATAAATCTGTTAAGGGATGCCAGCCTTCCTGTCAATCTTTGGGCCCCCTTTCTTGTGGTTGGTGGCTCCATTCGAAGTATAGCTTCAATTTTATTTGGGTTAGCTTCGATTCCCTTCGTTGAGACCAAACATCCAAGAAATTTACCCTTCTTCACTCCGAAGACACATTTTTCTGGATTCAGCTTCAGCCCAGCTTGTCTGAAGCTGGCGAAGGTCTCCTGCAAATCAGCAATATGATTTTCTTGCTTCGTGCTCTTTACGATGATGTCATCAACATAGGTCAACACGTTTCTGCCTATCTGAGATTGGAGAACCTTCGCAGTCATTCTGCTGAAACTCCCTCCAGCATTCTTGAGCCCCTCAGGCATCCGAAGATAGCAATATGTACCACTTGGGGTTATGAAGCTAGTCTTCGGCTCATCTTCCTTCTTCATCCAGATTTGATGATAGCCTGAGTAGCAGTCCAGGAGACTCATGAGCTCCGAAGAAGCTGCTGCATCAACTAAAGAATCTATCCTTGGCAGCGGGAATTCATCCTTCGGACAAGCCTTGTTGAGATCTGTGAAATCAATACACATTCTCCATTTGCCATTGGCCTTCTTTACCATAACAGTGTTAGCTAGCCACTCTGGGTACTTCACTTCTCTGATAACTCCTGCACTGAGGAGTCTTTTCACTTCATTGCGAGCCCCTTCGGCCTTATCATCAGACATTTTCCGAAGCCTCTGCTTTCGGGGTCTGAAGGATGGATCAACATTAAGCGAATGTTCAATAACATCCCGATTTACTCCGCAGAGATCATTAGCTGACCATGCAAAGACATCTTTGTTGTTGAATAAAAACCTTATCAAGGTTTTCTCCTGGTCTTCAGATAATTGCGAGCCCAACAACACCTTCTGCTCTGCTACATCCTCACACAATAACATGGGCTTCGGCTGATCTGCTGAAGCTGCCTTCTCCCTCCTGAATTTATACTGTTCACAAGCTTCAGCTCCATCTATATTATGGATTGCCTTGGAATCAGTCCAGCTTCCTTCGGCCCTTCTAGCAGCTTCCTGGCTTCCATGAATAGCAATAGGTCCTTGGTCCGAAGGTATCTTCATGCAGAGATAAGCTGGGTGAAGAATTGCTTCGAAAGCATTAAGAGTTCCACGACCAATGATAGCATTATAAGGATACTCCATGTCAACAATGTCAAACACAATTTGCTCAGTCCTTGTGTTGTTGACAAATCCGAAGGTTACCGGCATGGTAATCTTCCCAAGGGCCACAATCTGCCGCCCCCCGAAGCCACAAAGAGGGTGCGTAGCATCATGGATCTTGTCTTCGGGCTCTTGCATTTGTCTGAAGGCTTTAGCAAATATAATGTCAGCTGCACTGCCTGTGTCAACTAGGACATTGTGAACCAGAAATCCTTTAATCACGCAAGAAATAACCATAGCATCATTGTGAGGATAATCCTTAAGCTGAAGGTCTTCCTGAGAGAAGGTAATTGGAATATGAGACCATTTTGACTTGATGAAAGGTCCCTGCACTCCAACATGCTGCACCCTTCTCTGAGCCTCCTTCTTCTGCTTCTTGTTAGCCGGCTCTGAGCAAGAACCGCCTGTTATCGGGAGCACCAGCTTCGAAGCCGAAGCAGCTCCAGCTTGATAGTTGAACGAAGCCATCAGCTCAGAAAAGTGGAAGTGAGTTCACCGGAGGTGGGCGCCAATGTTGGGGGCTTGTTCTCAAATGCTAAGAGTTAAGAACAAGGCAACACAGAAAATGTTAAATATTAGGGTCCTTCGTCCTCCACTTCATTATATCCCTTCGGGACATAAGGAATTTTGGACGAAGGTTACGAAGGACGCACCTTCGTAAGCATAATAACATAGGGTGAAGCATTCATATAAACCATGATATATAAAATGAACATTCCAATGTTAACATAGAATCATTTCCATTTCTATTAATACGAACGAATATAAATGACAAATGTACCTTCGGTCCTGAGGAAGGCAGGAATACAAGTGTGATGCGAAGGCAAATGGCAGGTTCGCGTGAACAGTACAGTGGTACTGTTCATCTATTTATAGGCGCAGGTCGCAGCCTGTGACAAATTACAATTATGCCCCTTACAAATGTTTACAACATTGACTCAGACCTATATGAATAAAAAGGTCATTCTATCTCTATGTCGGTTTAAAACGCCGAAGCTCCATGAAAGGGAACCTTAGGCCATCTCTTGGAGACGACTCCAGCCGAAGCTGCTTCTTCGTGTGAGACCTTCGGCGCATCGAAGCACGACCCCAACAAATACGCTGATCTATTGGCTAAGTCAGCAGCCTAGGGGTTGCCTATACCTTCGGAAGTATTTTTTGAAACAATAAAAGCACCTTCGGTCGAGCTTCTTGAAAGAGCAATCCTCAACATATCCCCTGTTTATAGTGAAGATTGGAGAACTGAAATCATCTCTTTCCTTCAGGGTAATTTTCTTTCAGACGACGAAGCTTATAACAGGAGAATAGAAGCAAGAGCTCGACCATATGTCATAATAGAAGGGGAGTTATACAAGCGCGGGGTTTGTTCCCCATTGCTCAAGTGCTTATCCAGATCCGAAGGTATAGAATTAATGAAGGACATACATGCAGGTCTATGTGGATCTCATATTGGATCTAGGCCCTTGCTTGGGAAAGTTTTTCGCCAAGGATTTTATTAGCCAAAGGCAGCTTCGGATGCAGCGGATTTAGTTCAAAAGTGCGAAGGTTGTCAGAAATGTGCAAGAGATCAAAAACAACCTTCGTCTTTAACTCAATTAATACAGCCCACTTGGCCATTGCAAAGGTGGGGTCTGGATTTGCTAGGTCCATTACCACCTGCACAGGGGAACTTAAGATATGTGGTGGTGGCAGTGGAATATTTTTCCAAGTGGATTGAGGCAAAGCCCTTAGCCACAATAACCTCGTTTACTATTCAAAAGTTTTTCTGGCAAAACATTGTTTGTCGCTTCGGAGTGCCGAAGGCCATAACTGTGGATAATGGGACACAGTTTGATTCTGAAGCCTTCAGAGAATTTTGCAATCAAATCAGCACGAAGATCCATTTTGCATCAGTCCGACACCCAGAATCTAATGGACTTGTTGAAAGAGCCAATGGGATCATAATGACAGGAATAATGAAGTCAATCTTCAATCAGCCAAGGGGAAAGTGGCCAGACGAGTTAATCAAAGTGGTGTGGAGTCATAACACAACCATTTCAAGATCAACAGGCTTTACACCCTTTAAACTATTGTTTGGCGACGAAGCAAACCCCAGAAGAGGCTAAAGCAGGATCGATAAGGACGGTAGCTTCGGCAGAAGGCGAAAACGAAGCTGATTGTTCTGTGGAAAAAGATGCTATTGAAGGGATTAGACTTCAAGCTGTGGAAAACATCAATAAATACCAAGCTGAAACAGTAAAATGGCGTGATAGAAAGGTCAAGCTAAAGAATATTGAACCAGGACACTTGGTACTTCGAAGAGTAGCTAACCCTGAAACAGTAGGCAAATTACAGCTGAAGTGGGAAGGCCCCTTTTTAGTAGTATCTTCGTCAAGACCTGGTTCTTACAGATTGAAGGATATGGATGGCAATGACATTCCTAGACCGTGGAATGCGGATGAGCTTCGGCGATATTATGTTTAGTTTGATGTAATTTTTTATATTCTTTTTTGTGGCACCCTTTTCCTTTCCAAAGGGGGAGAAAGGTTTTTAATGGGGCCACAACATGTAATTTTTCTTTTCCTTATTTCAATTCTATAAGAGCGATATCCCCCAAAATGTAAATGTAAAAGCTGAGAAAGCACCTTCGAGTGCAAAGAAAAAAAGAAAAGAGAACAGGAAGAAGCTCCTAAGGGAGGCTTACAGCAAAAAATAAACGCTGATTCCGCTGAAAGTAAAAGGCGAAGAAGCTCCTAAGGGAGGCTTACAGCGAAAAGTCAACGTTGATTCCGCTGAAAGTAAAAGGCGAAGAAGCTCCTAAGGGAGGCTTACAGTGAAAAGTCAACGCTGATTCCGCTGAAAGTAAAAGGCGAAGAAGCTCCTAAGGGAGGCTTACAGCGAAAAGTCAACGCTGATACACCGAAAAGTAAACGGTGAAGCCGAAAAGTAAACGGCAAAAAGATTTTTATCATTCTTAAGGGGACGAAGCGCCGTGCTTATGTTTTTAACATGTGTCCTAATATTCATTTGCACATAACATATCATCATGTCATTTGCATTCATAAACATCCATTTAGACATATGTAGAGTCATCATCATGCTACACAAAAGAGACTGGTGCTTCAGAAAATAAGGAAAAGATTCGAAGGAAAAATTTTCTATGCTTCGTTGTGTACGAAAAGAAGGGAAGGTGTTTTTCGCCTTCGGCTCAAAAGAGAAGTTTCGTCCACAACAAAGCAGACTGGATGTGGTTATAGGAGACAGAATATATTACAAGGTATGTACAAATTTACATAAGTTATTCCATATCTATATTACAAGAGTTTCTCCAAGAATTTTTGCAGGAAAGCGCATTACAAGCAATTTTAAGCTTCAGCCAAGGCTTCGTCTTCAGTTTTGTCAAACTTCAGCATTGTCGATCTTCAGCTTTGTCATCCTATATATCAAACAGTACAGTAAGAAAGGTACAAATTTCAAAGGAGAAGGTAAAAGCAACAAACGTAAGTTTCTTACCAGCTTCAGATGGCTTCGAGCTTCGTCGCCTGCCATTTTCCGCCCGCCACTTACCCAGATCTGGGTCATGAATCTATTTCCAATGCTTCTGGCTAAGCTTGGGATATCTAACAAATCTGAAGCTGACAAGCTGAAGTTTGGTCTGTTCACGATGTTTCCATGTGTGCAGCCAGCCTTCAAAAAAGCAGCAGCTGTGCCCCGAGAAGATACCAGGGCGCAGAAGTCAGCGTGCCCACTAATAACTTCGTCAAGGGCATCAACTTCGCCTTCAATATGTTCTAATGTTCTTGGCAGATTTTCAGCTGAAGGTGTAAATTTCGAAGAGCTAGCTCCGACAGAGTGAAACACGTCCTTCGGCCGCTGCACACATCGGATGCCGAAGCTTAAGCATTTCTCCTGATGTTCTGTAAAGGATTTCTGCAAATTTGAGTATTTATCCACTTCAGCTTTCAGGCTTGTTTTAAAATATTTCTTTTCTTGCTCGAATTTTTCTGATTGACGGAGCAATTCATTCTTTAATTTGTCATTTTCAGTTTGGACTTCAGCTAAAGAGCCCTCCATGGTCTGAATAACAAAATCTTTCTTTTCTAATGCACCTTCGTGCTCTTTGACCATGATTTCAAGATCTTGGATTGCGAAGTCTTTCTTTTTCAGATTGATTTCGTAGTTTTCAATCTTTTCAGTCAAATCTTGAATGACAGTTTTATTTTTCTCTTCCTCCAGATCTTGTTGCATTTTCAGAACCTTGCTTAATAATATGCTCTGTCGAAATGATCTTCGTTAGAACACGACCCAAAAGTTAATAATAACAGTAATAAAATAACAAAAATATTCGTTACCTTGAAGTTAGCATAAAGCAAGCTTCCGGCGATGTGGTGTCGTTGATAACGACACAAGTCCACTTCCACCTTCGGCAAGCCAATGCTTTTGAAAAGGGTTCTGATAATTTTGGCCTCGGTGCGGTTCCGAAGGCACCTTAGTTTTCCTTCGTTCACCCCACCAAATAGCATAGCGCCTGATTTATATCCGCAAGATATGGCATATTTTTTCAACTCCTCTTTCTCAGTATATGTTAACTCTTGTCCAAGTAGGTCTTGAAAGTTAAAATCTTCTCCTTCAGAAATTTCACCAATTTGCTCTTTCCCCTTTTCAGTTGCTGTATTCACTGCAGCCACAGTAGCTTCTTCTTCGGCCATTTTCAGGAGAATATTGTCGATAACCTCAAGTGTGGTTTCCAGGTTCGACTCTTCGGTGGCCCCGGCTTCGGCCCCGGTAGCTTCGGGTTCGCTGGTTTCAGCTTCAGTAGTTTTCATCCAAGAAGCTTCGGCTTCGGCAGTTTCAGCAAAGGGAATTTTCGGCACCGTTGCCGGTGGCGGTGTCTGGTGGATCACATCTGTTACTTGAATAATTCTCCGTTTTTTCGGCTTCGCAGGACTTTCTGCTGCCGAAGCTGCCTTGTCCTTCTGAAAAAACTTCGTCAGTTCCAGTGCCAGTGGACTTAGCCTGATAGGCAAGGGTTCAGTCATTACCTTCATAATTTCTTCTACTTCAACAGCAGAAGGAGAAGCAGGAATATCTTCTTCTCGGGCCGACGTTTCCGGCTCCGGGGACGCACCTTTTCTCTTTCTTGAAGTGGCCACCTTCGGCTCAGGATTTAACTCTTCAGCGCTAAGACTTTCAGAATCTTTCTTTTTCTTTTTGGCTACCTTGACGACCTCTTCGTCAGTAGCGCTAGCAATCCTTTTTCGCTTCGGGCCTCCGGCATCTCCGCCCAGTCGACCGTAGTCAGCGTATTCAAATCCTATGGCATCAAACACTCTGTTCAGCCTTCGTTTCGGCTGAGTGCCGAAGGCCGCTGTCATCAGTTGGTCCTCTTTTTTAGAGCAGTTCCCAAGAATTTCATTGCTCATCATTTCAATTGTATCAAGCCATTTTTGGCAGGGTACTTTAAAAAATTTCTTGAATTTATAATGATAAGGTAGCCTGACGAGTTCTCCCTCTTTCTTTTCCCCTTCAAGCTTCGGCATTGTCCACTCTTTCATCGTTGGAAAAACTCTGAAAGCCAGGAATTCTTGCACTAAATCTCTAGTGCCAATATGTTCTGCTATAATTTTGAATTCGCCCAGTGCAGCCCAAGTTGCACCTTCTACTACCATTTTGCATCGGGGTCTTGTTTCTCCAAAGATTAACTCAAGAGGGCTCTGAACCAGCTTCTCTTTATCTTCATCAATTTTGACATAAAACCATTCTGATTTCCAGCCTGCCGGCCATTTGCTTCGGTAGCTGATCACAGGAAACTTCGTGGTTTTCCGATAAGCAAAATTATAGCAGCCAAAATTCTCATGCAATCCATCTTTTCTGGCCTTAGTTTGGTAATGCAACTCATGAACTCAACAGAAGCTGTCAGCAAATGGCTCCACCACCTGGCTTCGGAGATCCCAGATATAGACGCTGAGCCTGACAATTGCGTTGGGAGTCAGTTGGTGAAAGTAGATACCAAATCTTTGCAGCACATCAGATATCATCCTATTTAAGGGGAATCTTAATCCAGCTTTTAGAAAGCTCTTAAAATAACTATTTCATCTTTTTCTGGCTTCGGGGTAGTTTCTTCCCCCCCGAAGCGAAGTAGCTTCTTCTCATTCTCACTGAAATAACCCGACTTCACCATCTTGGAGAAATCAGCCTTGGAGACAGTCGACTTCCCGAAGTCCAAGTGGTTGGGCTTGCTTGGCACGGCAATATGATAATCATCATCAGAATCAGCTTCCTCAATATTTCCTTCTTCCGCTTCGGCAACAGCTTCTTCTGTCTCGACAGCAGTCTGCCCTGTCTCGGTAGTACAGATTCCTTCCAAGGTCACCAGTCCGGATCATTGCATCGCTTCGGAGATAGGAACAGTCTCCGCTCCTTCGGCTTCGCTTCCCTTACGCTCAACACTAGCGGTAGAGCGCACTCTGGCCATTTAATTCTGAATTTCTTGGGAACTAAAGAACTTTTTCTTCCGAAGCTTTTTCTTCTGATGAAGTAGGCTTTAAAATTGGAGCTTCGTTTGCTTGCGAGAGTCAAGCTTCGGCTATGGTTAAAAATTTTGGCAGCAAAACAGTGCAATAGCAATGAATGCTGTGGTAACTTCACACCTACCCGTCTGTTTATATAGTGCTGCAGGTAAGAAGGTGAATCGTCAGGATTTACACACCAGGCAAACAGCTGCTTACACCCGCTGCGCGGTGGACCGCAGAGACCAAATAGCAACCCTGCAGGGTGGGACCGCTACGCGCTCGGAAACTGAATCGTTTCTCGACAACGAGCTCAGGGAAGGTGTTTTTCGGACCTTCGGCTTCTTGAAGCCTAAGAGACTTTTTTCACGGATCAAGCTCGTTACGAAAAACGATCTAGCACCGCGAAGGGGCTACTGTTGGGACCATGCTTCGTCGCCGAAGGTCCTGCAGGAAGAAACAACTTTGGCTGAAGCTGTCAGCACGTGATGACCGAAGGTTGCTGTTCATGAAGCTTCGGAATTGCAAACCGACTTAAAAGTAGAATGACCTTTCAGTCCACAAGTGTTTGAGTCATTGTTGTAAACTTTTATGAGGGGCATGATTGTAATTCCTCATAGGTTGTGTCCTGTGCCTATAAATAGTGAACAGTATTCCTTTACTGTTCACGCATTCCTGTAATTGCAATCGCATCACTCGGAAATTATTCTTTACCAAGGCAGAGGTATAAATGTACTTAATATTTGGATACATCAAGTTTATATAATATAAAAATGATGTCGTTTACTTATAATTTACTTGTCTTTAATGCTTCATATTTCACATTGTTTTATATAATCTCTGAGAGTTCGATTACGAAGATTCAACCTTCGTAATTGCACTGTTTTTAACCTTCGTCCGAAGTTCATTAAATCCTTGGGGAAATAATGCTTCGGCGGGCGAAGGGCGTTAACATTTAACATTTTATGTTGCCTTGTTCTTAATTCATAGCATTTGAGAACAAGTCCCCAACATTGGCGCCCACCTCCGGTGAACTCACTACCACTTTTTCTGAGCTGATGGCTTCGTTCAATATTCAAGCTGGAGCTGCTTCGGTTCCGAAGCTGGTACTCCCGATAACAGGCGGTTCATGTTCAGAACCAGCCAACAAGAAGCAAAAGAAGGAAGCACAGAGAAGGGTACAGCATGTCGGGGTGCAAGGACCCTTCATCAAGTCCAGATGGTCTCACATTCCTATTACCTTCTCCCAAGAGGATCTTCAACTCAAGGATTACCCACACAATGATGCTATGGTTATCTCTTGTGTTATCAAAGGATTTCTGGTCCACAATGTTTTGGTTGATACAGGCAGTGCAGCCGACATCATATTTGCTAAAGCCTTCAGACAGATGCAAGAGCCCGAAGATAAAATTCTTGATGCCACACATCCCCTCTGTGGCTTCGGAGGAAGGCAGATTGTAGCACTCGGCAAAATCTCAATGTCAGTGGCCTTCGGATTCATCAACAACACAAGAACTGAACAAATTATGTTTGATATCGTTGACATGGAGTACCCTTACAATGCAATCATTGGTCGTGGTACTCTTAATGCCTTCGAAGCAATTCTGCATCCAGCTTATCTTTGCATGAAGATACCTTCGGACCAAGGGCCCATTGCTATTCATGGAAGTCAAGAAGCTGTCAGAAGGGCCGAAGGAAATTGGACAGACTCAAAGGCAATCCATAATATAGATGGAGCTGAAGCTTGTGAGCAATACAAGTTCAGAAGGGAAAAAGCTGCTTCGGCTGATCAGCCGAACCCCATGCTCTTATGTGAGGATATAGCAGAGCAGAAGGTGCTATTGGGATCTCAATTGTCCGAAGAGCAGGAGAAAACCTTGATAAGGTTTTTGTTTAACAATAAAGATGTTTTTGCTTGGTCAGCTAATGATCTTTGCGGAGTTAACAGGGATGTTATTGAGCACTCGCTCAATGTTGATCCATCCTTCAGACCCAGGAAACAGAGGCTTCGGAAGATGTCTGATGACAAGGACGAAGGTGCTCAAAATGATTTTAAGAAGTCAATAATAAATTTTCATGATGATATTAGCTTTCATGAAGATATAAAAAACCCATAAAATCAGTTTTTTTAGTTTTTTTATAATTGCAACTTTTTTGAGCTCATGGTTTTTCAAGCTAAACCAAAAGAATAGATGTTTGTTTTAACTTCTGGCTTTTCACGCTTAAAAGTTCATAAGCTTAAACAACCAGGGCTTTAACTGCGCAGCCTACTAAATTGTCTGCCTCAAAGAATCTAGATATGTTACTAGAGTGGTTTCGTAAGTCAATTAAGCATGGCAGGCCCTGCGCAGTCTGGGTTGAATATAATACTTTCACTTGCTTCAGTCAAAGTCAAAAGATGTTAGAAAAGCCTCTTCATGTGAAGTTTAGAGATATTACTATTGCTAGGCTTAGGCCAGGACAGGTTGCTGTTGAGGGCCTGTTTAGAAGTGGAGTATTTTTTCTGTTTTTTAAAAGTACTGTAGTATTTAAGATATTGTGGTATTGTTTCTAATACCGTGTTTGGTAGACTTCTCAAAAACTGTTGAATCTTTTATGGGCTTGGCCCATTTATTGAATAAACTCTATGGTGTGTAATGGTGGAGAATACCAATAGTACCACATTGGAAGTCCAAGGGTCTTTTGCCTTGACTTATATGGTGAGATTTATTCCACTTAACTTGAGAAGTCAAGAAATGGACAAGGGCGTGCCACACGCGCGCGCGCGCCGCCGCCGCCGGCCGGCCGGCCCGGGCGTGGCGTGGCGAGGCAGGAGGCAGGCAGGCGAGCGGGCGTGGTGTGGTTGTGTTAATTTTTAGCACTCACTAACCGCGTACTTCAGCCGAGTGACTCTGTCTCTTCGTCAGCCAGCCGAGTGACCCTTCTCCTTCAGCTCGCCGACTTAAGGTGTGACTCGGCGAGTGCTGGCCGACTCATGGCATGACTCGGCGAGAGCTGACCGACCCTTGGTGTGACTCGGCGACCTTTCTCCTTCAGCTTCCCTCTGCGAGAGGATAAATAGAGGAGCACCCCTGTCACTCGGGACACGCGTACACACCACTTTCAGAATCACAGTCCAGCCGCCGAGTGAGGGTATTTCCATCTCGTGACTCTGCGCGCACAGAGAAGCGAGAGGGCAGGTGCCTCCGAAGCCGGTGCCGTTCGAGACCTTGCACGGGGGATCGGCAATTAGGTTTTTGGGGAGCGTCTACGCGACTGCCCAAAACATCTGCGACATGACAAAGGAAGTTGGACAAGGATCTGGATCAGAGCGCATGGGAGGGTATGATCAGTTTATTTCCTTACTGTTTTGCGTTCTACAGATTATATATGTTTTATATATACATTTATACTGTTTCATGTATAGCAAAGAGTTTATCTCATCTGTTCTGTTACCTTATAATGTGTTATATCTGTTTGTTTTAATTTTACAATCATGTTGTTTATGTTTCTATTTGTTTATTTTCAATTGTTCAGTCAGTTTATATGTTTATCGTATTTATATGATCTATATGATTCATATGCTTTGTGTTCTCATGATCCATATTGTTATGGATATGTTTGAGATTACGATTTCTATGGTTAATTATCTTTTATATGTCATCATCATAATATTAATTTATGGAATTAAAATGATACGGAAAATGCCTATAATTCTAACAATCCAAAAACCTAATTTTAGGCATTTTTCTGTCAGAGGTTTTGCTGCTGTGCTAAAGCCTGATCCGTTTGATGGTAAAAACTGCTTGATATGGAAAGCTAAGATGGAATTGTGGCTAACTGCAATGTCTTGTTTTCATGCCGCTGAGGGCAAGCCTGCCAATTTACCTCCTGAGGATGAGGCTAAGTTTAAGGCTGAAGACAACCTCTTTCGAGGAGCAGTAATTAGCGCACTGGATACAAAATTCCAGAAAAGCTATATCATCCTTCCCACGGGGAAAGAGCTGTGGGATGCTCTTGTCGGAAAGTTTGGAGTAACTGACGCTGGTAGCGAGCTGTACCTCATGGAGCAGTTGTATGACTACAAGATGGTTGAGAACCGATCTGTAGTGGAACAGGCTCATGAGTTTCAGGCACTAGCTAAGGAACTCGAACTTTTTCCTTGTCCTTTGCCTGACAAGTTTGTGGCTGGCGGTATAATCGCCAAGTTGCCACCTTCTTGGAAGGACTTTGCTACCTCTCTCAAACATAAGAGACAAGAGTTCAATGTGGAGGAGCTCATTGGTACTCTTGATGTTGAGGAAAGAGCTAGATCAAAGGACAATGGAAAAGGTGTGGAGACCTCTACTGCTAATGTGGTGCAGAAGAGAAACTTCCGCAAGTTTAACAAGAAGAAAAACCAAAACAAACCAGAGAACGCAAATAAACCTGTTCATACAGCACAGTTTAAAAAGAAGAACAACAACAACAAGGGAAAGGGAGGTTGCTTTGTCTGTGGCAGTGATCAACATTGGGCTAGAGAGTGCCCTGATCGCAAGTTCACTCAAGACAAGAAATCAGCTAATGTTGTTACCACTGAAACTGAAGGTGGAACATCTGGGTATGGTAATTCTTTACCATTTGTTCTCTCAGTTTGTAATTCACCTGAGTGGTGGATGGACAGTGGTGCAAATATTCATGTGTGTGCTGATGCCTCTATGTTCTCCTCCTACCAGGTCGGGAGGTCTGGCGCCTTGTTAATGGGAAATGGGTCGCGTGCTCATGTTCTTGGTGTTGGTACGATCATTCTGAAGTTTACTTCGGGAAAGACGGTGCCATTGAAGAGCGTGCAGCATGTGCCCTCTATCAAGAAGAATCTCGTTAGCGCATCTATGCTATGTCGAGATGGATACAAAGTTGTTCTTGAGTCTAATAAATGTGTTGTGTTGAAACATGGTACTTTTGTTGGTAAAGGATATGATTGCGGAGGGTTGTTCCGCTTATCACTGCATGATGTGTGTAATAAACTCGTGAATTCTGTTCATTTTTCTGATGAGTCGGATTTATGGCATTCACGTTTTTGTCATGCAAGCTTTGGCTGTCTTATGCAGTTAGCAAATATAAATTTAATTCCTAAATTTAACTTGGTCAAAAAGTCTAAGTGCCATGTGTGTGTTGAATCAAAACAACCCCGTAAGCCTCACAAGGCTGCTGAGGCGAGGAGTTTGGCACCTCTAGAACTTGTTCATTCTGATCTGTGCGAGATGAATGGAATTTTGACTAAAGGTGGTAAAAGATACTTTCTCACTTTTATAGATGACTCCACTAGATTTTGTTATGTGTATCTCTTAAAAACAAAAGATGAAGCGTTCAATTATTTTAAGGCCTATAAAGCTGAAGTTGAGAACCAACTTGAGAGGAAAATAAAACGGTTAAGGTCCGACCGAGGTGGAGAATATTTCTCTAATGTGTTTGATGAGTTCTGCGTGGAACATGGTATTATTCATGAGAGGACACCGCCATTCTCACCACAATCCAATGGGATTGCTGAAAGGAAAAACCGCACTCTAACAGATTTGGTGAATGCCATGTTGAGTACAGCGGGATTATCCAAGGCATGGTGGGGTGAGGCGATTTTGACAGCATGTCATGTCCTGAATAGAGTTCCAACAAAGAACAAAGAGATCACACCATTCGAGGAATGAGAAAAGAGAAGATTAAATCTCTCATATTTGCGCACTTGGGGTTGCTTGGCTAAAGTGAATGTGCCAATCAACAAAAAGCGTAAACTTGGGCCTAAAACTGTTGATTGTATATTCCTTGGGTACTCTTTTCACAGCACTGGGTATAGGTTCTTAATTATAAAATCTGATGTGCCAGATATGTATGTTGATACTATCATGGAATCAAGAGACGCAACATTTTTTGAGAATGAGTTTCCCATGAAGAATACACCTAGTGATACAAGTCATGAGACTATAATTCCCCATGAGCACGAACTGTCGATTCCTATACATCATGCTGAGGATTCTCACGTGCACATCCCTGAGGAGGATGACACTATAGTCACTCGAAAGAGCAAGAGACAGAGGGTTGCAAAATCCTTTGGTAATGACTTTATAGTGTACCTTGTGGAAGACACACCAACTACCATTAGTGAGGCATATTCCTCTCCTGATGCTGACTTATGGAAGGAAGCAGTAAGGAGTGAGATGGAATCTATTATGTCTAATGGAACTTGGGAGGTCGTTGACCGTCCTTATGGTTGTCAACCTATAGGTTGCAAATGGATCTTCAAGGAAAAGCTTAGGCCTGATGGTACAATCGAGAGGTACAAGGCAAGGCTTGTGGCCAAAGGATATACCCAAAAGGAGGGTGAAGATTTCTTTGATACCTACTCACCAGTGGCTCGATTGACTACAATTCGCACATTAATAGCTGTGGCAGCCTCTTATGGTCTTATCATTCATCAGATGGATGTTAAAACAGCTTTCCTAAATGGAGAGTTGGATGAGGAGATCTATATGGATCAGCCAGAAGGGTTCATTGCGGATGGTCAAGAGAACAAGGTGTGCAGGTTGATAAAATCATTGTATGGCCTAAAACAAGCACCTAAGCAATGGCATGAAAAGTTTGATAATACTCTTACAGCAGCTGGCTTTATTGTAAATGAATCTGACACGTGTGTATACTATCGGTATGGTGGGGGTGAGTCTGTTATGCTGTGCCTTTATGTTGATGACATCTTGATCTTTGGATCAAATCTCAATGTGATTGAGGAAGTTAAAAATCTTCTATCGAGCAATTTCGAGATGAAAGATTTGGGAGAGGTTGATGTCATTCTAAACATCAAGCTTGTTAGAGAAGCTGATGGTGGGGTAACTTTGTTACAATCCCATTATGTGGAAAAGGTATTGAGTCGCTTTGGTTTTAGTGACTGTGATCCTGCTCCAACACCTTATGACCCCAGTGTGCTATTAAGAAAGAATCGGAGAATAGCAAGGGATCAATTGACATACTCCCAGATCATTGGCTCGCTCATGTACCTTGCAAGTGCAACAAGGCCAGACATCTCTTATGCTGTGAGTAAGCTAAGTCGGTTTGTGTCGAAACCAGGAGATGATCACTGGCGTGCTCTTGAGAGAGTGTTGCGGTATTTGAAAGGTACTATGACATACGATATTCATTATACCGGAAACCCAAAAGTGCTGGAAGGCTATTGTGATGCCAACTGGATTTCTAATGCTGATGAGCTTTATGCCACAAGCGGATATGTGTTTCTGTTTGGAGGTGGCGCTGTTTCCTGGAAGTCTTGCAAGCAGACTATCTTAACGAAGTCTACAATGGAAGCAGAACTCGCAGCATTAGACACTGCTGGGGCTGAGGCCGAGTGGCTTCGTGATTTCCTATTGGACTTACCGGTAGTTGAAAAACCGATACCGGCTATTTCCATGAACTGTGACAACCAAACGGTGATTACAAAGGTTAACAGTTCTAGGAATAACATGAAGTCTACAAGGCATGTTAAGAGGAGATTGAAATCTGTCAGAAAGTTGAAAAACTCCGGAGTTATAACTGTGGATTATGTCCACACCTCGAATAATCTGGCAGATCAATTCACTAAGGGTCTATCACGCAATGTGATAGAAAGTGCATCGAGGGAAATGGGTATGAGACCCATGTGAGATCTACTCTAGTGGTAACCTGCTCTATGTGATCGGAGATCCCGTGAAGTAGAGTGGAGAAACAAGCTAGGAGTAGGTTGTGAGGAAAGATCCCTTTCTTAACTCATTTCTGATGCACATCTTTCCTATCTGTAAGGCAGGATGGTATTTACCTTAATGTATTCCAAGAGTCTTATAAAGGTGAGATGTTGTCCTACAGAACATATTTTGAGGAATACACCTATATGAGTCAGACTGCTAGTCACAGTCTATGGGACTTGGGTAATCCCTAAATACTCATGAAAGGCACTGAAGTGTGACTTATATGCTTCTAAACAGCGGGAATACCCTTTTGCAGCCTAGTATCAGCAAAGGATTTGAGTGAATCTTATTTCGCATAAAACTGTCAATTCAAGGCATAGTCCATTGTTCAGTTGTGAATGAGTGAAACTCTTATTCTAGATGGATGTTCAACTTAACAGTCTCCATCGAAAACTGGTATATCAAAGGATTATGATTATGATACTTCATCATTACAAACCCTAGAGTTTGGTGGGGATTGTTGAATCTTTTATGGGCTTGGCCCATTTATTGAATAAACTCTATGGTGTGTAATGGTGGAGAATACCAATAGTACCACATTGGAAGTCCAAGGGTCTTTTGCCTTGACTTATATGGTGAGATTTATTCCACTTAACTTGAGAAGTCAAGAAATGGACAAGGGCGTGCCACACGCGCGCGCGCGCCGCCGCCGCCGGCCGGCCGGACCGGGCCGGGCGTGGCGTGGCGTGGCGAGGCGAGGCAGGCAGGCAGGCAGGCGAGCGGGCGTGGTGTGGTTGTGTTAATTTTTAGCACTCACTAACCGCGTACTTCAGCCGAGTGACCCTGTCTCTTCGTCAGCCGAGTGACTCTGTCTCTTCGTCAGCCAGCCGAGTGACCCTTCTCCTTCAGCTCGCCGACTTAAGGTGTGACTCGGCGAGTGCTGGCCGACTCATGGCATGACTCGGCGAGAGCTGACCGACCCTTGGTGTGA
The DNA here is from genome assembly GCA_029449295.1 of Zea luxurians. NCBI lineage: Eukaryota > Viridiplantae > Streptophyta > Magnoliopsida > Poales > Poaceae > Zea > Zea luxurians. The sequence continues at coordinate 99,023,400 of JAOPSE010000011.1, forward strand.
CTCGGCGACCTTTCTCCTTCAGCTTCCCTCTGCGAGAGGATAAATAGAGGAGCACCCCTGTCACTCGGGACACGTGTACACACCACTTTCAGAATCACAGTCCAGCCGCCGAGTGAGGGTATTTCCATCTCGTGACTCTGCGCGCACAGAGAAGCGAGAGGGCAGGTGCCTCCGAAGCCGGTGCCGTTCGAGACCTTGCACGGGGGATCGGCAATTAGGTTTTTGGGGAGCGTCTACGCGACTGCCCAAAACATCTGCGACATGACAAAGGAAGTTGGACAAGGATCTGGATCAGAGCGCATGGGAGGGTATGATCAGTTTATTTCCTTACTGTTTTGCGTTCTACAGATTATATATGTTTTATATATACATTTATACGGTTTCATGTATAGCAAAGAGTTTATCTCATCTGTTCTGTTACCTTATAATGTGTTATATCTGTTTGTTTTAATTTTACAATCATGTTGTTTATGTTTCTATTTGTTTATTTTCAATTGTTCAGTCAGTTTATATGTTTATCGTATTTATATGATCTATATGATTCATATGCTTTGTGTTCTCATGATCCATATTGTTATGGATATGTTTGAGATTACGATTTCTATGGTTAATTATCTTTTATATGTCATCATCATAATATTAATTTATGGAATTAAAATGATACGGAAAATACCTATAATTCTAACAAAAACTCTGCTTTCAAAACTACGGTTTTAACTATGCTGCAGTACTTTCATAGTTTTGGAAACTTAGCTTTAGGCTAAACTATGGTAAAAACTATGGATATGTCCTGGCATTTCAAAATTGTAGTATTCTAAAACTGTAGTTTTCAAATACTTTATTTCCAAACGGAGCCAGACTTTTTTTTCTTGGCACCAGTATGATATGAGTAGGCGTACCTACATTGTTTGCACTTCTTGATCCAATATTTGGATTAAGATACTTTGTTGCGTGAATGAGTCCACATGGTAAAAATGGAGTCCAGTGGAAATTACAGAGTTTTAACTATGCGGCCAATAGTTTTTTCACAAACAGCTTTTCCTTAACTCATATCTTAGAAATAAACTACGTTGGTGATTTGAATTCATTGTGTTGACTTCGTATGCATGCCAGATTTAGAATTTGTAAAGGTGATTTGTCTAATACACCAGTTCCTATATGATAGCACTGTACTTCCACTGCAACGTTCTAATTCTCTATGTTGGTTATTACTCCCCAGTCATAATTTATAATTTATTTAACTCTTTTATACCAAGTTTGATTGGCTCGTCTTATTCAAGTATTTGCGAAAAAAGAAAATTCAAAGCCATATCTAAAATATAGTATATGACAAACGATATCACAGAAAAAATTAATAATTATTATAAAAGGTTTTGAATAAAACGAGTCAGTCAAACTTAGAACAAAAAATCAAATAAAATATAAATTGACAGGGAGTATGTTTTTCCTTGCTAGTCACCATCGAATCTACCGGAGCTTTGCGTGCTGTTCACAGAAGTTATCAAAAATTTCGATGAGAAGTGCGAGAGGGTCGTATCTGAACTATCCAATCCGATGGAGTAAATCGGCTTAATTGGACCCTATTTGAAAGCAACTTAGTTTTAATAATTCAGTTTTTATTTTTACTTTTTAAAAAACTAATTTATGATGTTTAGAACCACCTTAGTTTGCATAAACTAATTTTCGTTAGAAGAGGCTAACTTGGTTTTTAAGAAACTGTGAATCTAGTTTCTATAAATTGAGATATAAAATGTTGTTTTTGGAATCATCTCAGTTTTCATAAACTAGTTTTTTTTAAAAAAAAATAGGTGCTTCCAATATGCCCTTAGTTTACCATATAACTAGATGTAACAATGTGCTCTAAATTTTACACTACGATTTAACAATCAAATTAAAATCGAGCTCTAATTCTATTTATTTTTTAATTAAAATCGAACTCTAATTTTATTTATTTTGGAATTAAAATTTATTTAGGACCCTATTATTTTTTCTTAGTATTTAGATTAGGATCGGGATCCATTACCACACCTACCATGTAGCATTTTTGCGGTGGATGTTTTGGTCAAGAAATACACGATTGTTGCGATGGTGGATGTTTTGGTCAAGAAATACACGATTGTTGCGCCACAGGTAAAGATATCAACGTGTCAGCGCACAAGCAGTGAAGCATGTGGTAATCGGTAGTCGTCAACTCGTCATCATAACTTCCCTTGCACTCCAGGCATCTGTGGTGCAGGAAGGGAAAGGAACGCCAAATTTAACAGAAACACCATCCAATAAAGAACCAGGCCTATATGTAGCATATTAAACTAGTTCCAATCCTACCAACGGCAGATGCGGATGAACGCAGCTCCAATGCTACATCTGAAGTGAAACCATGCTACGCTGAGGATCTACTCGAATCAGCTCATGTTAGCCACGGGCTTTGGCTTCTCATCACCCTTGCACTCTGTGGCTACAGCTGGACTCCTTTGTTGATGCTGCATGACTGCCAATTGGTCTGTGAAAAGTAGATCCCTTAGAAAATGGAGCTGCTGCCGCTCTTTCTCCATCAGCATCTCCTTCTGCTCAAACCGGCATATTTTATCTTGGATTTCCTTCATCTGAGGTCACACATGACACAAGGGATGGTATGGACAAGCGCGGTCAGTACATACACATAAATTTATAAGTCGTTACATAACGCGTGAGTGTTGGTACCTGGACGTCTACTATGTTTGATAAAGATTGCTCTATGCTGTTCCTTTCCTTCTCGATTTGTGCCCGTGCATTAGCAGCTGCCTCTTTCAGTAAAACGTTGACTGAGAGCCCATTTGTGTGAGATGATTCTGAAGAAGGCATTAAAGTTAGTGGCTAAAAAGCATGGTACGAGTGAGGTGAGCAGGAAGCATTTTAATAGTGGATGCACACAAAATTCAGGTGCAAGTGCATATATTATATTTGCACATGGCACAATGCTATAATACTACACATGTGTGCTTTGGCGTATTGTTGCCTGTAGAATGTTATTTGCACCCATACAACATTCAAACTTCCATTAACCATCACTGTCGACATTGCTTGCATTTTGCACATTTATGTGCAAAGGAGAATCTTTATGAATAATTCAACGACACAAGTTGCAAAAGAATAGGTCAAATATGTAAAGAAGGGCTGATACCTTCTTGCTTGATGCTATTTATTGAAGTTTCAATCTCGCCGTCATTAAGGTCAACACGGGATTGTGCAGAAATAGCTGCTTGCGCTGCAGCTGAGGCAACTTCGGAACCCACAATGGCTGATAAAAATGCAACCTGGGAAAACATTTTTAGTTACTCAGATTTCTCACTCAGTTATTCCAAACATCCGAAGTGAACAACAATACAGTACAAGGAAGCTGATGAAACATGCCTTCCACCAGCAGGCCAATGTAAGACATTTGTGTGCACACTGCACACCTAAGTCAGGGATCAGTTTTGAGAATGTCATGCCAAAAATTGTTTAAATATTATCCTTTTGTTCTGAGGTAAAGAATATGGGTTATATATGCAAGGACAAGGAACAAAGGCTACTTGAGGAAGTGACCTACATCTAATAACAAGGACACTGTAGAAAGGGCAGTTGACATGTTACATTCTTATATACAGGCGACGACTCAAAAGTTTTAATCACAAAAAGAATTTGTATTGGCGCTGCCATCTTAGCTCCTAGGCCCACCCAAGCAAATGGCATATTGCTTAAAAGTACTCTAGCAACCACCAACATCAGAGTAAAAAGCAACAATACAGACCTGAGCCATAATCGGATTGCTTGCATCTGCTAGTGGAGTGAGACGTAGTCGTTTTGAGACATCTGCTCCAGGCTCATCAGTATTGTCATCAGTATTTTCAAACCTCATTCTATCCTCCTTGTGTCCCATGAACTGTTCTCCAAAAGGTAGCCTTATAAATCTCGCAATACAGTCTTTTTCTGACCGACTACTAACATGTTCAGACACTTTTTTCCAGTCTTCCCCATAATGCAAGACAGCCTCAAGCAAGTGAAGAGTTTCTTTGTCTGTCCAATCTGGTTTTGCATCTTCAGTAATTTCAACTCTCTTGAAGTTAGCAGGAGACAGGCCCGGCCGGTAGTTATTATTTACATAGCATCTAGCACAAAGACTTATATCTGCCTGATCACATACAAAAGGTTGATAAGAACTTAGTAACTCTTCAAATTAAAAATTCAAAAAGTCAATGAAAAAGTTTCAGCCAACATGGTAAGAAATAAGAATGGCAAGCGATGACAATAGTTGAACTGGTCTTTGTTGCTCACTTCAATTGGCATGAACTTGATCCAAATCGTTTACATGTCCATGTTACTTTGATGGTAAAAAATAACTGTTCAGAGTGTCTAACACTCTAACTTAAAACTTCATTAAGTGTTGATAAGTTCTGACTAGTGACTACAAGTCTACAATCATACCCTCCTAAAACTCAACAAATGTAGTTAGTACAAAAGCTGAATCAACACATCAATGCCTGAATGACTTTGTATGTTCATAAATGAGAAGCATTGTTCTAAAACCAGCCTATTAGGCGATATGAAACACTTCCAATTTATATTCAGAAGAAACAAAATCTAGCCACCTTTCATCAAAAGGTTATTTTCTCCCAGTCTTGATGCCCTTTCTTGACAACAATAAGAAATACTTCAATATTTGCAGGTGATATTGTGCACAGAAGTTGCACTGTGACCTTAGTTTAAAATTCAGAAGCAAATAAATATGACAATTGTCAAAGACAAATATGCTTATATTACATGGGATCTTTTTTTCAAAAAGTTGTCTGCTCGCATTTCCTAATACTCTTCCCAGGAGACATGTCAATGGAGATAACATGGACCATAGGACCCACCAGGAGGGCAGAAACACATCCAACCCCCACCGAATTCATAACCACAGAACTATTGCTCCTTCCAGAAACCACATATGCAGATTTTGGCAACTCAATTTATCTTAATGTTGCGAGCAAAGACACAATACTTTTATATGGACAGTTATCTCTTGATTGATTCTGAGTGGAAGGGATAAGAATAGCTAGAGATATGAGGGGATCCTGATTGGTATTATTTCTATAGCTAGAGATATGAGATCTTGATTGGTTCTGTTTGCATAAACCATAAAGATCTCCTCCCTGTATATATGTAACCTTTGATCCCTCAATCATCTATCCAATGCACAGAAGTTCATATGTTCTCACTTTTGCACTGCAACTGCGCTAATTGGTGTCGCACATCCCAAATAGTCACATCGAAGAGTTAAGATAATTTTATTCGGGCCTAAATGTTTGATTTGTGTTACCAAATCTATATCTGCAGCAGAAAATTGATGCAGTGGTACTATATCCCTACAGAAAATGTATGCAGTGGTACATATTATACCAAATCCAAAATACACACCTTGTCGCAGGCGTAGTAAGCAAGCCCACACACGGTGCGGCACCCGGTACAGAGCTTCCTGGGTGCAGTTGCCCCAGAAGGCAACGAGGACTGTTGTGCAGCCTCTTCCCTCTTCTCTTTAGCTTGCTTTGACCCCGATGGCAAAGCACCGTAGTTGATAAGCCCCCATTCCTCAAGGAAATCGAAGACGCGGCGGACTGAGCCGACGTCGCCAACAAGGCCCCTCCGAGCCTCCGTGAGCGTGAGCCGTCGACCCGGCCGCGCCCGGAACCTCCGTATCAGGGAGTCGCGGTAGTACTTGTACGCGTGCGGGCCCCGGCACCCTGACGCCGCGGCGGCCTCCCCCACGAAGAACTCCGGCAGGAGGCGGCGCTCCGTGTCGTGGATGGAGTCGAACGAGAACCACGCTGCGAAGGGAAGCCCCGATTAGGGTTCCAGGTTTTAGCCTCCGCAAGAGGTAGAAGCACGGTGCTAAGACACGGGTTTGGTTACCTGAATAACTAGGGACGGTGATGATGTAGGATGGATCCTCCGCTCCGGCTGCGGCGGTGATGGCGGTAGAAGACGAAGGGGTGGGAGGAGCCTCTGACTTGACGGGGCCCAAGGTGGAAAGCGCCCGGAGATGAGGTGGCGCGGCAGGGCGTGGATGCAGAGGTGTTGGTGTAGGTACGAGGTTGGCTGTGGCCGCCGGCGCCGTCACCGTCGCCATCGTTGTCGCCGTTGTGGCCATCGGAGGTGGAAGGGGAGGAGAGGCGGAAACGCGGTCGCTGGCCTGGGCTCGATAAAAGAAGGGACATGTGCGTGTTTATTGGGCTTATAGCGTATGCATTGGGCCACCAGTGTGTGTTTTTTTGGGTGCTCCCACTGTCTAAACGGAACGTTTAGTTAGAAGAACGGGAGGGACTGAGGTGAATCCCCTTCTAATTAAACAAACCATTAATCCCCGCTTAATCAAATAAAATCTAATGATTTCAGTCTTACAAATATCTAATATTCAAAAAACAATTAACAAAGCAATGTAAGGCTGAGATGTTGTACTAAATGTGAGTCAATATGTGTTTGGTTTGTCTTTGGCTAGGATTTTGTCTCCAAAAGCTAGACCCTGTTTGGTTTGGGGTGATTAAACTTTAGTCATTTTTAATCTCTAAAGAAGTAAACATAGTGACTAAAGTGGGGTGATCAAACTTAAGTTCTTTAGTCACCAAGGAGTGACTAAAAGAGAATAAAGTGGGATTTTTACCTCATTTGTCGTCTCATCTTTCTTAGTGTGGCAGACATCTACTAATTAATAAGAGTAATACAGTCATTATTCGCACCAATTAATAGATTTAGTCAGGTTTAGTCACTCCAACTAAATAGGGTAATTAATGGAGTGTTTGGTTTGAGAAATGATATAGTCCATCATCTTCTCACTCCTTACTTTTTTGTTTGGTTTGTGGAATGGAGTGAGTTAATCCATCACCACCTCATTCCTCATAGTTAGTTGTTTAGTACTAATATGTGGAATGGAGTCATTCCACCAAATTTGAAGAATGGACCTATGATGCACCACTTTATTTTGGATAGAGTGATTCATCAAACCAAACACCTCATAAGTGACTAAACTTTAGTTTAGTCAGGTGACTGGACGAACCAAACGGAGCCCTAAACGGGCTAAATCCAGCTAACTTTTTTTTCTAAAAACCCAACTTTTTTGTAATGCAAAATTAAAAGTATATCTAGACCTGCTTTTTGCAGATTTCATATTAAAGAACATTGCAATATATATATGAAAGAATTGTTAGCGGCTTTCACCAAACAACTTTTAGCTTTTTCTCTATCTCTACTATATTAAAGCACCAATTTCAACGATCGCACCGAGTCAATATTTTCAAAAAAACTACATTTTTAGAATCAACACGTACTCCTATAGTCCTATAATCTCTTGTCTACTACTATAATAAGAGAGTTTATGTAAAAAGTAAGATGAAATTATATATAAGTGAGTGTTTGAACTTTGGATGTTAGCTCCACATTCATACACACCTAATCAATAGAAAACATATATTTTATGCTTTATTAAAACAAAATCTATCTTGTGTCTATATATATAAATCGTAGCAACGTACGAGATACAGTCAATGAGGCATCATTCATCAAACTCTAGATACCAAGCACAACCTTAAGATCCCTAGCACCAAACACTGCTCCATACAAGTAGTGCTGGGAATTGGGCCGGGCCGGACCAGCCCGGTCCAAGCCCATCATGCTTCGTGCAAAACGGATTCGGGCCAGGAAAGTCGAACAAACTTTTGGGTCGTGTCGTGTCAGTCCGAAGTGCAAAAACAGTGGCCCAGCCTGACCCTAAACCACGTCATGACTTCGTTGGACCGTGTCAGCCCAAGCCCGACCCGAATATTTGACCATATAATATCAAAATATCACAACCACATGAAGTACATAACTTACTAAATTAAAGATATTAAATAATCCTAACATTATTTGACCACATAAACTTCAAATATCACAACAATATAAAATTGATATCTTACTAAATTAAAGAAATTAAATAAATTGGGCATAATTGGGCAGTGCCGGCTCAAGCCCAGCCCATCTGTGCGAGCCGTGCTGGGGCCCAACGGGTCGGAATTTAGGGTCCGGCCTAGATCCGCCTTCAGGCCGTGCTAACCCGGCCCATATTATTTTATGTTGGGCTGTGCTTTGGGCTCCATTTTTGGGTCGTGCTCGTGATGGCCCGAAAAGCTCAGTCCATATTCCCAGCACTGCATACAAGCATCGCGAAAACTGCACGAGGTAACATGAACAAGATCACGACGCCAGCTAAATAATTTGGTCAATAAGATCAAGGATGTAAATGGTCGGTAAAATCCGGTAAATTTCCGGTACCGTTTACCAGATTTTTCCAGCCGTTTTCGGATTTATCGGGATATACGGAAAACGGGACGGAAACGGTATAGGTTTTTTCGGAAACGGTACGGTAAACGGTGAGACAAACTTACCGTCCGTTTTCGTATTTCTCGGGAAACTCCGGTATATTCCCGTATTTGTCCCGTATTTTCCCGGCCCACGAACCTGCCAATCAACCATCAGCCTTTCAACCGGTCAGCCCATCCCCACGGCTATGGCCCATGGGGCCATGTTGGCCACACGCCACATGCCCACGCAACCAAGGTCCAAGGCAGTAAGGCTGGCAGCCTGGCACCACGCATTGACGCATGTGGAGTTGTGGACACACAGCCGCCGCCGCCCGCCTGTTCGTGTTCCTGTGCCGCTGTGCGAGACGGCGACTGCGAGTGGCTGAGACGGCGAACGGCGAGGCGTCTCCGGAGTCTGGACTGCGGCTGTGGACAACGACGCTGTGACGACGACTCGGCGAAGCCCCAAGCTGCCAAGACCCCAGGTCCCCATCCATCTCTGCCTCTCTGGTCATCTCCTTCCCCTGGTCGATCTGCAGGCGCCGACCATCCATAAACTCGCCACGGCCACTACCGCAGCGGTCCGGTCAGGAGGGGCGAGAAGAGGAACTGCGGCTCGCATAGTCGCACGCATCGAAGCCGCTACGGTCTGCGCTCTGCGGTGGTGGGCTCTGGCGCAGCCGCGCAGGGGCGTGGGGGACCTAATTTTAGCTATGTGTGTTTGGATCTGATAAACAATCGTGTTTTAAGACTTATGTATTGTGTGTTAAAATTTGAGTGGACATGTATAAGTGTATGGCCAATTATATGTGGACAAGATTATGTTTTGTGTACTATTGTGAATGAGACTTGTTTGTGGCTATGAATGAACAATTGTGAGGTTAGGATTTGTTTATTGTGAGCTTTTCCGATTACAATTATCGTTTCCCGATCAATTCCGAGCTATTTTGCTCGGATTTATCCGTTTTCGATATACCGGAATTTACTGGTCGTTATCCGTTTCCGACTTTCCCGTTTACCGATTCCGGCCGAACAAAAAATTATGCGGGTGAAAACGGCGAGAGGTTTTTTCCGACCGTTACCGACCGTTTTCACCCCTAAATAAGATGACCAAAAGCAGTGTGACAAGGGGTGCGGTGTGGTCGTGCGGACCTGCAACTACAAGAAACGACATGCCCCATGCCCCCATCACCATCACTCCATCAGCAATCATGCAATCAGTCAAACAGCTTTGGTTGGCGGAACGATGTGGGAATGGACAGTGGACACCACTAAGGGGGTGTTTGGTTTGCCCCTGCTAAAATTTAGCCCCTATCACATCGAATGTTTGAACCTCCGCTCGGGGTATTAAGCGGGTGTTTGGTTGCTCCTGCTAAAGTTTAGCCTGGGTCACATCAAGCGTTTAGCTTTTAAATAGGAGTATGAAATATAGACCCAACCAACTGGACTAGATTCGTCTCGTCTTTTAATCTTCGGCTGACAAATTAGTTTTATAATCCGACTACATTTAATACCCGGAACAGAGGTTCAAACATTCGATGGGACAGGAGCTAAATTTTAGCAGGGTGTAACCAAACACCACCTAAATGTAGTCGGATTATAAAACTAATTTCTCAGCCGAAGATTAAAAAGTGAGACGAATCTAGTACAGTTGGTTGGGTCTATATTTCATACTCCTATTTGAAAGTCAAACGCTTGATGTGACCCGGGCTAAACTTTAGTCCATAGAACCAAACACAGCCTAACAGGCAAACGACATGCCCCATCACCATCAGTCCATCAGCAAGCACGAAGAATACTTTGTGTGCCACTGTGCGTTTAGTTGCCGTGAAAAAGGTATTGTAAACAAAAAGTTGTTCAAACTTCAAAAACTGGTGTGAATTGTCCACTATAAGCAAATTGTATATTGTCTGTTTAACTATGTCTCTTAATCAACATATCTAATTAAAAATTGATTTCACATTTATGTTCTTAATATTTTTTACAAATAAATAATTTTTAGTTCCATTTGTAATATTTATTTATTAAAAAATTTTATTTCATTACTTATAACACTTTATTATTTTAATCATATTTTAGTTTCAATTTATTGTGTCTGTTTATTAATATAGCTACATCGATAAGCAGTAAAAGTAGAATCCAAGCTGCTTTCAAATTTGTACTACATAAAACATGCTTTTTAAAGTAGCTGCGGAAAAGCTGTTCGTCTTTGGTTTAGCTTTTGCTTTTCTAAAGCATAAGCATGTTTCAAAAAACTAAGGGTGGAAATGAGCTAAGCCGATTGCAGTTCGGCTCAGCTCTTTCATCTGACGAGCCCGAAAAATCGGCTCGGTTCGGTTCGTCTCGCTCATGGAAACTTGCACTACAAATTATAATATAAAAATCTCAAAAGTAATTTAAATAACATATTTTAAATCAGTAAAATAAATATATTACTAATATAATATAGAAAATAGATTAGATTTGCATAGTAATCTTAAAAAACATAAATTAATTGTCTATTTGTATTAACATTATATATGAATTAGGATTTTATGTGACCAATTGTTATTGGATCGAGTCACGAGCTAGCTTACGAGCCGAGCTGGCTCGCTCTTTTCACGAGCCATAAAAACAGGCTTGATTCGAACTTGTTCTGAGTGCCAAGTTAGTCTAAACCGAGTCTAATTTAATAACAAAATCTCTTCATCCATAAAATAAAATAAAACTACTTCACGAAATAAAATGTTCAAGTTCTTCTAGATGACACTAAATAATTAAGTGATGGCGCATCTCGAAGGACGAGACGATGGCGCGAGAGAGAAATCGGGTCGTGGTGTGATGGTGTCATTGAGAGTTTCTTTAGAACGTTTTGTATTGTAATACATGATAGATAAATTATTTTTTAAATGGTAAGGAATAAGGAGAGTAAATAAAAATATATAAAGTAAGGCTGAAATAGTGTTTTAGATACAATCCGTCCGCATAAAAACTATTCTCATGTTACGAAGAAGTCATAAGGTACGTGTACTAGATATAAAAACCAATAGCTAATGTAACATTGGTTTTAAGTAACACTAGTCGGTAGCCCGTACGTTACGACGGCTTACAACAATACCTACATAAACTATCCACCAAAAAAATTCAAGGTTTTTTATTGATTGTCTTCGCTTTCCGTATAATATTTTTTGATTTGATTAACTGATGTTATTGTTTACTGCATACAATATATCTTGGTACAACACAGCTAATGAAGTGAGCGGTTAGAAGAGAGTTCACAACGACTGATTGAATGAACAGAGATTATAAATTGACATAATTCCACCATACAGAGACCATATAAGAGAAAGTTTGTGAGCTCAAGTTTCTAAAATAAGTCACATGAACTCAAACTTATAAAAGATAGATCAAAATTTGAAGTGATTGCTAAAGTCAGACATGAATAAAAATTAGATGTGCTCCATATAAATTATGCTACTTCGTAACAATTACTAACGTTTAAAACCAATAAAATAACCTTTCGTTTTACTGTTAGTGTGACAAATCATTGTTGCTCCATACAATTCGGCAACCTTAAACACCATGGAGTCCATTGCTTCAATGCGTCTCAGAAACGACCTAATGCTTGCAAGAGCCAAGAACGTTGTGCCGTGATTGAGCTGTACCCTCGGCCCGTAGTGCTTGTCCGGGTCGACACGATTATATATTTTTATTTTACAAACAAACGTATATACATATATACAATTTATATTCAATATTAAAAACATCTGATCATGATGTTCTACTGGTTAGACAGCTTCACCCAGTGTCAACCGCCCTTCTTCCATCATCAAGGCGTGCAACGGATTAATTTAAAATAGCTGTGAGGGGTTATTTGTAAAAAGATAACGCGAGACGACCATTGAAACTGGTGCTTTAAGTATAGTATAGATTAGCGATAGTGTTATGCTACTTCCATTCTCAAATACTTGAGACCGGTTAGAGCATCTCCAACTATTACATAAAAAGTTTCTAAATCTCAGTTTAAGAAGTTATTAGAAAAAACATGTCTCTAATGGTATCCTAAACGATGTTGCTAACTTTAAAAAGTTGCTATTTTATCCTTTCTTATCCCCACATTTGGCAACCCGAGAGAGACTCCTCAAAGCATTTTTTCGAGTGAAATTAGTGTTATATGTCTTCTGTTTTTATTCTCTTATATTTTTTATTAATAAACTTCGAGCTACTACATGGAAAAGAATTTTGCTGCATGTTACACTTTTTTATTTCTGCAATTTGCAATTTAGGTCATGTTTGGAATCGATGAATCATAGAGATTTGTGTCTGTGTTGTACGCATAATTTTAGAACCATTGTAGGAACAATATTGAAAGTCGCCTAGAGGGAGCGTGAATAGGCGAAACCTGAAATTTATAAACTTAAACACACACTAAGGTCGCGGGTTAGCGTTAGAATTTAATTCAAGTCTGAAAAAGTATTTATCTTGCTAGGAGTTGCTCAAAGAATGCGGATGACGTGTGGGAGCAAACTCAAATCGATACTAGCAAGAAAACGTTAGAGAGGGGAAAACAAATCAAACAAGAATCAAGGCGAGTGAACACGATGATTTGTTTTATCGAGGTTCGGTTCCAAAGAACCTAGTCCCCGTTGAGGAGGTCACAAAGACCGGGTCTATTTCAACCCTTTCCCTCTCTCAAACGGCCACTTAGACCGAGTGAGCCTTTTCCTTAATCTCTCGGGTCACTTAGACCCCGCAAGGACCACCACACACTTAGGTGTATCTTGCTTCGATTACAAGTCTCTTGAGAAATAGAAGGAAAAAAGAAAAGGCCAAACCAAGCGACAAGAGCAATAAAAGAACACAAGTGATCCTCTCACAAGCCCTAACGCACTAGAGTTGATTTTGGGGCTTTGAGTGGATTGATTGCTTTGATTGTGTCTTGGAGTGTTGGGCTTTTGCTCTTGCAGTGAATGAAGAATTCAGAAGGCTTGGATGGGAGTGAATGAGGTGGTTGGGGTTATTTATAGCCTTCCAACCACTTCTAGCCGTTGGCTGATTTTTGCTAGCGATGGGCGCACCGGACAGTCCGGTGCGTGCCACATCAGCGCAACCGTTAAGGTTCGGAGCTGGTCGACCGTTGGAGCCTTTGTTGTATTGCTGTACGGGACAGTCCGATGCCACACCAGACAGTCCGGTGCCCTCTGGCTTCTAAGCTCTAACTTCTGCCGCGACACTGTAGCGCACTGTTCCTCTGCGCAGAGAGCCGTTGGCGCGCAGGGAGCCGTTGCTCCGCTGGCTCACCGGACAGTCTGGTGGCACACCAGACAGTCCGGTGAATTATAGTGAAGCGTGCCTCTGGATTCCCGAGAGTGGCCTATTTGAAGCTGTACGGCCCTAGTGCACCAGACACTGTCCGGTGGCACACCGGACAGTCCGGTGCGCCAAAAACCAGCACACTCTAGGTCCTTTGCTCCATTTTTAATTGGGTCCCTAACTAGATTTCTTTCTTGGTTTGTGTTGAACCTAATGCACATGTAATATATGATATCTAGACAAACTAGTTAGTCCACGTGTTTGTGTTGATCATCAACCACCAAAATTAGTTATAGGAAATGGTTAACCCGATTTCCCTTTCAATCTCCCCCTTTTTGGTGAATGATGCCAACACTAACCAAAGCAAATATAAAGTGCAGAAATGTAACTAGTTTGCATTTATGACGAATGCGCATAGGTTACTTAGAGTTAAACCAATTGAAAGTATCACTAAGAATGAATGGTTTGCTTTTCTTTTATTTAACATTTTGGACCACATTTGCACCACTAGTTTTCTTTTTGCAAATCTTTTGGAAATCTATTCAAAAACTTTTGCAAATAGTCAAAGGTATAGGAATATGATTGCAAGAAACGTTTTTAGGATTTGAAATTCCTCCCCCTGTTTCAAATGCTATTTCCTTTGACTTAGTAAAAGCTCCCCTGAATGAATTCTCCCCTTAGCTTTCAAGAGGGTTTTTGAAACAGATACCAATTTAAAAATTGACTTCTAAAGATACCAATTGAAAGACCAATTAAAAATCCATGCCAATTGAAATAAAATTTCCTTTTTGAAAGATCTTAATGCTAATTTGAAAAATACACTAACATTTTAAAATGATGTTGGTGCGGTCCTTTTGCTTTGGGCTTAATACTTTCTCCTCCTTTGGCATTAATCGCCAAAAATGGAGAACTTGAGAGCCCTTTAATATTTTCTCCCCATTGATAAAGGAAATATGAGTGAAATATTATACCAACTGAGAGTTTGCGGAGTAACGACAAAGGGTAAATGATACTGTCAGAGTTTGGAGTGGAAGCCTTGTCTTTGCCGAATACTCCATTTCCCTTTCAATCTAAGACTAATCATAGAGATATACTTGAAAGCACATTAGTCTTAGCCTTGGCACAAGAAGAATAAGAAATATACATTTGTACCAAATGAAAGAGATATAATCAAAGGTATATAAATAAGCTATGTGTGCAATGTTTCAATCAAAATTTCGAGAATCAAGTATATTTAGCTCATTCCTAAGTTTGCTAAAGGTTTTCTCATCTAGTGGCTTGGTAAAGATATCGGCTAATTGATTGTGGGTGTTTACATAAGCAATTTCGATATCCCCTTTTGTTGGTGATCTCTCAGAAAGTAATACCGAATATCAATGTGTTTAGTGCGGCTGTGTTCAACGGGATTATCCGCCATACGGATTGCACTCTCATTATCACATAGAAGAGGGATTTTGCTCAGTTTCTAGCCATAGTCCCTAAGGGTTTGCCTCATCCAAAGTAATTGCGCACAGCAACGGCCTGCGGCAATGTACTTGGCTTCGACGGTGGAAAGATCTACGGGGTTTTGTTTCTTAGAAGCCCAAGACACTAGAGATATTCCCAAAAACTGACAAGTCCTTGATGTGCTCTTTCTATCTATTTTACACCCTGCATAATCGGCATCAGAATATCCAATTAAATCAAATGTAGGTCCCCTGGGTTATCAAAGCCTAAACTTAGGAGTGTGAACTAAATATCTCATGATTCTTTTCACGGACCTAGGGTGAACTTCCTTAGGATTTCCCTGGAACCTTGCACACATGCATACAGAAAGCATAATGTCCGATCGAGATGCACATAAGTAGAGTAAAGATCCTATCATTGACCGGTATACCTTTTGATCTACGGATTTACCTCCCGTGTCGAGGTCGAGATGCCCATTTGTTCCCATGGGTGTCTTGATGGGTTTGTCGTCCTTCATTCCAAACTTCTTAAGTATGTCTTGAATGTACTTAGTTTGGCTGATGAAGGTGCCCTCTTGGAGTTGCTTGATTTGAAATCCTAGGAAATACTTCAACTCCCCCATCATAGACATCTTGAATTTTTGAATCATGATCCTACTAAACTCTTCACATGATGACTTGTTAGTAGATCCAAATATAATATCATCAACATAAATTTGGCATATAAACAAGTCTTTAGCAATAGTTTTGGTGAAGAGAGTAGGATCGGCTTTTCCGACTTTGAAGCCATTAGTGATAAGAAAATCTCGCATGCATTCATACCATGCTCTTGGGGCTTGCTTGAGCCCATAAAGCGCCTTTGAGAGTTCATACACATGGTTAGGGTACTCACTATCTTCAAAGCCAGGAGGTTGCTCAACGTAGACCTCTTCCTTGATAGGGCCATTGAGGAAAGCACTCTTCACGTCCATTTGATAAAGCTTGAAGCCATGGTAAGTAGCATAGGCAAGTAATATATGAATTGACTCAAGCCTAGCTATGGGTGCATAAGTTTCATCAAAGTCCAAACCTTCGACTTGTGAATAACCTTTGGCCACAAGTCGGGCTTTGTTCCTTGTCACCACACCATGCTCGTCTAGCTTGTTGTGGAATACCCACTTGGTACCTACAACATTTTGATTAGGACGTGGAACTAATTGCCATACCACTTTCCTTGTGAAATTGTTGAGCTCCTCTTGCATTGCCACCACCCAATCTAGATCTCTCAGTGCATCCTCTATCATGTATGGCTCAATAGAACACAAAAGAGTAATGCTCACAGAAATGTGCAACTCGAGATCTAGTGGTTACCCCCTTATGAATGTCACCAAGGATGGAGTTAACGGGGTGATCTCTTTGAATTGCTTGGTGGACTCTTGGGTGTGGTGGTCTTTGATCCCTTATTTCTTGATAATCTTCCTTGTCTTGATCATCTTCATATCCCCCTTGATCCATGTCCTCCTCTTGAGGTGGCTCGTCCTCTTGATCTTCATCTTCATCATCTTGAGCCTGATCCTCGTCTTGAGTTGGTGGAGATGCTTGCATGGAAGATGATGGTTGATCTTGTGTTTGTGACGGCTCTTCAGATTCTTTTGGACATACGTCACTAATGGACATGTTCCTTAGCGTGACGCACGAAGCCTCTTCATCATCTAGTTCATCAAGATCAACTTGCTCCACTTGGAAGCCATTAGTCTCATCAAACACAATGTCACAAGAAACCTAAACTAATCCAGTGGATTTGTTGAAGACTCTATATGCCCTTGTGTTTGAGTCATAACCAAGTAAAAAGCCTTCTACAGCTTTAGGAGCAAATTTAGATTTTCTACCTCTCTTAATAAGAATAAAGCATTTACTCCCTAAGACTCTAAAATATGAAACATTGGGCTTTTTACAAGTGAGGAGTTCATATGATGTCTTCTTGAGGATTCGGTGAAGGTAGAGCCGGTTGATGGAGTAGCAAGCAGTGTTAATCGCCTCGACCCAAAACCGGTCTAGTGTCTTGTATTCATCAAGCATGGTCCTTGCCATGTTCAGTAGAGTTCTATTCTTCCTCTCTACTACACCATTTTGTTGAGGTGTGTAGGGAGAGGAGAACTCATGCTTGATGCCCTCCTCCTCAAGAAATCATTCAATTTGTGAATTCTTGAACTCCGTCCCATTGTTGCTTCTTATCTTTTTGATTCTCAATCCGAACTCATTTTGAGCCCGTCTTAAGAATCTCTTTAAAGTCACTTGGGTTTGATATTTTTCCTGTAAAAAGAATACCCAAGGGAAGCGAGAATAATCATCCACAATAACTAGACATTACTTACTCCTGTCGATGCTTATATAAGCGATCGGGCCGAATAGGTCCATGTGGAGTAGCTCAAGCGGCCTGTCCGTCGTCATTATGTTCTTGTGTGGATGATGGACTCCAACTTGCTTCCCTGCTTGACATGCGCTACAAATCCTGTCTTTCTCAAAATGAACATTTGTTAGTCCTAAAATGTGTTCTCCCTTTAGAAGCTTATGAAGATTCTTCATTCCAACATGGGCAAGTCGGCGATGCCAGAGCCAACCCATGTTAGTCTTAGCGATTAATCAAGTGTCTAGTTCAGCTTGGTTGTCATTAAAATTAACTAAGTATAGCTAACCATCTAGCACTCCCTTAAATGCTATTGAATCATCACTTCTTCTAAAGACAGTAACACCTACATCAGTAAATATACAGTTGTAGCCCATTTTGCATAATTGAAAAATAAAAAGCAAATTGTAATCTAAAGAATCTACAAGAAAAACATTGGAAATAGAATGGTCGGGAGATATAGTTATTTTACCCAAACCTTTGACCAAACCTTGATTTCCATCCCCGAATGTGATAGGTCTTTGGGGATCTTTATTTTTCTCATAGGAGGAGAACATCCTTTTCTCCCCTGTCATATGGTTTGTACACCCGCTATCGATTGAAGCGTCCCAATCCTCTGGGACTCAAATGTGATACAATTACTAGTCCCAGGAGGCTAGTAAACACATTTATATATCAGATGATTCCAAATCTGCTTAAACGAGACAAACCTATAAATGTGGCGATCAACTTTAAGAGTTGGTCCACAACTCAGGACATATCATCAGAGTGGGGCTGAAGCAGCCCGATATACGCAGCGAAGGAACAAGGCCACCACCATGTCCAAATCGGACAAAACATTCCCCTTCCTTATCATCCTGATGCTCCCCAGTCGTCATAATCCTAGGGTTCAGACCGTGCAAGTTCAGATCAAGCGACTACCCATACAGTCTCGAGTGGTTATACTTGATAAGAGTATAGGTAAGGAGTGATGACAAACCGGTCCTTAGGCGAGAGGGACAATCCTTCATGCTCACACCTAACCCGGCTGAGCCATCACCTTAGGCCCTCCCCTAAACCAGGGAGTCCCTGATCATCCCACTCAAGGGTGATAAGGGTGACAACCTGAAAGGGAAATGTGCCCTTGGGCCATTTCTATTATTGTTTTAGTGATTAGATGCCCAACACATTGTTTTGAACTCATATGTGCTAAGTAGGTGATAAGTGCACATTAAAGAACAAGGTATATTTCTAGACTTAGTAAATTGTTTTCTATTACTAACATGTTTATCTAAGTGCTAGAAACAGTGCCAAGAAAAGAAGAAAAGAATTGGAGAAGATATGGCTCAGGACAGTCAAAACCAGCACCAGCCTGGCACACCGGACTGTCCGGTGGTGTACCGGACAGTGTCCGGTGCCCCAGTGTAACGCCCTGAATTTGGGGGTGGAATTTTTCTTCTTTTTTTTACTCACTAAATTCAGGCGTTACTCTCTTTTCTTCTCTCGTTTCGCTCCTTATTCCCAATTTCAAAGCAGTATAGTGACGGGTGTCCGTGTCATGTATAAACAAAACCTAAGTTTCATGGGTGTTGCATCATGCCGAAGCACATTTCTTTGTTTGATGTCGCGTGTTCGTCTTGTCCAATTTTGGATTCCGGTTCGCGATTGGATTCCGTTTAGTGGTCGTGCGTGTCGTGGGTTTCGATCCACGATGTGACCCAGCCTAGCCCAGCCCAGCCTAGCCCGGCCTGGTCCGGCCCGCGTGCCCCTGGCGCCCTGCCCTCCCCATGCGCGCGCCCCATCCCTCCCCCTAATCCCGTTGTCTCGTTTGATTTTCTCCCGCGCAGTAACCTCCCTCTCTCTCTTCCACCTCTCTCTCTCCCCATGGTGCCCTAGGGTTTGGAGACGTGATCGCTGGAGTTTGGATCCCCGGAGGTGAGTTTTCCCCTCCCCTTCCCTTCTCTCTCTCTCCCCCTCCCTTTCTTCTTCCCCTGGCCACGCGCGCGTCCCTCCCCTGCTCGCGCGCCCGCCCTAGCCACGCGCCCCTGCCCCGGCGAGCCCCCCCGGCCCCGCGCTCGGCCGCGCGCGCCCCTCTCCTCTCTGTCCCGCGCCCCGGCGGCGGCTCAGCCGCGCCCGACCCCACGCCCGGCGAGCCCCTCCCTATGCGCGCCATGCCCCGGCGATGGCTCGACCGCGTCGTGCCCTCCCCGGCGAGCCCCCTCCCCAGCCCCGGCGGCGGCTCGGCCCCGTGCCCCTCCCCGACGGGCTTTTCCTGCCGCGACCCGCCCTGTCGAGCCCCCTGCCCCGGCGAGCCCGCCCGCCCCGCGCCCTAGCCGCGCTGTGGCTGCGCGCCTTGACCGCGCGCCCTCGGCCGCGTGCCCCGGCCGTGCCCCGGCCTCGCGCCCCGCGTGCCCGTAGTCGCACTGCGTTTAATCCTCGTTTTAATCCTTTTTTAATTTTTGTTTGGTCGATGTGCTGCGTCGCGCGCTTCGCCGCGCGACGGTTCATTCTAATTTCATTTATTAATGTGTTGCGTCGCGCGCTTCGTCGCGCGACGATTCTTTAAATTTATATTTATTAATGTGTTGTGTTGCGCGCTTTGTCGCACGACGATTCTTTTAATTTATATTTATTACAGTGCTGCGTCGCGCACTTCATCGCGCGACGATTTGTTTTAAATGCAGTTCTGTTGATGTAAGTCGTCGTGCATTTCGTCGCGCAACACTTAACGTTTATCTATAATTAATGCAAGAATCTCGTTGCACGCTCGGTCGCGCGGCGAGTCATTTATTTCTTAATTCAATTTAAATATTGCGTTGTACGTCTCGCCGTGCGACCACTCCCTTTCATTCATCTTTATCTATTTATAATAATTAAATGTGGAACATGATCTTACTTTATGCTGAATGCAGTGGCCAAATTAATGCCCTTCTGTTTAAACGAGTGGTTTAATTTCTGATTATGTAACGTGATCGCTTCTCGACGGTAGACTCGACCGTCAGTTCCTCTTTCTCGCTTAACCGTAATTACGAGCCCCGCGTTGAACGTCTGTTTGATTATTGCATTCCATGGTATGGTGTACTGTTCTTTTGTATTAAATGTGTGGAATGTATGTTTGAACTCGTATAGAGAACGATCTGGTTGAAGAGCCCGAGGAACTCACAGGAGAAGTCCCTGAGCAGCAGCTGGTTGGTGGAGGCAAGTGTCCCTTGACCTATCTTTGTCCTATACATTGTATAATTCACTTCCCGCATTTACACAGTTATACCTAAGGATTGACTAGCTTTTGTTATCCATGTCCTTGTTTACCTATTTGGGTTGGATTATTATTGTTTAGCTTCATGCTATTGCTCAACACTAATCAATGAACATGATGAGATTTATCAATGATACGCTGTTTTCCCTCCTTTATTATGATTATATTTGTGGCTTTTAAGGGGGCTCGAGCGGTTTCTCGAGTGCCTCTCCATAAGGACCTGTTCGTTGGATGACCGCCCGGGAAAACAGTGCAACCAAGAGGGTGGAGTGGGACGCCCTTAGCTGAATAATTAGAGGAACCGGGGTGTAGTTCGCTTAGCCGTCATGCCGTTAATGGGGATCGGTGTATGCGACTCGCTCTACCAAGGTTGATTTGTCCCTTGAGGAGGAGTGCGGTACATTTAGGAAACCTAACGGACGGCTACAACCCTGGGGAATCTTTGTAAAGGCTACGTAGTGATACCCTGCTGGGTCACCTTGGTAGTGATCAATGGAGAGTCATGATCTCCGGGCAGAGAGGGAATCACGGCTTGTGGGTAAAGTTCGCAACCTCTGCAGAGTGTATGAAAACTGATATATTAGCTGTGCTCATGGTTATGAGCGGCCAAGGGATCTCCAGTGATTAGTGATACTTGATCAGAGATGTTTAGATAACAGGTTGCAATGAGAATGATGGTTTTGGTATTGACTCTGGTGATGGTAAGTGGTATTCTTTCCATTTGGAAAGGGTACGTTTGGGTTAATAACGTGGGTTAATTCTAAAATCTGGCTCTCTCTCTACTAGTAATAATAATCTGACCAACTAAAAGAAACTGTTTGACTTACCCCCACATAAAGCTAGTCCACTACAGCCAAATAGGACACTTGCTGAGTATGTTGATTGTGTACTCACCCTTGCTCTACACACCAAACTCCCCCCAGGTTGTCCGCATTGCAACCACTGCTCAGAAGAAGAAGAAGCCATGGAAGGAGACTTCCAGGAGTTCCAAGATTACGACGAGTTCTAGGCGTGGGTTAGCGGCAACCCCCCAGTCGGCTGCCTGTGAAGGCCGCGTGTATCTACGTTTCTTTTCCGCACTTGATTATTGTAAAGACTATGTGGATGTCTCAAACATATGATGTAATCGACTATTATTTCCCCTTTTATGTCATTATTTGAGCACTGTGTGATGATGTCCAGTTATATAACTGTTGTGTACGTGAATTGCTGATCCTGGCACGTACATGGTTCGTATTTGGTTTGCCTTCTAAAACCGGGTGTGACATAGGTGGTATCAAAGCCGTGCTGACTGTTGGACCGCTAACCTAGAGTAGAATGGTCGTTCTAAGGATTATAGACCCCTATTATAACCTTGACTTTGGTATCCCTTCAAAAGTTGGTCATATCGACCAAACCTATGTTCTACTATATATTATACCTTGCTAAAAATCTTTTGCTTATTCTAATTCCTCATTTTTTTTATGGTTTATTACTTGCTGGTCATATTAGTTCTATTCTCACTCTTATTCTTACGGTGTCTTTTGTAGATGGCTCGTCTTAGACACACTGCACGAAAGTCTGTCATCCCCTTCTTACCCTCTCGTCTCGCGGAGCGTCCGCTTCGCCGTTCGGTGACCGGTCGGTCTAGCCATTTGGAGAGGCTGCACCATCACCTACACGAGGAGCAGGAACGTCGACGGCAGGAGCAGGAGCAGCAGGGCTCTTTTTTCTCGCTCCAGCAGGAGATAGAGTCTGTGAGAAGCTGCTCCCCTGTGCTCCCACTGGAGGCGCCCCCTGCACCACCACTGAGCGCCCCAGTCGCTGGAGTAGCTGATGGAGGAGACCTAGATGATGGAGGTGGCGACGACAGCTCGAGCTTCAGCACCGACCTTTCCGCCGACCAGGAGCCGGAAGGATGGGCTGCTCAACCCATCACTCGCGACGCTGCTCGCGGGTGTCACTTCCACGACGCGCTTGACACCTTGCTACGCCAGGCACTCGACCGGCGTACTTGGTCCATCGAGTATCGTTGTGTGGTCTTCCAGCACAGTCGCGGGGTCTACCCGGACCGCTGGAAGGCGACCTGCTTGGTGCGCCGTCCGGAGAACTGTCTCCGGGGTGCAGAGGTCTGCTCAGAGCACTATTCCATCTCTGAGCACGACTCAGCTGAGGCGGCCATGCAAGATGCCGTACGACGTGCGCTTTCGCACTACTGTTCAGTGCTCGGTAGGGTAGCTAATGGTCTCAACCTGAAGTATTACTCCCGTCGTCCATCTGGCAGCAGAAGAGGCGTGATTGTCTCACCTGTTGGTGAGGACAATTCTAGGTTGAGCAGCACAGTCAACCTAGCCATCGTGCTAAACACGGAGCTGGACCATGCACTAGACGAGCTGAGTAGGGCTCATGCTGAGATCGCCCAGCTGCGGGTTGAGCGCGCGCAGCATCGTCACCTGGAGGATGGCTCCCCCGCTCCCGTCGGGCCTCAGCACCCATACCGCTCACCTCGGCGTGGACACCAGTCTTATGGCAACCCCGACTGCAAGACCAAGTGTTGGGGGCCTTCGGCTTTCGAAGGTCCTCAAAAACATGATTTAACAATGTTTCTGGAAGTATAATGCATGAACAGGTACCTTCGGACTTAAGTCGAAACCACAACGTGAAGAAGCACGAGAATGAGTATGAAGGATAGCGCGAAGCCGAAGCTGTGCGTAGGAGAGCTTCGGCATGATAGCAGAAAAGGGAAACCGATTTAAAGATGAAAAGGCTATTTAGACCTCGATGGACTACTATAGAGTTCTTAGCAAATGTAAAGGACATGAGTGTAATTTTACATGGGCTGCGTCCCGTGCCTATAAATAGATGAACAGTAACTCCGTACTGTTCATGTTGACTTGGCATTGATCCTTGCGTCACGCTGGTACTTTTAACTTCTTTCAAGTCGAAGGTACACTTGTAATCTGATATTGTTTCTATTTTTCCATAGTAATAAAATAAAAATGAGATAATGATGATATATGACCGCTTATATTATTTTTTATGCTTTATATGATTCTTTCTTCATCCTTATATGTTATGTTGACGAAGGTATGTCCTTCATTACCTTCGTCCGAAAATCATTATATCCTAAGGGAAATAATGCTTCGAAGGACGAAGGGCTTTAACGTTTTCTGTGTTGCCTTGTTCTTAACTCATAGCACTTGAGAACAAGTCCCCAACATTGGCGCCCACCTCCGGTGAACCCTTTTTCGACCACCTTCAGCAAGCATTGACCTTCGTCATGCCACCAAAGAAAGCTTCGGCAACAGGGGCTGCCGTTCTGCAGCCGCTGGACCCGAACCAGGAGACCCTTTCTCTTCAGGAAGCCCAAAGCCAGAAGAGGAAGGCCACTAGTCCAACACCACAAGAGGATGAGTTGGACCAGGAAATCAGGAATATGGAGATGCTTCATCAGCAGGTCCAGAAAAAGAAGGAGAAGATGGCTCGGTTAGCTGACCTGCAAAGGCAGATTGACGAAGCTACCGAAGAAGTATGTCATCTTGCTCAAGATGAGCAGAATCGAAGGCCATACCACAGAGAATTGCACCAAGAGGGCTTCTTCAACGAGGATGACTGGCATGAGGATTTCCATCATGGAAATTTTGCTTTTGATGATGCTTCTCCTCTGTTAGCAGAACTGCAGGCTACGCCCTGGCCCCCGTCTTACAAGCCACCCCAGCTCCCCATGTATGACGGACACTCAGATCCGAAGCAGTTTCTGATGAGCTATGAAGCAACTATATCTTTGTATGGTGGCAACACTGCTGTCATGGCAAAATCCTTCGTCATGGCAGTCAAAAATGTTGCACAAACTTGGTACTCCTCTCTTCGGCCAGGAACAATCACATCATGGCAGAAGCTGAAGGACATGCTGATCACTAGTTTTCAAGGGTTTCAGACGAAGCTAGTTACCGCTCAAGCCTTGTTCCAGTGCACGCAAGACCAAGAGGAATACCTCCAGGCGTATGTCCGAAGATTCTTGTGTCTGAGGGCACAAGCGTCAACAGTGCCCAATGAAATTGTCATTGAGGCCATGATTAAGGGGCTTCGGCTAGGACCTTCAGCCCAGTACTTCGCCAGGAAACCCCCTCAAACCCTGGAGAAACTGCTTCATAAAATGGATGAATATATCTGTGCTGATAATGATTTTCGACAGAGAAGGGAGGAAGCTTACAGGTTCTCCGAAATGGCCAGGGGCTTTGGAGGGAGGATCCACCCTAGGCACGTCAGATCAATTCATTCCACTCAGAATGACGACAGGGGAAGTCAACAACAGAGGCCGCAATATTCTTCCTAGGCTTCGGGGCAGCAACATAGCTATCCTCGGCCCCCAGCTCCAAGGGGCAGAGGCGCCAGGGGCTTCGGAGGAAGGTTTGGGGATCAGCCCAGGAAAATTTATTGTCTATTCTGCGGTGAGGACAAGGGCCACACTACCAGGATGTGCCACATCACCATCCAGAAACAGAAAGAGATAGCAGAAGCTGTAGCCCAACAGAGCCAGCCGAAGCAAGTCATGCATACTACTTCATACCACTCGCCGTACATTCCAGAGTACGTGGGTAACCATCCTGCAGCCTCTGTTGCTTCGACAAGCCAACCTCAGGCATCTTGGCAATAGCCTCCACCCCACCACCATTGCAACGAGGCCAGCAGCCAGAAGGGAGCCAGCACGTTCATCAGCAACGAGACTTCAGAGAGGAGTCCGAAGCTCGCACAGTCAACAGTACTGTGCCAGAATCAAAGCACATCTACTAGAAGATATCCTACTTCTGAAATAGTTCTGGCATTCGTTATTGTTTTTCTTTTTTAATAGAGAACAATCATTAAAGGCTTAATTTTTTTCTTGTCGTTTTCAATTCCTTGTAATAGCTTCGTTTTGGTCATAGTGGAAATATATCTCTTTTACAGACTCACGAAATCCAAAAAAATTGGCGAAGCACGAAAGTTGCTCTCAAGAGGGAGCGGGTTCATAATCACATTACAAGTTTTGCCGAAGCAATAGAAAGTCGTTCTAAGGAACGCAGTGTAAGTCTCCCGAAGCAACAAAAAGTCGTTCCTAAGGGAGCGCAGTGTAAGTTTTCTGCTCAAAAGTCGTTCCAAAGGGAATGCAGAGCTTACAGCGAAAATAAACGTTGATTCCGCCGACGTAAAAGGCGAAGCGCGAAAAGTCAACGCGAATACCGCTGAAGTAAAAGGCGAAGAAGCTCCTAAGGGAGGCTTACAGCAAAAAATAAACGCTGATTCCGCTGAAGTAAAAGGCGAAGAAGCTCCTAAGGGAGCCTTACAGCGAAAAGTCAGCGCTGATACACCGAAAAATAAGCGGTGAAGCCGAAAAATAAACGGCGAAAAGATTGTGTGCTTCATTAAGGGAATGGGTGTCACAAATACCATTTTGCATATCATAACATCATTACATCATTTTGCATAGCATAACATCATACATCATCTTGCATCAATGGCGCGAGAAGGGGATTCAATGTTGATCTTCGGGGATTGATTCGAAAAAGCAGTGCCAAGGCACAACATAAGTATTGAAAAAGTATAGCTTCGTCAAACTCTAAAATGAAAAGGTGATCTATTGCTTATGAAGCACAATGATTTTACGAAGATCAGATGTTTTTACGAAATATGGATGTTCTTCACAACGCATGAAAAGAAGGGAAGGTGTTTTTTCGCCGAAGGCTCAAAAACGGTATGTACGTAAGGTTTCATGCATCGTAAAGAATTCAATTACAAGCAACTTAAATATTGCATTCAAAATTATAAAAATATTACGCACTTTGTTCAGCAAATATTACATTACAAATGTTTTTACAATAGAAGCTATTCTTCTTTTAAAACTGCTTCTGCAGCTTCGTTCAGCAGTCGATTAACAGCTTCGTCCAGAATAGCTTCGGCCACTTTAGTAACTTCATCTTCTTTTTCTGCTTCTGGGTTGGCCGTCAACTCGAGGGGCTCTGGAGGAGGAGATAGTTCAGCTACGATATAAAACGTAAATAAGTCCGAAGTCGCAAAATTAGTAAATAAAGTTAAAAAAGTTATTAAGTAATACCTATTCGCCTCTCAAGTTCCGCCGCTTTCTCAGCTGCCTTCGTCGCTTCTTTTGAATCATGGGAATCTTTTTCACTCTTTTTTATCATCTCGTGCGCCATCTCTCGGCTGCCATTCTCCCAGATATCAGTAAAGAATTTTCCACCAATTAAGCTTGCTTCGGCCGAGGGATCTTTTGTATCTTCAATAGATAAAGTAGCTTCGGCTTGAGCCAAAGCTTTCACATGGTCGCAGCCCGATTTCTCTAAAATAGCTACGATTCCCCTGGCACCCGAGAAAGCGCAGATATCCCCGCGACCACTCAAAACTTCTTCAAAAGCTTCAACTTCGTTATTGATCCAATCAATTGGGCCTTCAAGATCACCCCTTATGAAGTTGTCTTCGTTAGAAAATGCGCCAACATTGGCGAAACTAGTTTTTATTTTCTTAACACACTCTATAGACTTTTCATAGCACCTCTCCTTGGATGCACGAAGTTCATCAACTGTTTTTTATAAGTGGTTCCTCCAATATACACTAATATCTCGATCAGCCTCTGCAACACCGCATTTTTCTTTAGCTTCGAATAGTTATTTCCGAAGATCTTCGATTTCGTGTTTTTGAGCTTCAGCTTGGGCTTTGGAAGCAGCTTCGTCTTCTCTTATTTTGTTCAACATTGAGTGTAATATTTTATCTTTTTCAAGACCTTCGTTCCTTAGTTCAATCACTTCGGAACGAAGGTTGTTCAAGGCTATGGTATACCCTTCATCTTCGGCACTTTTTTGTGCCCTGAGGGCGTTGCTAAGAATAAGGCCCTGTAAAAAATGCGGTATTAAGTGTAAGCAAATGGAAAATTTTATTTCTAAATACAAAAATCTAATTTTCTCACTTTTAAACTATTGTATGCTAAGTTGTCGGCCAACTTATCTTTTGATAACACTGAGAGCCCATCTTCTAGTGTAGGGAAACCGAAGCTCTTGCCCATCTCTCGGCAGATAGATATCTCTTTGCTGTCTAGGAGACAATACAAGAAGTCTTTTTCCCCGCTGTCGTTGAATACCAGTGCCCCCTTTGGATATTTCAATCTTTGAGCATAGAATTGAGCCTCTTGCTTTTCTTTTTCAGATAATCTTTTTCCCGAAGCATGTCGTATAATATAATCAGGAGCTTCAGATGATGCTTCGGGAATAGGAATGTCGGTTTTTCCAGTCAGAATTACTTCTGCAGCTTCCTTCTCCATCTTTTCTCCAATTTCCAAGGATTTCTCCTTGGCGGGCTCTGAAGGCCCAGCTTCGGTCTCGACTCAGACCTTGGCAGCTTCGACCTCAATGTGTGTTTCCGAAGCTTTGGCAGCTTTCTTCGGAGTAGAGCTTGAAGTTTTTATTGTTTCTAGCACATCTAATACGTTGACCATTCTCTTCCTCTTGGGGGTCGTCGAAAGATCCTTTTGTGCCTTCGGCATTGTCACCTCTGCCGAAGGACTTGTTACTTCCAATATTCTCGTTTTCTCAACCTTCATCCCTTCAATGTTAATGGCCTTCGGCTCATCTGATTTGGCTGACGATGCCTTTGGCGATACAAACGGTTCAATTTTCTGTGTAATCGCAGGTTTCTTACCTTCGGTCACCGAAGAGGTCTCACCGCCAAATTCAGGCACTAGGGCCGGTTCAATATAGCGTGGTCGATGAGTAAGGACCTTCACCCTTTTCCTCTTCGGCGGGCTCGCTCGGAGCAGCTGAAGCATCATCTCTCCCGGAACCCCCACTTTTTCTTTTTTGCCCCTGGGGCGGGTAACGGTAGTTAGGATACATGAACCCAAGAGCATCAAAAACTCTGTTTAGTCTCTTCTTTTTCCGGTTCCCGAAGGCCGTAGATAATGTGTTATCTTCTGCTATGGAGTACAGCCCAAGCAGATCATCGCTTGTAGCTTCGACGCTTTTTAGCCAGTCGTCGTCTGGCTCGATAAACTGGTCTCTAAACCTGAAGGTATATTTTAGTCGAACCAAACCACCTTCGTGGGGATTGTTGATGGATTCTTTTGCCATCTCCCAGTTGGCTAACAATGGCCATGTCCTGTAGGCCACGTGCTCTTGAACTAAGTCCCTTGTCCCGATGAAAGAGCAGACTAACCCGAAGGCCTTGCGACATTCTTCGGCCGCTTCGTCAATTTCCACCTTCGGTTTCTGGAGCCCGAAGCGTTGCCAGATAGGGCGCATGATTATATCTTTAATGTCTACTCGTGCCTTTAAATCATTTTTTACATAAAACCATTCTTTCGTCCAGTCTCCGGGCCATCTCTTCCGAAAAGTCGGTACTGGGGAGCTTGAGCCAGAACGAGCAACGAAGCTATAGCAGCCGAAATTGTTATGATACTGTTCTTTACCCCAGGGCTTCGTCTCATATAACAGTTCATGCATACTGCAGAAACTTTTTTGCATTTGGCTCCAAGCCCTAACTCCTTAAAGCCCACACGAAGATTCCCATTCTTATAATAACTTCGGGGGTAATCTGGTGAAGGTAAATCTGAAATATCTTCAAAACCTTGACTACGAAGCTGCTCAGAGGAAGCCGAAGCCCAGCCTTCAAAAAGCTTTGGAAGATCACGACTTCATTCTCCTCTGGAGTAGGACAAGTCTTCTCTCCATCGTCAGCCCTCACAACAGACATATCCCGAAAGTATCTCCCCCTCATGTTGTCAAGATGGCTTTGTTTAATAGTTGATTTTCCAAAAACTACGTGACTTGGTCACCAGGGTCGATCTTCGGAGTCTTCCTCGCCGCTCTCCACATCATAGCTGTCACTATCACTAGTGTCTTCAGACAAACCCTCCAAAGTTTCCCTAGCAATCTTCTCTGCATTTGTCCTCGCTATTGATTCAATAAAGCCAAGATTCATCTCCTCAGAAAGGCACAGCTTCAGTTCAGAGATAGCTTTCTTATCCTCAGACATCTTCGAAAGTGCTGAGAAAAGTGCTATCAAAGCCGAAGCTTAAAAATTTAAAAAAGCTAAGCAAGTGTTGATGCGCAAGAGCTAAAAATTGAGTAAGCAAGAGCAGATGGCAAGAAAGCGTGCCAAATGAGCTCGTGGTGTGCTATTATTTATATGCCTGGTGCATTGCGTGTTGGAGGGCCCGCTTGTCAGTGGCTGTTGCTATTCTAGCAAAGGGAAGGTGTTTTTTCGGACCTTCGGCTCAGGGCCTTCGTCCTTATCGCAATCTGAATTTATCGTTCTAACAAATTAATATTGCGAGGGGCTACTGTTGGGGGCCTTCGGCTTCCGAAGGTCCTCAAAAACATGATTTAACAATGTTTCTGGAAGTATAATGCATGAACAGGTACCTTCGGACTTAAGTTGAAACCACAGCGTGAAGAAGCACGAGAAGGAGTACGAAGGATAGCACAAAGCCGAAGCTGTGCGTAGGAGAGCTTCGGCATGATAGCAGAAAAGGGAAACCGACTTAAAGATGAAAAGGCTATTTAAACCTCGATGGACTACTATAGAGTTATTAGCAAATGTAAAGGACATGAGTGTAATTTTACATGGGCTGCGTCCCGTGCCTATAAATAGATGAACAGTAACTCCGTACTGTTCACGTTGACTTGGCATTGATCCTTGCGTCACGCTGGTACTTTTAATTTCTTTCAAGTCGAAGGTACACTTGTAATCTGATATTGTTTCTATTTTTCCATAGTAATAAAATAAAAATGAGATAATGATGATATATGACCGCTTATATTATTTTTTATGCTTTATATGATTCTTTCTTCATCCTTATATGTTATATTGACGAAGGTATGTACTTTATTACCTTCGTCCGAAAATCATTATATCCTAAGGGAAATAATGCTTCGAAGGACGAAGGGCTTTAACGTTTAACGTTTTCTGTGTTGTCTTGTTCTTAACTCATAGCACTTGAGAACAAGTCCCCAATACCAAGATAAATTTAGAACCATAGATCGTCAGAGTCAGATCTTGTAATTAATACAAAATATATACATAGAAGCTATAGTATTAGCGTTAGTCTTGCTTTTAATTAGTCTTAGTTAGACAGGATAGTTTGCTTATCCTGTGCATTTATGTTTGTCATGATGAACTGTGTTGGATTTGGATCTTTGTAATGACTGTCACCAGAGTGTGGGTATCCCCTACATTTTGGTTTACTTGTTATGTTAATGAAGTTAGTTATCTAGTTGGGAAGCCTTTCATTCCACTTTCCTCGTTATCTGAGAAGCTGTGTTGGTCAAAGTCGCCTAGAGGGGGGGGTGAATAGGGCGAAACTGAAAATCACAAAATAATCACAACTACAAGCCGGGTTAGCGTTAGAAATGTAATAGAGTCCGCGAGAGAGGGCGCAAAACAAATCGCAAGCGAATAATGAAGTGAGACACGCGGATTTGTTTTACCGAGGTTCGGTTCTCTCAAACCTACTCCCCGTTGAGGAGGCCACAAAGGCCGGGTCTCTTTCAACCCTTCCCTCTCTCAAACGGTCCCTCGGACCGAGTGAGCTTCTCTTTCTCAAATCACTTGGGAATCAAACTTCCCGCAAGGACCACCACACAATTGGTGTCTCTTGCCTCAATTACAAGTGAGTGTTTGATCAAAAGAAAGAATGCCAAAGAAAAAGAAGCGATCCAAGCGCAAGAGCTCAAATGAACACAACAAATCACTCTCTCTAGTCACTAGGGCTTTGTGTGGAGTTGGGAGAGGATTTGATCTCTTTTGGTGTGCTTTGCAATGAATGCTAGCTCTTGTATAGTGGTTGGAAGTTGGAAAACTTGGATGCAATGAATGGTGGGGTGGTTGGGGTATTTATAGCCCCAACCACCAAACTTGACCGTTGGTGGAGGCTGTCTGTCGATGGCGCACCGGACAGTCCAGTGCACACCGGACATGTCCGGTGCCCCCGCCACGTCATCAGTGCTGTTGGATTCTGACCGTTGGAGCTTCTGACTTCTGGGCCCTCCTGGATGTCCGGTGCGCACCGGACATCACCTGTTCATTGTCCGGTGCGCCAGTATGGGCGCGCCTGACCTCTGCGCGCGCAGAGCGCGCATTAAATGCGCCGCAGGTAGCCGTTGGCGCCGAAATAGCCGTTGCTCCGAGGTTACACCGGACAGTCCGGTGCACACCGGACATGTCCGGTGAATTATAGCGGAGCGGCTGCTGCGCGAACCCGAGGCTGGCAAGTTCCTGAGGCCGCGCTCCCTTGGAGCACCGGACACTGTCCGGTGTACACCGGACAGTCCGGTGTACACCGGACAGTCCGGTGAATTATAGCGAAGCGGCCTGAGAAATTCCCGAAGGTGGCGAGTTCGAGTTGGAGTCCTCTGGCGCACCGGACACTGTCCGGTGTACACCGGACAGTCCGGTGCCTCCAGACCAGAGGTGCCTTCGGTTGCCTCTTTGCTCCTTTGTTGAATCCAAAACTTGATCTTTTTATTGGCTGAGTGTGAACCTTTTGCACCTGTATAACTTATACACTAGAGCAAACTAGTTAGTCCAATTATTTGTGTTGGGCAATTCAACCACCAAAATTATTTAGGAACTAGGTGTAAGCCTAATTCCCTTTCAATCTCCCCCTTTTTGGTGATTGATGCCAACACAAACCAAAGCAAATATAGAAGTGCATAATTGAACTAGTTTGCATGATGTAAGTGCAAAGGTTGCCTGGAATTGAGCCAATATAAATACTTACATGATGCGCATGGATTGTTTTCTTTGTTTTTGACATATTGGACCATATTTGCACCAAAAGTTTTGTTTTTGTAAATTCTTTTGTAAATTCTTTTCAAAGTCCTTTTGCGGGATAATCAAAGGTAAATGAATAAGATTTTGCAAAGCATTTTCAAGTTTTGAAATTTTCTTCCTTTGTTCAAATGCTTTTCCTTTGACTAAACAAAACTCCCCCTCAAATAAAGTCTCCTTTTAGTGTTCAAGAGGGTTTTAAGATATCAAGTTTTAAAAATCCTACTTGCTCCCCCTTTAGAACACAAAGAGATGCCAATTTTGAAATTTACCAACTGAAAATCATCAATTTAAAATTAGGGTGGTGGTGCGGTCCTTTTGCTTTGGGGCCAATACTTTCTCCCCCTTTGGCATGAATCGCCAAGAACGGATACCTAGAATGAAATATAGGCCCTTGAAAGTACTTTCTCCTCCTTTGGTCATAAAATAAATGAGTGAAGATTATACCAAAGTTGGAAAGTGATGCGGAGCGATGGCGAAGTAGTAGAGCGAAGTGGAAGCCTTTGTCTTCGCCGAAGACTCCAATTCCCTTTCAATATACCTATGACTTGGTTTGGAATACACTTGAAAACACATTAGTCATAGCATATAAAAGAGACATGATCAAAGGTATTCTTATGAGCTATGTGAGCAAGATTAGCAAAAGAAATTCCTAGAATCAAGAATATTAAGCTCATGCCTAAGTCTGGTAAAAGATTGTTCATCAAGTGGCTTGGTAAAGATATCGGCTAATTGATCTTTAGTGTTGATGTATGAAATCTCGATATCCCCCTTTTGTTGGTGATCCCGAAGAAAATGATACCGAATGGCTATGTGTTTAGTGCGGCTATGCTCAACGGGATTATCCGCCATGCGGATTGCACTCTCATTATCACATAGAAGAGGAACTTTGGTTAATTTGTAACCGTAGTCCCGCAGGGTTTGCCTCATCCAAAGCAATTGCGCGCAACAGTGGCCTGCGGCAATGTACTCGGCTTCGGCGGTAGAAAGAGCGACCGAATTTTGCTTCTTTGAAGCCCAAGACACCAAGGATCTTCCCAAGAACTGGCAAGTCCCCGATGTGCTCTTTCTATTAATCTTACACCCCGCCCAATCGGCATCCGAATAACCAATCAAATCAAAAGTGGATCCCCGAGGGTACCAAAGCCCAAACTTAGGAGTATAAGCCAAATATCTCAAGATTCGTTTTACGGCCGTAAGGTGTGATTCCTTAGGGTCGGCTTGGAATCTTGCACACATGCATACGGAAAGCATAATGTCTGGTCGAGATGCACATAAATAAAGCAATGAACCAATCATCGACCGGTATACCTTTTGATCCACGGACTTACCTCCCGTGTCGAGGTCGAGATGCCCATTTGTTCCCATGGGAGTCTTGATGGGCTTGGCATCCTTCATTCCAAACTTGCTTAGAATGTCTTGAGTATACTTCGTTTGGCTAATGAAAGTGCCCTCTTGGAGTTGCTTGACTTGAAATCCTAAGAAATATTTCAACTCCCCCATCATAGACATCTCGAATTTCTGTGTCATGATCCTACTAAATTCTTCACATGTAGACTTGTTAGTAGACCCAAATATAATATCATCAACATAAATTTGGCATACGAACAAATCATTGTCAAGAGTTTTAGTGAATAAAGTAGGATCGACTTTGCCGACTTTGAAGCCATTTGCAATAAGGAAATCTCTAAGGCATTCATACCATGCTCTTGGGGCTTGCTTAAGCCCATAAAGCGCCTTAGAGAGCCTATAAACATGGTTAGGGTACTCACTGTCTTCAAAGCCGGGAGGTTGCTCAACATAGACCTCCTCCTTGATTGGTCCATTGAGGAAGGCACTCTTCACGTCCATTTGATAAAGCTTGAAGCCATGGTAAGTAGCATAGGCTAATAATATGCGAATTGACTCAAGCCTAGCTACGGGTGCATAGGTTTCACCAAAATCCAAACCTTCGACTTGTGAATACCCCTTGGCCACGAGTCGAGCTTTGTTCCTTGTCACCACACCATGCTCGTCTTGCTTGTTGCGGAAGACCCACTTGGTTCCTACAACATTTTGATTAGGACGTGGAACTAAGTGCCATACCTCGTTCCTTGTGAAATTGTTGAGCTCCTCTTGCATCGCCATCACCCAATCCGCATCTTGAAGTGCTTCCTCTACCCTGTGTGGCTCAATAGAGGAAACAAAAGAGTAATGTTCACAAAAATGTGCAACACGAGATCGAGTAGTTACCCCCTTATGAATGTCGCCGAGGATGGTGTCGACGGGGTGATCTCGTTGTATTGCTTGGTGAACTCTTGGGTGTGGCGGCCTTGGTTGTTCATCCTCCTTGTCTTCATCATTTGCATCTCCCCCTTGATCGTTGCCGTCATTTTGAGGTGGCTCATCTTCTTGATCTTCTTGTTCAACATCTTGAGCCTCATCCTCATTTTGAGTTGGTGGAGATGCTTGCATGGAGGAGGATGGTTGATCTTGTGTATGTGGAGGCTCTTCGGATTCCTTAGGACACACATCCCCAATGGACATGTTCCTTAGCGCTATGCATGGAGCCTGTTCTTCACCTATCTCATCAAGATCAACTTGCTCTACTTGAGAGCCGTTAGTCTCATCAAACACAACGTCACAAGAAACTTCAACAAGTCCTGAGGACTTGTTAAAGACTCTATATGCCCTTGTGTTTGAGTCATATCCTAGTAAAAAGCCTTCTACAGTTTTAGGAGCAAATTTAGATTTTCTACCTCTTTTGACAAGAATAAAACATTTGCTACCAAAAACTCTAAAATATGAAATATTGGGCTTTTTACCGGTTAGGAGTTCATAGGATGTTTTCTTGAGGATTCGGTGAAGATATAACCGGTTGATGGCGAAGCAAGCGGTGTTGACCGCTTCGGCCCAAAACCGATCCGGTGTCTTGTACTCATCAAGCATGGTTCTTGCCATGTCCAATAGAGTTCGATTCTTCCTCTCCACTACACCATTTTGTTGTGGAGTGTAGGGAGAAGAGAACTCATGCTTGATGCCCTCCTCCTCAAGGAATCCTTCAATTTGAGAGTTCTTGAACTCCGTCCCATTGTCGCTTCTAATTTTCTTGATCCTTAAGCCGAACTCATTTTGAGCCCGTCTCAAGAATCCCTTTAAGGTCTCTTGGGTATGAGATTTGTCCTGCAAAAAGAACACCCAAGTGAAGCGAGAATAATCATCCACAATAACTAGACAGTACTTACTCCCGCCGATGCTTATGTAAGCGATCGGGCCGAATAGGTCCATGTGTAGGAGCTCCAGTGGCCTGTCACTAGTCATGATGTTCTTGTGTGGATGATGAGTGCCAACTTGCTTCCCGGCTTGGCATGCGCTACAAATCCTGTCTTTCTCAAAATGAACATTGGTTAGTCCTAAAATGTGTTCTCCCTTTAGAAGCTTGTGAAGATTCTTCATTCCAACATGGGCTAGTCGACGGTGCCAGAGCCAACCCAAGTTAGTCTTAGCAACCAAGCAAGTGTCGAGTTCAGCTCTATCAAAATCTACCAAGTATAGCTGACCCTCTAACACTCCCTTAAATGCTACTGAATCATCACTTCTTCTAAAGACAGTAACACCTATATCAGTAAATAGATAGTTGTAGCCCATTTGACATAATTGGGATACGGAAAGCAAATTGTAATCTAGAGAATCTACAAGAAAAACATTGGAAATAGTATGGTCAGGTGATATAGCAATTTTACCCAATCCTTTGACCAAACCTTGATTTCCATCCCCGAATGTGATAGCTCGTTGGGGATCTTGGTTTTTCTCATATGAGGAGAACATCTTTTTCTCCCCCGTCATGTGGTTTGTGCACCCGCTGTCGAGTATCCAACTTGAGCCCCCGGATGCATAAACCTACAAAACAATTTTAGTTCTTGACTTTAGGTACCCAAACGGTTTTGGGTCCTTTGGCATTAGAAACAAGAACTTTGGGTACCCAAACACAAGTCTTTGATCCCTTGTGTTTGCCCCCAACAATCTTGGCAACTACCTTGCCGGATTTGTTAGTTAAAACATATGATGCATCAAAAGTTTTGAATGAAATAGCATGATCATTTGATGCATTAGGAATTTTCTTTCTAGGCAACTTGGCACGGGTTGGTTGCCTAGAACTAGATGTCTCACCCTTATACATAAAAGCATGGTTAGGGCCAGAGTGAGACTTCCTAGAATGAATTTTCTTGATTTTGCTCTCGGGATAACCGGCAGGGTACAAAATGTAACCCTCGTTATCCTGAGGCATGGGAGCCTTGCCCTTAACAAAGTTAGACAAGTTCTTAGGAGGGGCATTAAGTTTGACATTGTCTCCCCTTTGGAAGCCAATGCCATCCTTGATGCCAGGGCGTCTCCCATTATAGAGCATACTTCTAGCAAATTTAAACTTTTCATTTTCCAAGTTATGCTCGGCAATTTTAGCGTCTAATAATGCTATATGATCATTTTGTTGTTTAATTAAGGTCATGTGATCATGAATAGCATTGATATCAACATCTCTACATCTAGTGCAAATAGAAACATGCTCAATATTAGATGTAGAGGGTTTGCAAGATTTTAATTCGATAACCTTAGCATGTAACAAATCATTTTTAGTTCTAAGGTCGGAAATTGTAACATTGCAAACATCTAATTCTTTAGCCTTAGCAATTAATTTCTCATTCTCATTTCTAAGGCTAGCAATAGAAACATTCAACTCATCAATCCTAGCAAGCAAATCAACATTATCATTTCTAGGATATGAAGTTGAATCAATACAAACATGAGAATCAACCTTAGCAATTAATTTAGCATTTTCATTTCTAAGGTTGGCAATAGTGTCATGGCATGTGCTTAGCTCACTAGATAATTTGTCACATTTTTCTACCTCTAGAGCATAAGCATTTTTAACCTTAACATGTTTCATATTTTCCTTGATTAGGAAGTCCTCTTGGGAGTCCAAGAGATCATCCTTTTCATGGATGGCACTAATTAGCTTATTCAATTTTTCCTTTTGTTCCATGTTAAGGTTGGCAAAAAGGATACGCAAATTATCTTCCTCACCACTAGCATTATCATCACTAGAAGATTCATATTTAGTGGAGGAGTTAGATTTAACCTTCTTCCTTTTGCCGTCCTTTGCCATGAGGCACTTGTGGCCGACGTTGGGGAAGAGGAGTCCCTTGGTGACGGCGATGTTGGCGGCGTCCTCGTCGGAGGAGGACTCGGTGGAGCTCTCGTCGGAGTCCCATTCCCGGCAAACATGGGCATCGCCGCCCTTCTTCTTGTAATACTTCTTCTTTTCTCTCCTCTTTCCCTTCTTGTCGTCGCCCCTGTGACTGTCACTAGACATAGGACATTTTGCAATAAAATGACCGGGCTTACCACATTTGTAGCAAACCTTCTTGGAACGGGATTTGTAGTCCTTCCCCTTCCGTTGCTTGAGGATTTGCCGAAAGCTTTTGATGATTAAGGCCATCTCCTCATTGTCGAGCTTGGAGGCGTCAATTGGTTGTCTACTTGGTGTAGACTCCTCCTTCTTCTCCTCCGTTGCCTTGAAGGCCACCGGTTGCGCCTCGGATGTGGAAGGTTCGTCAAGCTCGTTGATCTTCTTTGAGCCCTTAATCATGCATTCAAAGCTCACAAAATTCCTGATAACTTCCTCGGGGGTCATTAGTGGATATCTAGGATTACCACGAATTAATTGAACTTGAGTGGGGTTAAGGAAAATAAGAGCTCTTAAAATAACCTTAACCACCTCGTGGTCATCCCACTTTTTGCTCCCGAGGTTGCGCACTTGGTTCACCAAGGTCTTGAGCCGGTTGTACATATCTTGTGGCTCCTCCCCTTGGCGAAGACGGAAGCGACCGAGCTCCCCCTCGATCGTTTCCCGCTTGGTGATCTTGGTGAGTTCATCACCCTCGTGCGCCGTCTTGAGTAGGTCCCAAATCTCTTTTGCATTCTTCAACCCTTGCACTTTGTTGTATTCCTCCTTGCTTAGAGAGGCGAGGAGAATGGTTGTGGCTTGGGAGTTGAAGTGCTCGATTTGGGCCACTTCGTCCGTATCATAATCCTCATCCCCTATTGATGGTACCTGTGCTCCAAACTCAACAACATTCCATATACTTTTGTGGAGTGAGGTTAGATGAAATTTCATTAAATCACTCCACCTAGCATAATCTTCGCCATCAAAAGTTGGCGGTTTGCCTAATGGAACGGAAAGTAATGGAGTATGTCTAGATGTGCGGGGATAGTGTAAGGGAATCTTACTAAACTTCTTGCGCTCTTGGCGCTTAGAAGTTACGGACGGTGCATCGGAGTCGGAGGTGGATGTTGATGAAGTGTCGGTCTCGTAGTAGACCACCTTCCTCATCCTCTTGTGCTTGTCGCCTTTCCGGTGCGACTTGTGAGAAGAAGATTTTTCCTTCTTCTCTTTGTGGTGAGAAGAGGAAGATCTTTTCTCCTTCCGTTTGGAGGAGTCCTTCTTCTTCTCCCTCCTCTTGGTGCGGGATTCTTCCGATGAAGTGCTCCCTTGGCTTGTAGTGGGCTTGTCGCCGGTCTCCATCTCCCTCTTGGTGTGATCTCCCGACATCACTTCGAGCGGTTAGGCTCTAATGAAGCACCGTCCTCTGATACCAATTGAAAGTCGCCTAGAGGGGGGGGGGTGAATAGGGCGAAACTGAAAATCACAAAATAATCACAACTACAAGCCGGGTTAGCGTTAGAAATGTAATAGAGTCCGCGAGAGAGGGCGCAAAACAAATCGCAAGCGAATAATGAAGTGAGACACGCGGATTTGTTTTACCGAGGTTCGGTTCTCTCAAACCTACTCCCCGTTGAGGAGGCCACAAAGGCCGGGTCTCTTTCAACCCTTCCCTCTCTCAAACGGTCCCTCGGACCGAGTGAGCTTCTCTTTCTCAAATCACTTGGGAATCAAACTTCCCGCAAGGACCACCACACAATTGGTGTCTCTTGCCTCAATTACAAGTGAGTGTTTGATCAAAAGAAAGAATGCCAAAGAAAAAGAAGCGATCCAAGCGCAAGAGCTCAAATGAACACAACAAATCACTCTCTCTAGTCACTAGGGCTTTGTGTGGAGTTGGGAGAGGATTTGATCTCTTTTGGTGTGCTTTGCAATGAATGCTAGCTCTTGTATAGTGGTTGGAAGTTGGAAAACTTGGATGCAATGAATGGTGGGGTGGTTGGGGTATTTATAGCCCCAACCACCAAACTTGACCGTTGGTGGAGGCTGTCTGTCGATGGCGCACCGGACAGTCCGGTGCACACCGGACATGTCCGGTGCACACCGGACATGTCCGGTGCCCCCGCCACGTCATCAGTGCCGTTGGATTCTGACCGTTGGAGCTTCTGACTTCTGGGCCCTCCTGGATGTCCGGTGCGCACCGGACATCACCTGTTCATTGTCCGGTGCGCCAGTATGGGCGTGCCTGACCTCTGCGCGCGCAGAGCGCGCATTAAATGCGCCGCAGGTAGCCGTTGGCGCCGAAATAGCCGTTGCTCCGAGGTTACACCGGACAGTCCGGTGCACACCGGACATGTCCGGTGAATTATAGCGGAGCGGCTGCTGCGCGAACCCGAGGCTGGCGAGTTCCTGAGGCCGCGCTCCCTTGGAGCACCGGACACTGTCCGGTGTACACCGGACAGTCCGGTGAATTATAGCGAAGCGGCCTGAGAAATTCCCGAAGGTGGTGAGTTCGAGTTGGAGTCCTCTGGCGCACCGGACACTGTCCGGTGCCTCCAGACCAGAGGTGCCTTCGGTTGCCTCTTTGCTCCTTTGTTGAATCCAAAACTTGATCTTTTTATTGGCTGAGTGTGAACCTTTTGCACCTGTATAACTTATACACTAGAGCAAACTAGTTAGTCCAATTATTTGTGTTGGGCAATTCAACCACCAAAATTATTTAGGAACTAGGTGTAAGCCTAATTCCCTTTCAGTTGGTCCGAGTTGGAAATCAGTGAAGATGTTCATCTATTCAGTATTGTGGAGGATTCTATACTCTTTTCTTATGCTGCAAGTTGCAAGATCAGTTCTGATGTGTGATTGCATTCTGCAGATGTTAGAAAACAGGCGCAGAGGAGGAAGACGTGCTCAGCAGGAGCAGGCAGCCCCGCAGGATGAGGCACCCCAGCAACAGCAGCTGCCACCCTTGCCCCCGATGACCATCGAGCAGATGTTCATGATGCAGACTCAGGCAGTTCAAGCTATCGGTCAGACTCAGGCCGCCATTCAGCAGCAGCAGCCACCACCTCAGCCTCAGATGCCTCAGATGCCCAGGGACAAGCGTGCTGAATTTATAAGAGGTCATCCCCTAGTGTTCGCTCATTCCTCTGACCCCATGGATGCTGAAGACTGGCTGCACACTATGGAGCGGGAGTTGCATACCGCTCAGTGTGACGACAGGGAGAAAGTTCTGTATGGTCCCCGTCTGTTGAGAGGAGCAGCTCAGTCCTGGTGAGAGTCTTATCTCGCCACCCATGTCAACCCCGACGCCATCACCTAGGAAGAATTTAGAGATAGCTTCCGTCAGTACCATGTTCCTACAGGTCTAATGAC
Source organism: Zea luxurians (assembly GCA_029449295.1). NCBI lineage: Eukaryota > Viridiplantae > Streptophyta > Magnoliopsida > Poales > Poaceae > Zea > Zea luxurians. The sequence goes on from JAOPSE010000011.1 coordinate 99,064,456, forward strand.
AGTGAAGAAGGAGGAGTTCCTGGCACTCAAGCAAGGGTCAATGTCTGTTAGTGAGTATCGAGACAGGTTTCTGCAACTGTCTCGCTATGCTCCTGAAGATGTCAACACCGACGCCAAGCGGCAATACCGTTTCTTGAGAGGCTTGGTCGACCCTTTGCAGTATCAGCTGATGAATCATACCTTCCCCATATTCCAGCACCTGATTGACAGATCAATCATTACAGAGAGAAAGCGTAATGAGATGGAGGATCGCAAGCGCAACATCAGTGGGCCTCAGCCTAGAAGCAGCAATCACCCTCGTTTCTCAGGCAATCCACCTCAGCAGTTCAGGCAGAACCAGCGTCCACCTCAGTAGCAGCAGTTCCGAAGGCAGTATCCTCAACATCAGCATCAGAATCACCAGAATAATCAGTCAGGAGGAGGTCAGTTTCAGAGGCAGAATCAGCAGGCACCTCGTCTTCCTGCCCCAGCAAACCAGCAGAACAGTCAAGCAGCCCCAGTTCAGGGTGGGAGCAGAGCATGTTTCCATTGTGGAGAGCAAGGCCATTGGGTGATATAATGTCCGAAGAAGGTAGCCCAGCAGCAGTCAGGCCCCAATGCCCAAGCCAAGCAGAATGTGCCCCAGCCTAGAGTAGGCAACCGCTCTCAGCCACGCTACAACCATGGGAGACTGAACCACTTGGAGGCTGAAGCAGTTCAGGAGAACCCCGGCATGACAATAGGTATGCTTCCAGTCGATTCCCATATTGCAGAAGTGTTATTTGATACTGGAGCAACACATTCATTTACTACATCATGGGTAGAAGCACATAATCTTCCAATAACCACCATGTCAACCCCCATTCAAATTGACTCAGCCAGTGGTAGAATTAATTTGAGCCGATAGCATTTGCTTGAATGTAAGTGTGGAAATAAGGGGGATAGCGTTTCCCACTAATCTCATAGTAATGGGTACTCAGGGAATAGATGTCATCCTAGAGATGAATTGGCTAGATAAGTATCAGGCAGTCATCAGTTGTGATAAGAGGACGATCAAGTTGATGTCCCCACTAGGAGAGGAAGTGGTGACCGAGTTAGTCCCGCCTGAGCCAAAGAAAGGAAGTTGTTATCAGATGGCTGTTGATAGCAGTGAAGCAGATCCACTTGAGATTATCAAGGTTGTGTCCGAGTTCTAGATGTGTTCCCAAAGGACTTACCAGGTATGCCACCCGAGCGAAAAGTTGAGTTTGCCATAGAGCTTCTTCCTGGCACCGCCCCCATCTTTAAGAGAGCTTACAGAGTATCTGGACCAGAGTTGGTTGAGCTTAAGAAGCAGATTGATGAGCTGTCAGAGAAAGGTTACATCCGGCTAAGCACCTCGCCTTGGGCCGCCCCTGTCCTATTCGTGGAGAAGAAAGATGGTACCAGAAGGTTGTGTATCGATTATCGAGCTCTGAATGAGGTCACAATCAAGAACAAGTACCCCTTGCCCAGAATAGAAGATCTGTTCGACCAGTTGAGAGGAGCCAGCGTGTTCTCAAAGATAGATCTGAGGTCGGGTTACCATCACCTCAGGATTCGACCTTCAGACATTCTGAAGACGGCATTCATTACCAAGTATGGATTGTATGAGTTCACTGTTGTTGGGGGCCTTCGGCTTCTGAAGCTCCTCAAAAACATGATTTGACAATATTTTCCGAGTGAAACATGTGAACAGGTATCTTTGGAGTCAGGTTGCGGGTGTACAAGAGCATGGTTAAGACGAAGCTTAACTGGGGTGGAAAGCGATCACGACGAAAGATAGGACGATCACGAAGCTACGTGCAGAAAAGCTTCGGCATGACGAAGGAAAAGAGAAACCGACTTAAGGATGAAAAGTCAAGTTAAACCTCGAAGGATTGTCATAAAGTTATTATCAAATGTAAAGAGCATCAATGTAATTTTACACGGGCTGCGTCCCGTGCCTATAAATAGATGAACAACAATCTCGTACTGTTCACGCTGACTTGGCATACGCTTTTTCACATTACGTCTGCATTTTTACTTTCCAACAATACGAAGGTACACTTGTAATTTATTTTCATGAATTTGGCAATAAAGATAAGTTGATGATAATACTCAAGCCATTATTTGTATTTTATATATGTGTTCTTTTTTACCGTTAATCAATCTTATGAGAATCTTTTCCTTTGTAACCTTCGTCCAAGATTCATTATATCCGAAGGGATATAATATTTTTAAGGACAAAGGAGCTTAGCATTTAACACTTTTTATGTTGCCTTGTTCTTAATTTTTAGCATTTGAGAACAAGTCCCCAACAACTGTGATGTCGTTTGGTCTAACAAATGCACCAGCCTTCTTTATGAATCTGATGAACAGTGTATTCATGGATTATCTTGACAAGTTTGTGGTGGTATTTATTGATGATATTCTGATATATTCTCAAAGCGAAGCAGAGCATGCAGATCATTTGAGGATGGTTTTGCAGAGATTGCGAGAGCACCAGCTGTATGCAAAGTTGAGCAAGTGTGAGTTCTGGATTGATGAAGTCTTATTCTTGGGTCACATAATCAACAAAGAAGGATTGGCTGTGGATCCGAAGAAAGTGGCAGACATTCTGAACTGGAAAGCGCCAACAGATGCTCGAGGAATCAAGAGCTTCATTGGAATGGCCGCATATTATCGGCGATTCATTGAAGGGTTTTCGAAGATTGCGAAACCAATGACAGCTTTGCTAGGCAACAAGGTTGAGTTCAAGTGGACCCAGAAATGCCAAGAAGCCTTTGAAGCGCTGAAAGAGAAGTTGACTACAGCGCCTGTCTTAGTCTTGCCTGATGTGCACAAGCCCTTCTCGGTGTATTGCGACGCTTGTTATACTGGTTTGGGATGTGTGTTGATGCAAGAGGAAGAGTTGTGGCCTACTCGTCCCGACAGCTGAAGGTTCATGAGCAGAATTACCCAATCCATGACCTAGAGTTGGCAGCAGTGGTTCACGCACTGAAGACATGGAGGCACTATCTATATGGGCAGAAATGTGATGTTTACACAGACCACAAGAGTCTAAAGTATATATTTACTCAGTCAGAGCTGAATATGAGGCAACGAAGATGGTTAGAGCTGATCAAAGACTATGAATTGGAGATTCATTACCATCCAGGCAAAGCGAACATAGTGGCAGATGCTTTGAGCAGGAAGAGTCAGGTCAATCTGATGGTCGCTCATCCGATGCCTTATGAGTTGGCCAAAGAGTTTGACAGGTTGAGTATCGGATTTCTGAACAATTTGCGAAGAGTAACAGTTGAGCTAGAACCCACCTTGGAGCGGGAAATCAAAGAAGCGCAGAAGAATGATGAGAAGATCAACGAAATCCAGCGACCGATTCTAGACGGCAGAGGCAAAGAGTTTCGGGAAGATGCAGAAGGTGTGATATGGTTCAAAGACCGCTTGTGTGTTCCCAATGTCCAATCTATTCGGGAATTGATTCTCAAGGAAGCTCATGAGACCGCTTATTCGATACACCCTGGAGGTGAGAAGATGTATCAGGATCTGAAGAAGAAATTCTGGTGGTATGGAATGAAGAGGGAAACTGTAGAGCATGTGGCGATGTGTGATAGTTGTCGATGGATCAAGGCAGAGCACCAGAGACCAGCCGAATTGTTGCAACCATTGCAAATTCCTCATTGGAAATGGGATGAAATCGGTATGGACTTCATAGTCGGATTGCCTCACACTCGAGCCGGCTACGATTCCATTTGGGTAGTGGTGGACCGCCTAACCAAGTCAGCCCACTTCATACCTGTCAAGGCCAACTACAGCAGTGCAGTATTGGTAGGGTTGTACATGTCTCAGATCGTTTGTCTTCATGGTGTGCCAAAGAAGATAGTGTCAGATAGAGGAACACAGTTCACCTCTCATTTCTGGCAGCAGTTGCATGAAGCCTTGGGCACACATCTGAATTTCAGTTCAACTTATCATCCACAGACAGATGGTTAGACCGAAAGAACCAATCAAATCCTTGAAGACATGTTGAGAGCCTGTACGTTGCAAGATCAGTCCGGATGGGCCGGGACAAGAGGTTGCCTTATGCAGAGTTCTCCTATAACAACAGTTACCAGGCCAGCTTGAAGATGTCACCATTTCAGGCGCTTTATGGAAGGAGTTGTAGAACTCCGTTGCAATGGGATCAACCTGGAGAAAAGCAAGTGTTCGGGCCAAACATCCTGCTTGAAGCTGAAGAGAACATCAAGATGGTTTGGGAGAATATGAAGATAGCGCAATCAAGGAAGCGAAGTTATGCAGACACAAGAAGAAGAGAGCTGAGTCTCGAAGTTGGGGATTTTGTCTATTTGAAAGTGTCACCGATCAGAGGAGTCAGAAGATTCGGAGTCAAAGGCAAGCTAGCACCCTGCTACATTGGTCCGTATCAGATTCTCGCAAAGCGTGGAGAAGTGGCCTATCAGCTCAGTTTGCTAGAAGGCTTGTCCGCAGTGCATGATGTCTTTCATGTGTCTCAGTTGAAGAAATGTCTGCGTGTGCCAGAAGAGCAGTTGCCAGTGGAAGGTCTGGAGGTCTAGGAGGACTTGACCTACATAGAGAAGCCAGCGTAGATTCTTGAGACTACAGACAGAGTCACCCGAAAGAAGACCATCAGAATGTGCAAAGTCAGATGGAGTCACCACTCTGAGGAAGAAGCAACCTAGGAGCGTGAAGATGATCTGATGGCCAAGTACCCTGAATTCTTTGCTGGCCAACCTTGAATCTCGAGGGCGAGATTCTTTTAAGGGGGATAGGTTTGTAACGCCCTGAATTTGGGGGTGAAATTTTTCTTCTTTTTTTACTCACCAAATTTAGGCGTTACTCTCTTTTCTTCTCTTGTTTCGCTCCTTCTTCCCAATTTCAAAGCAGTATAGTGACAGGTGTCCGTGTCATGTATAAACAAAACCTAAGTTTCATGGGTGTCGCATCATGCCGAAGCACATTTCTTTGTCTGATGTCGTGTGTTCGTCTCGTCCAGTTTCGGATTTCGGTTCGCGATCGGATTCCGTTTAGTGGTCGTGTGTGTCATGGGTTTCGATCCGGATGTGACCTAGTCTGGCCCAGCCCAGCCCAGCCCGGCCCGGTCCGGCCCGCGCGCCCCTGGCGCCCCTGCCCTCCCCATGCACACGCCCCCTCCCTCCCCCTAATCCCGTTGTCTCATTTGATTTTCTCCCACGCAGTAACCTCCCTCTTCCACCTCTCTCTCCCCGTGGTGCCCTAGGGTTTGGAGACGTGATCGCCGGAGTTTGGATCCCCAGAGGTGAGTTTTCCCCTCCCCTTCCCTTCTCTCTCTCTCTCTCTCTCCCTCCCTTTCTTCTTCCCCTGGCCACGCGTGTGTCCCTCCCTGCTCTCGCGCCGCGCCCTGCTCGCGTGCCCACCCTGGCCGCGCGCCCCTGCTCCGGCGAGCCCCCCCGGCCCCACGCTCGGCCGCGCGTGCCCCTCCCCTTCCCGCGCCCTGCGAGCCCCTCCCCGTGCGCGCCCTGCCCCGGCGGCGGCTCGGCCGCACCGCGCCCTCCCCAGCGAGCCCCTCCCCCGCGCGCGTCCCGCGCCCCGGCGAGTCCCTCCCCGCGCGCCCTCCTCAGCCCCGGTGAGCCCCCTCCCCGCGCACCCTCCCCTGCCCCGTGCTCGGCCACGCGCGCCCCTCCCCTCCCCGTCCCGTGCCCCGGCGGCGGCTTGGCCGCGCCCGGCCCCACGCCCGGCGAGCCCCTCCCCACGCACGCTCACGCCTGGCGAGCCCCTCCCCATGCGTGCCCTGCCCCGGCGGTGGCTCGGCCGCGCCGCGCCCTCCCCGGCGAGCCCCTCCCCCGCGCGCTCCCGCGCCCCGGTGAGCCCCCTCCTCGCGCGCCCTCCCCAGCCCCGGCGGTGGCTCGGCCACGCTCGGCCCCGTGCCCCTCTCCGGCGGGCATTTCCCGCCGCGACCCGCCCCGTTGAGCCCCCTGCCCCGGCGAACCCGCCCGTCCCGCACCCTGGCCGCGCGCCGGTGGCCGCGCCCCGACCCTGACCCCGCGCCGTGGCTGCGCGCCCTGGCCGTGCGCCCTCGGCCGCGTGCCCCGACCTCGCGCCCCGCGCACCCATACGATTCGCGTGCCCTCGGCACACGCAGCGTGCTCTCGCGCGTGCGACCGTAGTCGCGCTGCGTTTAACCTTCGTTTTAATCCTTTTTTAATTTTTGTTTGGTCGATGTGCTGCGTCGCGCACTTCGCCGCGCGACGGTTCATTCTAATTTCATTTATTAATGTGTTGCGTCGTGCGCTTAGTCACGCGACGATTCCTTAAATTTATATTTATTAATGTGTTGCGTCGCGCGCTTCGTCGCGCGACGATTCTTTTAATTTATATTTATTACAGTGTTGCGTCACGCGCTTCGTCGCGCGATGATTTGTTTTAAATGCAGTTCTGTTGACGTAAGCCGTCGTGCGTTTTGTCGCGCAACGCTTAACGTTTATCTATAATTAATGCAAGAATCTCGTTGCGCGCTCGGTCGCGCGACGAGTCATTTATTTCTTAATTCAATTTAAATGTTGCGTCGTACGTCTCGCCGTGCGACCACTCCCTTTCATTCATCTTTATCTATTTATAATGATTAAATATGGAACGTGACCTTACTTTATGCTGAATGCAGTGGCCAAATTAATGCCCTTCTGTTTAAACGAGTGGTTTAATTTATGATTATGTAACGTGATCGCTTCTCGACCGTAGACTCGACCGTCAGTTCCTCTTTCTCGCTTAACCGTAATTGCGAGCCCCACGTTGAACGTCTGTTTGATTATTGCATTCCATGGTATGGTGTACTATTCTTTTGTATTAAATGTGTGGAATGTATGTTTGAACTCGTATAGAGAACGATCTGGTTGAAGAGCCTGAGGAACTCACAGGAGAAGCCCCTAAGCAGCAGCTGGTTGGTGGAGGCAAGTGTCCCTTGACCTATCTTTGTCCTATAAATTCTATAATTCACTTCCCGTATTTACACAGTTATACCTAAGGATTGACTAGCTTTTGTTATCCATGTCTTTGTTTACCTATTTGGGTTGGATTATTATTGTTTAGCTTCATGCTATTGCTCAACACTAATCAATGAACATGATGAGATTTATCAATGATACACTGTTTTCCCTCCTTTATTATGATTATATTTGTGGCTTTTAAGGGGGCTCGAGCGGTTTCTCGAGTGCCTCTCCGTAAGGACCTATTCGTTGAATGACCGCTCGGGAAAACAGTGCAACCATGAGGGTGGAGTGGGATGCCCTTAGCTGAATAATTAGAGGAACCAGGGTGTAGTTCGCTTAGCCGTCGTGCTGTTAATGGGGCTCGGTTTATGCGGCTCGCTCTGCCAAGGTCGATTTGTCCCTTGGGAAGGAGTGCGGTATATTTAGGAAACCTAACGGGCGGCTAGAGCCCCGGAGAATCTTTGTAAAGGCTACGTAGTGATACCCTGCTGGGTCACCTTGGTAGTGATCAATGGAGAGACATGATCTCCGGGTAGAGAGGGAATCACGGCTTGTGGGTAAAGTGCGCAACCTCTGCAGAGTGTATGAAAACTGATATATCAGCCGTGCTCACGGTTATGAGCAGCCAAGGGAGCTCCAGTGATTAGTGATACTTGATCAGAGATGTTCAGATAACAGGTGACAATGAGAATGATGGTTTTGGTATTGACTCTGGTGATGGTAAGTGGTATTCTTTCCGTTTGGAAAGGGTACGTTTGGGTTAATAACGTGGGTTAATTCTAAAATCTGGCTCTCTCTCTACTAGTAATAATAATCTGACCAACTAAAAGCAACTGCTTGACTTACCCCCACATAAAGCTAGTCCACTACAGCCAAACAGGACACTTGCTGAGTATGTTGATTGTGTACTCACCCTTGCTCTACACACCAAACTCCCCCCAGGTTGTCCGCATCGCAACCACTGCTCAGGAGAAGATGAAGTCGTGGAAGGAGACTTCTAGGAGTTCCAAGATTACGACGAGTTCTAGGCGTGGGTTAGCGGCAACCCCCCAGTCGGCTGCTTGTGAAGGCCGCGTGTATCTATGTTTCTTTTCCGCACTTTGATTATTGTAAAGACTATGTGGATGTCTCAAACATATGATGTAATCGACTATTATTTCCCCTTTTATGTCATTATTTGAGCACTGTGTGATGATGTCCAGTTATGTAACTGCTGTGTACGTGAATTGCTGATCCTAGCACGTACATGGTTCACATTCGGTTTGCCTTCTAAAACCGGGTGTGACACCCAGGCTGGCCCAGCAGCGAACTGGCCGCTCTCGGGAATCGGCGGGGCGACGTGGCTAAAAATCACTGGACTGTCCGGTGGTGCACCGGACTGTCCAGTGAGTCTTCAGCGCCCGCGTCCAAGTACATCGGCGACGAACTCGTCGCTCTCGGGAAAAGGAGAATGAACCGCGGCTAAAATTCACCGGACTGTTCGGTGGCACACCGGACTGTCTGGTGAGTCAGAGCCGCCCATGGCCAACGGTCGCCTGTGTGATCAACGGGCGACACGTGGCGAAGCCAACGGTCGAATGGTCGCACCAGACTGTGTCCGGTGCGCCAACAGATCTGAAGATCCAACGGTCGGCTTTGCTAAAAAAGGAAAGAGATCGCGCACCGGACTGCTATAATAGTTGTCCGGTGGTGCACCGGACTGTCCGGTGCACCACTCGACAGAAGGCGGGATTTGCCTTCCAAGTTGATCTGCAACAGCTCCTAGCTGCCTTGGGGCTATAAAAGGGACCCCTAGGCGCATGGAGCAGCACACCAAGCATTCACTAAGCATCCTAAGACTCCCAGACTCTGCCTCCACGCATTTGATCGATTGTGTTAGTGATTTGAGCTCCGTTTGAGTTTTGAACTCTCTGTGCTGTGTTTTGAGCTCAAGTCTTGGCTTGTGTGCGTGTGTGTGCTGCGGATTTGAGTCTTGCGTGTGTTACTCTCCCTCACTTACCATTGTGTTTCTCTTGTGATAAACTTGTAAGGGTGATAGGCTCCAATCTATGGAGATTTCTCGCAAACGAGAGAAAGACTACTAAAGAAGATAGCCGTGGTACTCAAAGTTGATCATTGGATCACTTGAGAGGGATTGAGTGCAATCCTTGACCGAAGGAGGTCACCACAATGTGGAAGTAGGCATTGGCCGAACCACGGAATAAAATCAATGTGTCTTGTGTCCATCTTATCTTGTGATTGGCTTTCTTCTAAAGTGCACACTTTGGCAACTTGGATTTAATCTAACTAACACATTATAAACCAAGTTTGTGCTTTGAGTATTGAATTTTGCACGATCACCTATTCACCCCCTCTAGGTGCTCTCAATTGGTACCTGAGTCATACTCTTCATCTAAGGGACTAACCGCCCGAAGAGATGGATCCTAAGGGTAAGGGGATGGTGGTCAACGACAAGGAGGAGTCCCTCTTCAACGAGCCAAGAGACGACAAGCCCACTGACTCAGGCTTGAGTCACAAGAAGAGGGACGGGAAGAAGAAGAGGCGCATCAAGAAGATCATCTACTACGACAGCGACGCCTCCTCTTCTTCACCAAGGGGTGATGACGACGATGACTCCTCGTAGAAAAAGAAAACGGTCAATCAGAATTACTCTTTTGACTATTCTCGCATTGCTTACAATTCAAATGCGCATTTACTATCAATTCCCCTTGTAAAATCTCCACACTTTGATGGAGAGGACTATTCGTTTTGGAGTGATAAAATGCATAGTCATTTATTCTCTCTCCATCCTAGCATATGGGAAATTGTAGAAAATGGGATGCATTTTGATAGTTCTGATAATCCTATGTTTATCAATGAGCAAATTCATAAAAATGCCCAAGCCACTACTGTTTTGCTAGCATCTCTGCGCAGGGATGAATATAACAAGGTTAGCGGCTTGGACAACGCCAAACAAATCTGGGACACCCTCAAGATATCTCATGAGGGAAATGATGCCACCATGATTACCAAAATAGAACTGGTGGAAGGTGAGCTGGGGAGGTTCACGATGATCAGGGGAGATGAGCCAACACAAACCTACAACAGGCTCAAGACCCTGGTCAATAAAATCTAAAGCTATGGAAGCACAAGATGGACGGATCATGATGTCGACCGACTCATGCTCAGGTCATTTACATTTATTGACCCCCATCTTGTCAACCTCATTTGTGAAAACCCCAGGTACACAAAGATGACGCCCGAGGAAATCCTCAGAAAATTCGTGAGGGGCGCATGATGGTGAAGGCGGCACGATACGTGGACGATACACTAAACGGTCCACTACCCGTCTATGAGCCACAACCCATTGCTTTCAAAGCAACCAGCAACAGGGAGGCGCTACCCAGCAAGGTAGCACAAGTGGAGGCTGCCGGGCTCAACGAGGACGAAATGACGCTCATCATCAAGTGCTTCAAAACCGCCTTGAAAGGACGCAAGGAATACCCCAACAAGAATAAAACAAGGGGAATGCGCTCCTGCTTCAAATGCGGTAAGACTGGTCATTTTATTGCTTAATGTTCCGATAATGAAAATGACCAGGCACAAGAAAAGCATGGGAAGAAGGAGAAGAAGAAGAACTACAGGAAGGCGAAGGGCGAGGTGCACCTTGGAAAGGAATGGGATTCTGACTGCACTTCATCTGACTCCAACGATGAAGGGCTGGTTGCCTCGGCCTTCGACAAATCTTTGCTCTTCCCCAACGAACGCCATACATGCCTTATGGCCAAGGAGAAGAAGGTATGTATTCGGGACACTCCCAAGTATACTTCTTCTAGTAATGAAGAGTCATCTGATGATGAAGTAGACTATACTGATTTGTTTAAGGGATTAGATAGAAATAAAGTAGACAAGATAAATGAAGTAATTTATTCTCTTAATGAAAAGGATAGATTGCTAGAAAAGCAAGAGGATATTTTATATGAGGAACATGACAAGTTTATTAGTGTTAAAAAATCTCTTACTTTTAGAAATTAAGAAAAATGAAATACTGTCATCCGAGCTGTCTTCCTGTCATGAATCTATTTCTAGCTTAAAGAATTTAAATAATGATTTGGGTGCCAAGCTAGAAAAAGCAAATGTAACTAGTCCATGTGTAGAGCATGTAGTAATTTGCAATAGATGTAAGGACTTTGATGTTAATGCGTGTGATAAACATGTTACTTCTATTGCTAAATTAAACAATGAGGTTGCAAGTCTTAATGATAAACTAAAATTTGCTAGGGATGCCTACACTGTTTGTAGACACCCCTCAATTAAGGATGGACTTGGTTTTCGAAAGGAAACCAAGAACTTAACAAGCCTAAAGACTTCCGTTCTCAACAAGGAGAAAGAGAAGGCCTCGATGGCTAGTAGCTCTCAAAACAACCATGCCTATATTTATGATAGGAAATTCACTAGTCATGCTTATAATGATAGATGCTATGATCGCATTGTTTCTCATGATGCTAAAATTAATTCTCATGTTATGTTCGCATCTAGTTCCACTTTTGTTCATGGTAGAAGTAGGCCTAGGAGAAATTATGCTACTTCTCATGCACCTATGAAAGTCTGCAATGGACCTACTACTGTTTATCATGCTTGCAATACTTTGTTTGTGCTTTTATGCAAAATGCAAAAGTGGTTGCTAGGAAATTGGGATCCAAATGCAAGGGAGACAAGACTTGCATTTGGGTTCCAAAAGTTGTTGTGACTAACCTTGTAGAACCCAACAAGAGTTGGGTACCTAAAACCCAAGCTTAAATTCCTTACAGGTTTATGCACCGGGGGCTCAAGCTGGATTATCGACAGCGGATGCACAAACCACATGACGGGGGAGAAGAAGATGTTCACCTCCTACGTCAAGAACAAGGATTCCCAGGATACGATCATCTTTGGAAATGGGAACCAAGGCAAGGTCAAAGGGTTGGGAAAGATAGCCATCACATCCGAGAATTCTATCTCTAATGTGTTTTTAGTTGAATCGCTCGGATATAATTTATTGTCTATGAGTCAGTTATGTAACATGTGTTATAATTGTTTATTCACAAATATTGATGTATCTGTCTTTAGAAGAAGTGATGCTTCATTAGCTTTTAAGGGTGTATTAGATGACAAGCTCTATTTAGTTGATTTTTCGAAAGAGAATGCAGATCTTGATGCATGCTTAATAGCTAAGACTAATATGGGCTGGATCTGGCATCGCCGTCTAGCACATGTTGGGATGAAGAACCTTCATAAGATTCTAAAGGGAGATCATGTGTTAGGACTAACCGATGTCTGTTTTGAGAAAGACAGACCTTGTGCAGCGTGCCAAGCAGGGAAACAGGTGGGAAGCACTCATCATAGCAAAAATGTGATGACGACGTCAAGACAACTGGAACTTCTTCATATGGATCTCTTCAGACCCGCTGCCTATCTCAGCATCGGGGAAAGTAAGTATGGTCTTATTATAGTTGATGATTTTTCCCGCTTCACTTGGGTATTCTTTTTTGCAGGACAAATCAGAAACCCAAGGGACCCTTAAGCGCTTACTAAGGAGAGCTCAAAATGAGTTTGAGCTAAAGGTGAAGAAGATAAGAAGCGATAATGGGTCCGAGTTCAAGAATTTGCAAGTTGAAGAGTATCTTGAGGAGGAAGGCATCAATCATGAGTTCTCCGCTCCCTACACACCACAACAAAATGGTGTAGTAGAGAGGAAGAACAGGACGCTAATCGACATGGCGAGAACGATGCTTGGAGAGTACAAGACGCCTGAGCGGTTTTGGTCGGAAGCTGTGAACACAGCTTGCTATGCCATAAACCGGCTCTATCTGCACCGCCTCCTCAAGAAGACTTCCTACAAACTCCTAACTGGTAACAAACCCAATGTTTCTTATTTTCGTGTTTTTGGGAGCAAGTGCTACATTCTGGTGAAGAAAGGTAGACATTCAAAATTTGCTCCCAAGGCAGTAGAAGGGTTTTTACTAGGATATGACTCAAATACAAAGGCGTATAGGGTCTTCAACAAATCATCAGGATTAGTTGAAGTCTCTAGCGACGTTGTATTTGATGAGACTAATGGCTCTCCAAGAGAGCAAGTTGATCTTGATGATATAGATGAAGATGAAGTTTCGACGGCCGCAATGCGCACAATGGCGATAGGAGATGTGCGACCATAGGAACTGCAGGAACAAGATCAACCTTCTTCGTCAATAATGGTGCATCCCCCAACTCAAGACGATGTACATGTACCTCAAGAAGAGGGGCAGGATCAAGAGGGAGCACATGAAGAACAGGTTATGGAGGAAGAAGCACCACGGGCCCCTCCAACTCAAGTCCGAGCATCGATCCAAAGACATCACCCCGTCGATCAGATTTTGGGTGACATCAGCAAGGGAGTAACTACTCGCTCATGATTAGCTAATTTTTGTGAGCATTACTCGTTTGTCTCTTCTATTGAGCCTTTCAGGGTAGAAGAGGCCTTGCAGGACTGGACTGGGTGTTGGTCATGCAGGAAGAGCTCAACAACTTCAAAAGGAATGAAGTCTGGAGCCTGGTGCCATATCCAAAGCAAAACGTTATGGGAACCAAGTAGGGGTTCCGCAACAAGCAAGACGAGCATAGAGTGGTGACAAGAAACAAGGCTCGACTTGTGGCAAAAGGTTATGCCCAAGTCGCAGGTTTGGATTTTGAGGAGACTTTTGCTCCTGTGGCTAGGTTAGAGTTTTTCGAATTTTATTAGCCTATGCCGCTCACCATTCCTTTAGGCTATTCCAAATGGATGTAAAGAGCGCTTTCCTCAATGGGCCAATCAAGGAGGAGGTATACGTGGAACAACCCCCTGGCTTTGAGGATGATAGGTATCCCGACCATGTATATAAGCTCTCTAAGGCGCTCTATGGACTTAAGCAAGCCCCAAGAGCAATGTATGAATGCCTTAGAGATTTTTTTATTTCTAATGCTTTCAAGGTTGGGAAAGCCGATCCCACTCTTTTCACAAAGACATGCAATGGTGATCTTTTTGTTTACCAAATTTATGTCGATGACATAATATTTGGTTCTACTAACCAAAAGTCTTGTGAGGAGTTTAGCAGGATAATGATGCAAAAGTTTGAGATGTCGATGATGGGTGAGTTGACTTACTTCCTTGGATTCTAAGTGAAGCAACTCATGGATGGCACCTTCATCTCCCAAACGAAGTACACTCAAGATCTTCTCAAGAGGTTTGGAATGAAGGATGCTAAGCCCGCGAAGACACCGATGGGAACTGACAGACACCTAGACCTCAACAAAGGAGGTAAGTCCGTTGATCAAAAGGCATACCGGTCAATGATAGGTTCATTACTTTATCTTTGTGCTAGTAGACCAGACATTATGCTTAGTGTATGCATGTGTGCTAGATTTCAATCCGACCCCAAGGAATGTCACCTTGTGGTCGTTAAGCGAATTCTTAGGTATTTAGTTTCTATGCCTTGCTTCGGGATCTGGTATCCAAAGGGGTCTACCTTTGACTTAATTGGATACTCAGACTCCGACTATGCCAGGTGCAAGGTTGACAGGAAGAGCACATCAGGGACATGCCAATTTCTAGGAAGGTCCCTGGTGTCCTTGTGTTTGTGTTGTGCTTGTGTGGGAGTCGGAGTGGGGGGAGTTGCCATGAAATGGCTTGGTGTGGCTTGAGGGGAGGCCCTTGCACCTCTATTTATAGGCAAGGTGATGGGGATTAGGGGGAGGAGGTGAGGATTAGTGGGAGGATGCGAGGATTAGTGGGAGATAAGCATGTATTTGTCATGTATAAGTGAAATTAGCTTGTAGAGCTCGTTGTATGACACCGGAGGCGTACTTATATGTATGAGCATGAGGAAAATTATGAAGAAAATACTTGTAGGGACATTAAAAATGATTCTGAAGGTATTTCTCAGGAGGAAAATACTTAGAGGATTATCGGTGGAATATTTGGGCAGTATTTCTAGAAAGAACTTGAGGGGGATCACTTGGAAAATATTTGTAGGATATTTTGAGGAGGATTTTGGAGAGAATATAGGCCACTATATTTTATTTGTTGAGATCAACTCGCAAACAAACATTTTAAAATGAAATTTAAAATTCATTTTGAATTTAGAGTGAGTTTGGGAAAAATTCAAGATTTGAATTTTTGGGGTGCTACAATAATCCAACTTGAACCACCGGATGCATAAACCTACAAAACAAATTTAGGCCTTGTTCTTAGGTACCCAAACGGTCTTGGGTCCTTTCACATTAGAAACAAGCACCTTGGGTACCCAAACACAAGTCTTGGGACTCTTGTGTTTGCCCCCAACATATTTGGCAACTATTTTGCCTGATTTGTTAGTTAGCACATATGAAGCATCAAAAGTTTTAAATGAAATATTATGCTCATTCCATGCATTAGGAATTTTCTTTTTAGACAATTTGATATGAGTGGTATTCCTAAAACTAGAAGTCTTATTTTTATACATGAATGCGTGATGAGAAACAATATGAGGTTTCCTAGCATGAATTTTCCTAATTTTATGCTCAGGATAGTTTGCAGGATATAAAATGTAACCCTCACTATCCTAAACCATGGTGCCTTGCCCTTCACAAAATTAGACAATTTCTTAGGGGAATTAAGCTTGACATTGCTTTGGTTCCCTTGTTGGAACCCAATGCCATCCTTAATGCCAGGGCGTCTCCCATTATAAAGCATACTACGGGCAAATTTAAATTTTTTGTTTTCTAGTTCATGCTCGGCAATTTTAGCAGTTAATTTAGCTATGTGATCATTTTATTGTTTAATCATGGCAAGTTGATCATCAATAGCTTCAACATTAATATCTCTACATCTAATGCAAATGGAAACATGCTCAACAGTAGATGTAGATGGTTTGCAAATATTTAATTCTTCTATCTTAGAATTTAATCTAGCATTCTCATCTCTAAGACAGGTAATAGAATCATTGCAAGCATTCAATTTTTCAATCTTAGAAACTAATTTATCATTCTCAATTCTAAGACTAGAAATTGAATCATGGCATATACTAAGCTCCTTAGATAAATTTTCATATTTCTCTACTTCCTGAGCATAAGTAGTTTTTAATTTAACAAATTTCTTATTTTCCTTAATGATCAAGTCCTCTTGGAATTCCAAGAGATCATCCTTCTCGTTAATGGTTTCTATTAATTCATTCAATTTCTTCTTTTGGTCCATGCTAAGGTTGGCAAAGAGAGACATTAAATCTTCTTCATTATCGCTAGATGTTGTATATTTGGGGGTGGCTCTAAAGTATACTTTCTTCTTTTTGTTGTCCTTAGCCATGAGACATTTGTGGCCGACGTTGAGAAAGAGGAGGCCTTTGTTGACGGCGATGTTGGCGGCGTCCTCGTCGGAGGAGGAGTTGGTGGAGCTCTCATCGGAGTCCCATTCCCGGCATATGCGCGCATCACCACCCTTCTTCTTGTAGTATTTCTTCTTCTCCTTCTTGTCTTCGTCCCTGTCACTTTCACTAGAAATTGGACATTTAGCTATAAAATGACCGGACTTACCACACCGGTAGCACACCCTCTTGGAGCGGGGCTTGTAATCCTTCCCTCTCCTTTGCTTGAGGATTTGGCAGAAGCTCTTGATGATGAGTGTCATCTCCTCGTTGTTGAGCTTGGAGGCGTCGATTGGAAGCCTACTTGGTGTAGACTCCTCCTTCTTTTCTTCTGTTGCCTTAAATGCAACGGGTTGCACCTCGAGTGTAGAGGTGGCGCCTTGCTCCAAGTTGACAATATGTTTGGAGTCTTTGATCATAAGTTCAAAGCTCACAAACTTGCTAATGATCTCCTCAGGAGACATCTGTTTGTATCTAGGATCTCCACGTATTAATTGAACTTGAGTGGGATTACGGAATACGAGAGATCTAAGAATAACCTTGACCATTTCATGGTCATCCCATTTGGTGTTCCCGAGGTTGCGCACTTGGTTCACCATGGTCTTGAGCCGAGTGTACATTGCTTGCGGATCTTCTCCTTTGTTGAGCACGAATCGACCGAGCTCGCCCTCGATCGTCTCCTGCTTGGTGATTTTTGTCACCTGGTCCCCTTCGTGCGCAGTTTTGAGGATGTCCCAAATTTCTTTGGCGTTCTTTAACCCTTGCACCTTATTAAACTCCTCTCGACACAAGGAGGCGAGGAGTATAGAGGTGGCTTGGGAGTTAAAGTGCCTAATTTGGGCGACCTCTGTCTGAGTCATAGTCCTCAACCCCCACCTTTGGTGCCTGCGCTCCAAACTCAATAATATCCTAAATACTTTCGTGGAGTGAGGTTAGATGGTGCCTCATTTTATCACTCCACATACAATAATCTTCACCATCAAAATATGGTGGTTTGCCTAAGGGTACGGAAAGTAATGGAGCGCACTTTGAAATACGGGGATAGCGTAGGGGCATCTTACTATACTTCTTGCGCTCATGGCGCTTAGAAGTAGTTGATGACTCGGTGCCGGACGTGGAGGGTGACAAAGAGTCGGTCTCATAGTAGACCACTTTCTTCATCTTCATCTTCTTCTTGTCACCTCTCTGATGTGACTTGATGGAGGAAAATGATTCCTCCTTATACTTGTTGCCGGACTCCCTTGAGAGATCCTCCCTGAGCCTACGGGCTTTTCGCCGGTCACGATCTCCCTCTTGGCGTGATCTCCAGACATCACTTCGAGTTGGTTAGGCTCTTAATGAAGCATTGGTTCTAATACCAATTGAAAGTCGCCTAAAGGGGGGTGAATAAGCGAAACCTAAAATTTATAAACTTAAACACACACTAAGGTCGGGGTTAGCGTTAGAATTTAATTCAAGTCTAAAAAAGTGTTTATCTTGCTAGGAGTTGCTCAAAGAATGCGGATGACGTGTGGAAGCAAACTCAAATCGATACTAGCAAGAAAACGCTAGAGAGGGAAAAACAAATCAAACAAGAATCAAGGCAAGTGAACATGATAATTTATTTTACCGAGGTTCGGTTCCAAAGAACCTAGTCCCCGTTGAGGAGGTCACAAAGACCAGGTCTATTTCAACCATTTCCCTCTCTCAAATGGTCACTTAGACCGAGTGAGCCTTTTCCTTAATCTCTCGGGTCACATAGACCCCGCAAGGACCACCACACACTTAGGTGTCTCTTGCTTCGATTACAAGTGTCTTGAGAAATAGAAGGGAAAAAGAAAAGGCTAAACCAAGCGATAAGAGCAATAAAAGAACACAAGTGATCCTCTCATAAGCCCTAATGCGCTAGAGTTGATTTTAGGGCTTTGAGTGGATTGATTGCTTTGATTATGTCTTGGAGTTGTTGGGGGCTTGTTCTCAAATGCTAAGAATTAAGAACAAGGCAACATGGAAAATGTTAAGTGTTAAGGTCCTTCGTCCTCCAAAACATTATATCCCTTTAGGATATAAAGAATTTCGGACGAAGGATACGAAGGACGTACCTTCGTGAGCATAATAGTAATAGACGAAGCATTCATATCATATAAATCATGAAATATGAAATAAACATCCAAATGCGATCATGTTCATTTTTATTATCATGAATGAATGAATATAAAAGACTTCAAATTACAAATGTACCTTCGGTCCTGAGGAAAACAAAGGTACAGGTATGATGCGAAAGCAAATGGCAGGTTCGCGTGAACAGTACAGAGGTACTGTTCATCTATTTATAGATACAGGTCACAGCCTGTGACAAATTACAATTATGCCCCTTACAAAAGTTTACAACATTAACTCAGACCTTTATGGATAAAAAGGTCATTCTATCTCTATGTCGGTTTGTAACGCCGAAGCTCCATGAAAAGGAACCTTCGGCCATCTCCTGGGGACAACTTCAGCCGAAGCTGCTTCTTCGTGTAAGACCTTCGGCGCAACGAAGCATGGCCCCAACAGTAGCCCCTTTCGCGGTGCTAGATCGTTTTTCGTGACGAGCTTGACCCGTGAAAAAAAAACCTCTTTAGCTTCGGGAAGCCGAAGGTCCAAAAAACACCTTCCCTGAGCTCGTTGCTGAGAAACGATCCGGTTTCCGAGCGCGTGCCAGGCCCACCTTGCAGAGTTACTGTCTGATCTTCACGGTCCACTGCACAGCGAGTACAAGTGACTGCCCGCCTGGTGTAAAAATTCTGCCGCTTCGCCTTCTTACCTGCAGCACTATATAAACAGACGGGTAGGTGTGAAGTTACCACAGCATTCATTGCTATTTGCACTGTTTTGCTGCCAAAATTTTTAACTATAGCCGAAGCTTGACTCTCAGAATCGAACGAAGGTCCATCTCGACGTCTGCTTCGTCAGAAAGAAAGGCTTCGGGAGGAAAGGAAAAAGAAAAAAGTAACTAACTTCCCCAAACTCAGAATCAAATGGCTAGAGTACGATCTACTGCCAGAGTTGCACGTGAAGGAGACGAAGCCGAAGGTTCGAATACTGTGCCCATTTCCGAAGCGATGCAGCATTCCGGACTGGTGACTGCGGAAGAAATGCCTGCTGCTGAAGCAAACCCGACAACTGCCGAAGGAGAAGAAGAAAACATTGAAGGGACTGATCCCGAAGATGACTACCGTATTGCCATGCCCAGCAAGCCCAGTCACCTGGATTTTGGGAAATCAACTGTTTCAAAGGCTGATCTTTCGAAGATGGTGAAAGCAGGTTATTTCAATGAAAACCAGAAGAAGCTACTTCGCTTCGGGGGAGAAGAAACCACCCCGAAGCCAGAGAAGGACGAGATTGTCATCTTCAAGAGCTTTTTAAAGGCTGGGCTGAGATTCCCTCTTCACGAGATTATTGCGGAGATACTGAAGAGGTTTGGTATCTACCTTCACCAGTTAACTCCTAACGCTATCGTTAGGCTTAGCGTTTATATTTGGGCCCTCCGAAGCCAAGCAGTGGAGCCATTTGCCGACAGTTTCTGTCGAGTTCATGAATTACATTATCAAACAAAGGCCAGAAAAGATGGGCTACATGATAACTTCGGTTGCTACAATTTTGCCTACCGGAAAACCGCAAAGTTTCCTGTGATCAGCTACCGAAGCAAATGGCCGGCAGGCTGGAAATCAGAATGGTTCTATGTCAAGGTTGATGACGACAAGGAGAAGCTTGTGCAAAGTCCACTCGAGCTGATCTTCGGAGAAACCCGACCCCGCTGCAACATGACACCAGAGGGTCAAACACAACAGGCAATGGATGAATTCAGAATTATTGCAGAGCATATTGGTACCAGGGATCTGGTTCAAGAATTCTTGGCATTCAGAGTCTTCCCTACTCTGAAAGAATGGGAAATGCCAAAGTTAAAGGGGGAGAAGAAGGAGGGGGAACTTGTCCGGCTCCCTTATCACTTCAAATTCAAGAAATACTTTAAGAAGCCCTGCCAAGAGTGGCTGGACACAGTTGAGGTGATGTGTAATGAAATTCTTGGAAATTATTCGAAAAAAGAAGATCAACTAATGACAGCAGCCTTCGGCACCCGTCCGAAGCGAAGGCTGAACCGAGTGCTTGATGCCCTGGGCTTCGAGTACCCTGACTATGAGCAGTTGAGCAAGGGTGCTGAGGGCCAAAAAAGAAAAAGAGTGACCGAAACTCTGAACAAGGATGAAGAAAGACCAGCAAAAGAGAAGAAAATTCCCAAGAAAAGAAAAATATCAACTCCGAAGCGAAAATTGTCCGAAGAAGAGGGGACCCCCACACCACCTTCTACCAGCGACGTGGAGGAAATTTTAAAGGTAATGACTGAACCCGTGCCCACGAAGCAAAGTCCATTAGGGCCTCATCTGACGAAGCTTTTTCGAAAGGTGGAAGAGCCGGAACAAACGAAGATAACCAAACCAAAACGGCAAAGAATTATTGCAGTGACTGAAGTTATCGACAAGACGCCGCCGAGGGCGTCAATTCAGAAAACACCAGCTGTCGAGGGCACAACTAACGTCGAAGTCGCACCTTCGGAGGTCGCGGCTACCGAAGCCGCTACAGCCGAAGATGTGAACTTAGAAACTACCATTGAGGATATCGACAAAATTTTGCAAGATATGGCTGCAGAAGAAGCTGCCACTGCTGCTGAAAAAACCATGGCCACAGTGCATGGGAAGGGGAAAGAAATAGCCGAAGACACTTCGGACGACGAAGCCTACACATTTCAAAATTTAGTTGGGCAAAAACTGACGAAGGCCGAAATAGAAGAGCTCAAAGACTACGCCAAATCTTGCGGATACAGGCCAGGAGCTCTTCTCTTCGGAGGTGTGGACGATGAAAATTTAGGCTGCATTCGAGACCAAACTGGAGCTAAGGTAATCGGTACTCTATCAAAGAGTATCGGTTTTCCGAAGCTAGAGACAGATATCAGCCGCTACCGACGACAACATATCGTCGGCAGCTTATTTTATTCCAATTTCAAGGTAAACAACTTTTCTCTGACTTCTATTGTTTTTAATAATGAAAATGTTACTAACGAAAGTTGTTTCTGCGCAGAGCATGCTACTGAGCAAAGCTCTGAAGATGCAACAGGATCTAGAAGATAAGAAACACGAAGCTATAATTGAAAATCTAGAGAACAAGATAAAAGAGCAATCAGCCATTATTGAAAAGAAAGATTTTGAACTTCAATCAACTGAAGGCTTGCTGGCAGAGACTGAAGCTAAAGTATCAGAATTGAATTCGAAGCTTATTGACCAATCAAAACAATTTGAACAGGAGAAGCTAGAGCTTAATTCGAAACTTGAAGCCGAAGTCCAGGCCAACTCAGACTTGAAGAAATCATTAACAAGCCTTCAAGACAAATGCTTGAAATTTAGCAATAATTGTATTGAACGATTAAAAAAGATATTTTACTCTGTTGGAGCCAGCAGCGGGAAGTTTAACCCTTCAGCGGAAAATTTACCACAAGCCTTCGATCATATTGAAGCTGAAATCGAAGAACTTGACGAAGTTATAGCCGGGCACGGTGACTTCTGTGCCTGGGTAGCTTCTCGGGGTACCGCTGCTGCGTTCCTGAAAGCCGGCTGCGAGCATGGAAAGGTCGTCAACAGGCCCAACTTCACCCTGTCTCCATCAATTCTGGATGATATTCCTGACCTCGCCCGAAGCATCTCAAATAGATTTATAAAAATGATATGGACGAAAGGCGGGCGAGAGAAAGCTGGAGACGAAGCTCGAAGTCATCTTGATCCAGTAAAAAATCATACTTTGTACTTACCTTCTCCTTTACGCTTGATTTCTACTCACAACACCTTGATTCATGTAGGATGACGAAGGTGAAGATGATGCTTAAAATATGTTGCCGAAGCTGTCGCCGAAGCTGAAGCTTAGTGGAGATTAGTAGGAGTATATCATGGAAAAAACTCAGGATACTTTTGTAACAACTTTTGTAAATACAATTAAACTGTTCTCAAGGAACTTTGTACATACCTTGTAATATATTCTTACCCTTCTACTGAGGCGCTTTGATGTGGACGAAATCAGTATTTTGAGCCGAAGGCGAAAAAACACCTTCCCTTCTTTTCGTACACAACGAAGCATAGAAGACCACTTCTTCTTTTTGCCGAAGCTTTTCTTTTTTGTACATAACAAACCATAAAAGATCACTTCTTCTTTTTGCCGAAGCAACCACTTAGGAACACAAATGCTATGAATGAATGCTTATGAATGCATATGCTATGATGTAATGTAATGTGCGAATGAATGTCCGAAGCATATGTCCGAAGCCACACTCAGGCATTATTTCCTTAAAAACAATCACACATCAGCTCTGCATTCCCTTAGGAACGACTTTGGAGCATCTTCGCCTTTTACTTAGACGGTATAAGCTCTGCATTCCCTTAGGAACGTCTTTGGAGCTTCTTCGCCTTTTACTTAGGCGGTATAAGCTCTGCATTCCCTTAGGAACGTCTTTGGAGCTTCTTCGCCTTTTACTTAGACGGTATAAGCTCTGCATTCCCTTAGGAACGTCTTTGGAGCTTCTTCTCTCTTTCAGTTTCGGCACTCGATGGTGCGTTCTCAGCTTTTTACATTTACATTCTTTGGGGGATTTTGCTCTTATAAAACTAAAAAAGGAAATTACATATGATGGCCCCATTAAAAACCTTTCTCCCCCTTTAGAAAGGAAAAGGGTGCCATGAAAAAGAAAAAGAAAAACATAAAAAGTTACATCAAGTTATACATAATATCTCCGAAGCTCATCTGCATTCCAAGATCTTGGAATTTCGTTGCCATCCATGTCCTTTAATCTGTACGAACCAGGCCTTGACGAAGATGCTACTAAGAAAGGCCCTTCCCATTTCAATTGTAACTTGCCCACTGTATCTGGGTTGGCCACTCTCCGAAGCACCAAGTGTCCCGGCTCAATATTTTTTAGCCGGACCTTTCTATCTCGCCATTTGACTGTTTCAGCCTGGTATTTATTAATATTCTCCACGGCTTGAAGCCTGATCCCTTCTAAGGCATCTTTTTCCACAAGACAAGCATCTTCGGGACCTGATTCTGCCGAAGCTACCACTCTTATTGATCCAGCTTTAGCTTCTTCCGGAGTTATTGCTTCGTCACCGAATAATAACTTGAATGGGGTAAAGCCTGTAGACCTTGATGTTGTTGTATTGTGGCTCCACACCACTTTGGTCAACTGATCTGGCCACTTTCCCCTGGGTTGATTGAAGATTAACTTCATTATTCCTGTCATTATAATGCCGTTGGCCCTTTCAACGAGCCCATTCGACTCCGGATGCCTGACTAATGCAAAATGGATCTTCGTTCCAATTTGATCACAGAAATTTCTGAAAGCTTCGGAGTCGAACTGCGTTCCATTATCTACAGTGATGGCCTTTGGTACTCCGAAGCGACAGACAATGTTCTGCCAGAAAAACTTTTGGACAGTGGCCGAAGTTATTGTGGCTAATGGCTTCGCCTCAATCCACTTGGAAAAATACTCCACAGCTACTATAACATATTTTAGATTCCCTTGGGCCGGTGGTAATGGACCCAACAAGTCAAGGCCCCACCTTTGCAATGGCCAGACGGGTTGTATCAGCTGTGTCAAAGACGAAGGTTGCTTTTGATCTCTTGCACATTTTTGACAACCTTCGCACTTTTGAACTAACTCCGCTGCATCCGAGGCTGCCTTCGGCCAATAAAATCCTTGGCGGAACACTTTTCCAAGTAACGGCCTGGATCCGATGTGGGATCCACACAGGCCTGCATGTATCTCTTTCATCAACTCTATACCTTCGGCTCTAGATAAGCACTTGAGCAGCGGAGCGCAAACTCCATGTTTGTATAATTCCCCTTCTATCATGACATACGGACGAGCTCTTGCCTCTATCCTTTTATTGTAAGCTTCGTCATCGGATAGGAAGTTACCCTGAAGGTAAGAGATTATTTCAGTTCTCCAATCTTCGCTGTAAACAGGAGAAATGTTGAGGACTGCTCTTTCAAGGAGCTCTACTGAAGGTGCCTTTATTGTTTCGAAGAACACATCCGAAGGTAACGGCAGCCCCTGTGCTGCAGACTTGGCTAGCAAATCAGCATGCTCATTTTGCCCTCGAGGGATATTCTTGACAGAAAATCCTTCGAAGGAAGCTTCGATCCTTCGGACCGTGTCTAGGTATTTTTCAAGCTTCGGGTCTTTAGCCTTGCAACTTTTGTCAATATGACCCGAAACAACCTGGGAATCAGTTTTAAGAATCGCCCTTCTGATTCCCATTGCCTTTAGTTTCCGAAGACCCAGGAGCAGGGCTTCGTACTCAGTAATATTATTTGTGCAGCTGAAGTCAAGTCTTGCTGCATAGCAAGTTTTAACTTTGGATGGTGAGACCAACACAGCAGCTGCACCTGCTCCGAAGGTTCCCCAAGAGCCATCACAAAACACTGTCCACACTTCGGCATCTTTATTTGCTTCTTCATCCTGAGCCCCTGGCGTCCAGTCGGCAATGAAATCTGCCAATGCTTGAGACTGGATCGAGGATCTATGCACATAATCAATGTAAAATTCATTGAGCTCTGCAGCCCATTTTCCAATCCGTCCGGTAGCTTCTCTATTTCTCATGATATCCTTCAACGGCTGCGAAGAAGGAACAATAATATTGTATGCCTGAAAATAATGCCGAAGCTTCCTGGATGCCATTAAAACGGCATATAATACCTTCTCCAGCTCTGTATAATTTTTCTTTGATATACTAAGGACTTCAGATACGAAATATACTGGGACCTGCTTCTTGACTTGTCCATCAAACTTCTCCTGGACAAGTGCCGCACTTACTGCTGAGTGCGAAGCTGCCACATATAACAACAGAGGAGCCCCTGGTGTTGGTGGAGTTAATGTTGTTAGATCTATTAAGTATTGCTTCAGCTCTTCGAAGGCTTTTTGTTGACTTGGGCCCCATTGAAAGACTTCAGCTGACTTCAGCACCTCGAAGAATGGTAAGTTTCTTTCTGCTGATCTGGATATAAATCTGTTGAGAGATGCCAGCCTTCCTGTCAATCTTTGGGCCCCCTTTCTTGTGGTTGGTGGCTCCATTCGAAGTATAGCTTCGATTTTATTTGGATTAGCTTCGATTCCCTTTGTTGAAACCAAGCATCCGAGAAATTTACCCTTCTTCACTCCGAAGACACATTTTTCTGGATTCAGCTTCAGACCAGCTTGTCTGAAGCTGGCGAAGGTCTCCTGCAGATCAGCAATATGATTTTCCTGCTTCGTGCTTTTTATAATAATGTCATCAACATAGGTCAACACATTTCTGCCTATCTGAGACTGGAGAACCTTCGCAGTCATTCTGCTGAAACTCCCTCCAGCATTCTTGAGCCCCTCAGGCATCCGAAGATAGCAATATGTGCCACTTGGGGTTATGAAGCTAGTCTTCGGCTCATCTTCCTTCTTCATCCAAATTTGATGATAGCCTGAGTAGCAGTCTAAAAGACTCATGAGCTCTGAAGAAGCTGCTGCATCAACTAAAGAGTCTATCCTTGGCAGCGGGAATTCGTCCTTCGGACAAGCCTTGTTGAGATCTGTGAAATCGATACACATTCTCCACTTGCCATTGGCCTTCTTCACCATAACAGTGTTAGCTAACCACTCTGGATACTTCACTTCTCTGATAACTCCTGCACTGAGGAGTCTTTTTACTTCATTGCGAGCCCCTTCGGCCTTGTCATCAGACATTTTCCGAAGCCTCTGCTTTCGGGGTCTGAAAGATGGGTCAACATTGAGCGAATGTTCAATAACATCCCGATTTACTCCACAGAGATCATTAGCTGACCATGCAAAAACATCTTTGTTGTTGAATAAAAACCTTATCAAGGTTTTCTCCTGGTCTTCAGATAGTTGCGAGCCCAACAGCACCTTCTGCTCTGCTATGTCTTCACACAATAACATGGGCTTCGGCTGATCCGCTGAAGCTGCCTTCTCCCTCCTGAATTTGTACTGTTCACAAGCTTCAGCTCCATCTATGTTATGGATTGCCTTGGAGTCAGTCCAGCTTCCTTCGGCCCTTCTAGCAGCTTCCTGGCTTCCATGAATAGCAATAGGCCCTTGATCCGAAGGTATCTTCATGCAGAGATAAGCTGGGTGAAGAATTGCTTCGAAGGCATTAAGAGTACCACGACCAATGATAGCATTGTAAGGATACTCCATGTCAACAATATCAAACACAATTTGCTCAGTCCTTGTGTTGTTAACAAATCCGAAGGTTACCGGCATGGTAATCTTCCCAAGTGCTACAATCTGTCGCCCTCCGAAGCCACAAAGAGGGTGCGTAGCATCATGAATCTTGTCTTCAGGCTCTTGCATTTGTCTGAAGGCTTTAGCAAATATAATATCAGCTGCACTGCCTGTATCAACTAAGACATTGTGGACCAGAAATCCTTTGATCACGCAAGAGATGACCATGGCATCATTGTGAGGATAATCCTTAAGCTGAAGATCTTCCTGAGAGAAAGTAATTGGAATGTGAGACCATTTTGACTTGATGAAGGGTCCCTGCACTCCAACATGCTGCACCCTTCTCTGAGCCTCCTTCTTCTGCTTCTTGTTAGCCGGCTCTGAGCAAGAACCGCCTGTTATCGGAAGTACCAGCTTCGAAGCCGAAGCAGCTCCAGCTTGATTGTTGAACGAAGCCATCAGTTCAGAAAAGTGGAAGTGAGTTCACCGGAGGTGGGCGCCAATGTTGGGGGCTTGTTCTCAAATGCTAAGAATTAAGAACAAGGCAACATGGAAAATGTTAAGTGTTAAGGTCCTTCGTCCTCCAAAACATTATATCCCTTTAGGATATAAAGAATTTCGGACGAAGGATACGAAGGACGTACCTTCGTGAGCATAATAGTAATAGACGAAGCATTCATATCATATAAATCATGAAATATGAAATAAACATCCAAATGCGATCATGTTCATTTTTATTATCATGAATGAATGAATATAAAAGACTTCAAATTACAAATGTACCTTCGGTCCTGAGGAAAACAAAGGTACAGGTATGATGCGAAAGCAAATGGCAGGTTCGCGTGAACAGTACAGAGGTACTGTTCATCTATTTATAGATACAGGTCACAGCCTGTGACAAATTACAATTATGCCCCTTACAAAAGTTTACAACATTAACTCAGACATTTATGGATAAAAAGGTCATTCTATCTCTATGTCGGTTTGTAACGCCGAAGCTCCATGAAAAGGAACCTTCGGCCATCTCCTGGGGACAACTTCAGCCGAAGCTGCTTCTTCGTGTAAGACCTTCGGCGCAACGAAGCATGGCCCCAACAGGAGTGTTGGGCTTTTGCTTTTGCAATGAATGAAGAATTCAGAAGGCTTGGATGAGAGTGAATGAGGTGGTTGGGGGTATTTATAGCCTCCCAACCACTTTTAGTCGTTGGCTGATTTCTGCTAGCGATAGGCGCATCGGACAGTCTGGTGCGCCACCGGACAATCACTGTGCACTGTCCGGTGCGCGCCACGTCAGCGCAACCGTTAGGGTTCGGAGCTGGTCGACCGTTGGAGCCTTTGTCGTCTTGCTGCACCGGACAGTCCGGTGCCACACCGGACAATTTGGTGCCCTCTGACTCTGAGCTCTAACTTCTGTCGCAGCACTGTAGCGCACTGTTCCTCTATGCAGAGAGTCGTTGGCGTGCAGGGAGCTGTTGCTCTGCTGGCTCACCGGACAGTCCGATGGCACACCGGACAGTCCGATAAATTATAGTGAAGCGTGCCTCTAGATTCTCGAGAGTGGCCTGTTTGAAGCTGTATGGCCCTGGTGCACCGGACACTGTCTGGTGCGCCAAAAACCAGCACCTTTGCTCCATTTTTAATTGGGTACTTAACTGGATTTCTTTCTTGGTTTTGTTGAACCTTATGCACCTGTAATATATGATATCTAGACAAACTAGTTAGTCCACGTATTTGTGTTGATCATCAACCACCAAAATTAGTTATAGGAAATGGTTAACCCGATTTCCCTTTTAAATATCATGTTTTATGTTTGATGAAAAGAACATAAAAAAATTAGAACGTGAGAGCGAGAGAAGTTTCTAGCTGACATACTTTAAAATATTTGGCAGTTAAAATAGAGAACTACTGGAAAACATATATTTTTAAACCCTACTATTATTTAGTAACTTCTCATATCTGTCTTTAGGGAGCTTTTTTTACAAAACAATTGGATACGCTCTTTGTTCATTTTTGAACTAAAAAGCGTCATAAAAAACAAATGGAGCATACTAGTAATTGCAAATAAACAAATACAATAATATAAAAATATGATAGTATATAAAATCCTTAACATAGTATGAGAGATACTTAACATAACCTTAGAAAATTATTCAATATTTATATTTGCAATGATTTTTTCACCACAATATATTGACCATGAAACTTGATAATTATATTTGTCGGGGGCCTTCGTCTTCCGAAGGTCCTCAAAAACATGATTTAACAATGTTTCCTAAGTGTAATGTATGTACAGGTGCCTTCGGACTTGGAATAAAACTAAAAGCTTGATTGAGACGAAGGTTGATGCTGCTCTGAAGCTACGCGCAAAGGAGCTTCGGCTCAGCGGCAAGAAAAGGAACTGACTTAAAGGGGAAAATGCTATCTAGTCCTCGTTGAATTGTCCTTGAGTAAATAGTAAGCATAAAGGACATAAATGTAATTTTACACAGGCTGCGCCCTATGCCTATAAATAGATGAACAATACCCATGTACTGTTCACGCTGACCTGTATTTGCTCGTGCGTCACGTTTGGACTTTTACCTTCTGTCAAGCCAAAGGTATAAATGCAATTCAATATTATTTCTGTTTATCCATAATAATATGAAGAAGAGATATTAAATAATATCATATGATTATTCATGTTGTTTCTTATGTTTCCTATGCTTCTTCTTTTATTAACATATGCTACGATGACGAAGGTTGGACCTTCATGCCCTTCGTCTGAGGATCATTATATCCTAGGGGAGATAATGCTTCGAAGGATGAAGGGCATTAACACTTAACATTTTATGTTGTCTTGTTCTTAACTCATAGCATTTGAGAACAAGTCCCCAACATTGGCGCCCACCTTCGGTGTACTCACTTCCACAACCTTCGGCAAAGCATCAACCTTCGTCATGCCGCCGAAGAAGATAACAACGCTAGGGGCTGCACTGCAGCCATTAGACACAAACCAGGAGACTCTCTCTCTGAGAGGCCAGAAGCCAAAAGAGAAAGGCCACCAGTCCAACACTTCGGGAGGAGGAGTTGGACCAGGAGATCAGAGACATGGAAATCATCCATCAACAAGTGCAAAAGGAAAAAGGAAAAGATGGCTCGGCTGGCCAACCTTCAAAGGAAGATTGATGAAGCTATTGAGGAAGTGCATCATCTTACTCAAGATGATCATGACCGAAGGCCCCAACACAGGGAGCTTCGTCAAGAGGGCTCATTCAACGAAGATGAATGGTATGATGATTTTAATCATGATACCTTTACTTTTGATGATGCTTCTCCTCTAGCAGCATAATTGTAGGCTATTCCATGGCCACAATCCTACAAGCCACCCCAGCTACCCATGTACGATGGGCACTCGGACCCAAAGCAATTCTTGATGAGCTATGAGGCAACAATATCCTCATACGGAGGCAATGCAGCTGTCATGGCAAAGTCCTTCGTCATGGCAGTCCGAAACGTGGCCCAGACATGGTATTCTTCTCTTCGGCCAGGGACAATCACGTCATGGCAGAAGCTCAAGGACATGATGGTTACCAGTTTTCAAGGCTTCTAGACGAAGCCAGTCACAGCTCAGGCCTTGTTCTAGTGCACACAAGACCATGAGGAATACCTTCAGGCGTATGTCCGAAGGTTCTTGCGATTGAGAGCACAAGCGCCCACAGTGCCCAATGAAATTGTCATTGAGGCCATGATCAAGGGTCTTCGGCCAGGACCCACTACTCAATACTTCGCTAGGAAGCCCCCCAGACTCTAGAGAAGCTACTTCAGAAAATGGATGAATACATTCGGGCTGACAACGACTTCCGCCAAAGAAGGGAGGAAGCTTACAGATTCTCTGAGATGACTAGGGGCTTCGGAGGAAGAATCCACCCTAGGCATGTCAGATCAATCCACAGCTCTAACCAGAATGATGACAAAGGAAGCCACCTTTAGAGGCCACAGTCTTTGGGGCAGCAGTAAAGCTCCTTCAGGCCACCAGCTCTAAGGGGCAGAGGCGGCAGGGGCTTCAGAGGAAGATATGGGGATCAACCCAGGAAAATTTATTGTTTATTTTGTGGTGAGAACAAGGGCCATACTACAAGAACGTGCCAAATCACCATACTGAAGCAAAAAGAGATTGCCGAAGCAGAAGCTCGGAGAGTCAGCCGAAGCAGGTCTTACACACTGCTTCGTGCCACTCTCCTTACATACCAGAATATGTGGGCAATCAACCTACAGCCTCTGTCACTTCGGCAAGCCATTCACAGGCTTCTTGGCCTCAGCTTCCACCGCCACCTCCACTACAACCTACTTATTCCCGAAGCCAGCACCCAGAAGGGCGCCAACAACAATAAAGTGACTTCAGGGAGGAGTCCGAAGCTCGTACAGTCAACAGTACTGTACCAGAATCAAAGCACATATACTAACCAGTATCTTGCTTCCTAAATACTTCTATCTTCCAGCTTAGTTTTGCTTTTTTGAATAAGGAACAAGCAATGAAAACTTAGATTTAATTTCTTGTAATGATTTTGTTTCTATCAGAATGAAATATATCTTCTTCACAGAATCACGAAGCTACAAAATTCGTTCCTAAGGGAACGCAGAGCCAAAATTAACGAAGCTACAAAAGTCGTTCCTAAGGGAACACAGAGCTGAAATTGATGAAGCTACAAAAGTCGTTCCTAAGGGAGCGCAGCGTGAGTTTTGTGCTCGAAAGTTGTTCCTAAGGGAATGCAGAGCCAAAATTACCGAAGTTACAAAAGTCGTTCTTAAGCGAACGCAACGTAAGTTTTTTGCTCAAAAGTCGTTCCAAAGGGAATGCAGAGCCAAATACCGCCGAAATAGAAGGCGAAGAAGTTCAAAAGACGTTCCTAAGGGGATGCAGAACTTATACCGCCGAAATAGAAGACGAAGAAGTTCAAAAGACGTTCCTAAGGGGATGCAGAACTTATACCACCGAAATAGAAGGTGAAGAAGCTCAAAAGACGTTCCTAAGGGGATGCAGAGCTTAGGTGTTCCAGTGTGAGTGTGTGGCTGTATATCTTCGACATCCTCATCATTTTGCATCATATCATCACATCATTTCGCATAGCATTATATCATACATCATATTGCATTACCGACACAAGAATCGAATACGAAGCCAATCTTCAGCAAATGCTTCGCCAAATTGAAAATGTGCTAAGGCACGAAGTAAGTTTCGGGAAATACAGTTTCAAGAGCCTTGTCGTAAGAAAGGATCTTTTTCTTTACGAAGCATGTAAAGAAGGGAAGGTGTTTTTTCGCCGAAGGCTCAAAAATGGTATGTGTGTAAATTTCATGCATCGCAAAGAAATAAATTACAATAATTTACATATTTGTTTCAATATTACATGCTTCAGACATTACATAGTTTTGTTACCAAAGAGATCTAATCTTCCTTCAACCGTTTTACACATCAAGCTTCTCAAAATGATTATTACAATGAAATCTATTCCTCTTTAAGGACTTTTTAAGCAATTTCGTTCAGTAATTTGTTGACTACCTCGTCAACGATGGATTCAGCCGTGCTTATGATATCCAAGGATTTCTTCATCTCTGGATCAGCCAGGGGATCATACGGCTCCGATGGCGGGGATAGTTCAGCTGGAATAGGTAAACACGTAAGTTCGAAGCCTTAAAGAAAGTAACGAAGCTAGATAATCAAGATATAATACCTATACGCCTTTCGTGTTCTGCAGCTTCTTCAGCTCGCTTTGCTTTTGCCCGGGTGTCGTGGGTGTCTTTTTCACTCTTTTTTATAATTTCATGGGCCATCTCTCGGCCACCATTCACCCAGACATCATTGTAGAATTTTCCGCCCATCAAGGTTGCTTTAGCTAAAGGATCCTTTGTATCGTCCACGGAAAAGGCGGCTTCGGCCCGGGCTATGGATTTAATATGATCGCATCCAGCCTTCTCCAGGATGGATGAAATTCCCTGTGCACCGGAAAACACGCAGACATCCCCGCGATCACTCAAAATTTCTTTGAAGGTTTCTGCTTCTGCACTTAACCATTCAATACGCCTTCGGGGTCGCCTCGCATGAAGTTTTCTTCGGCAGAGTATGCACCCACTTTGGCGAAGCTAGTATTCAATTTCTTCACACAATTCAAGGACTTCTCGAAGCACCTTTCCTTGGATTGGCAAAGTTCTTCAACACTTTTCTCTAGATAATTTTTCTAGTACTCTTTGATCTCTCGGTTGGCCTCTGCGAGTGCGCAATTCTATTTAGCTTCGGCCAGCTGTTTGCGAAGATCTTCAATTTCTGCGTTCTGGGTTTCGGCCTGAGCTTTATAGATAGCTTCATCCTCTTTTACTTTATTTACCAAAGAAATCAAAATTTTATACTTTTCTAAACCTTCATTTCTTAGTTCAATCACTTCTGAACGAAGGTTATTAAGGGCCATTGTATAGCCTTCGTCTTCAATATTTTTCTGTGCCCTGAGGGCATTACTAAGAATTAAGCCCTACAAGAAGAGGAAAGAATTGAGTATGACAAATAAAATACTTCATTCTCAAATTCAAAGTCAACTTTTATACCTTCATACTGTTGTATGCTAGGCTGTCAGCAAGATCATCTTTTGACAAAATTGAAAGGTCGTCTTCCAGCTTCGAGAATCCAATGCTTCTACCTATTTCCCGGCAAACGGATATTTCTTTGTTGTCCGGGAGACAGTATAAGAAATCATCTTCATTACTCCCGTTAAAAACTAAGGCTCCTTTTGGATATTTCAGTTTTCGGGCATAATGCCTTACTTTCGCGATCTCATCTTCTGACAATTTCTTCCCCGAAGCATGTCGAATGATGTAGTCAACAGTTTCGATTGGAGCTTCGGGGGCAGGAATTTCAGGTGCAATATGTCCTGCTGTTTTTTCCTCAGGCGCGACAGGCTTCGCTGCGACGGGCACTGAGGGCCTAGCTTCGGCTTCAGCCTAAGCTTGCGGAGCTTGCATAGTTTCGGTTTCTGCTTGCCCTGTTTTAGCTTCGGCTTGCGTTTTGACTCCTTCAGCAATCTTCTTTGTAGGGGCAGGGCTCAAGGCCTTTGTAGTCTCTAGCACAACATCTAGCACGTTGGCCATTCTCCTCCTCTTGTGAGTTGCGGCAGAAGCTTTTTGCACCTTCGGCAGTTTTGCCTCTACTGCTAGGCTCAGGATTTCTGGCTTTTTTACTACTTTCTCCATATGTGGCTTTTTGGCCTTATCATTTTTTGCTTCAGCTGGCCTGACTGTAGGCACCTTCGACACTACAGTCGGCTCTTCAACGCTCTGCACAATCGAAACAGTCTTCCTTGCTTCGACAGCTGAAGAGGGCCCTTCGCCAAGTTCAGGTACCTTGGCCGGTTCAATGTATCGCGGCGGGTGGGTCAAAACCTTCAACATTTTGCTCTTCGACACGACTGTGGTGGCCGAAGCGGCAGCCTTCCTCTTCTTCTCTTGCCCTCACAGCGGATAGCGGTAATCAGGGTATACGAATCCAATAGCATCGAATACCCTGTTTAATCTTTTCTTACCCCGGCCTCCAAATGCTGCGGACAAAGCATTATCTTCGGCCTTAGAGTATGCTCCAAGTAGATCATTACTGGTAGCTTCTATACACTTCAGCCAATCGTCGTTTGGCTCATCAAACTTCTCCCTAAATCTGAAGGTATACTTCAGTCGGACCAGACCACCTTCACTAGAGTCGGCGGTGGTCTCCTTCAGCATTTCCCAATTCTCCACAAGTGGCCATACCTTGAAGGCTATATGCTCTTGAATCAAATCCCTTGTGCCAATGAAGGCACAAACAGTGTTAAAAGCTCTCTGGCATGCTTCAACAGCGTCATCAATTTTCACCTTCGGCCTTCGGAGGCCGAAGCGAGACCAGATGGGGCGCTGAATGATTCCTTTGATGTCTTCCCTTGCCTTTAAATCATCCTTAACGTAAAACCACTCCTCCATCTAGGCCCCGGGCCACCTTTTACGGAATGTTGGCACTGGGTGGCTTGCATTAGGGCGAGCAATAAATCCATAACAACCGAAGTTGTTGTGATACTGTTCCTTACCAGTAGCCTTCGTCTCATATAAAAGTTCGTGCATACTGCAGAAACACTTCGCGCTTGGCTCTAGCCCTTGACTCCTTACAGCCCAGACAAAAATCCCCATCCTCATTATAGCTTCGGGGGTGATCTGATGAAGGAAGATCTGGTATATCTTCAACACTTCAACCACAAACTTGCTCAAAGGAAACCGAAGACTAGCCTTAAAAAAAGCTTCGGTAGATAACAACTTCATTTTCCTCAGGGGCAGGGGCAGTATTGTCTCCGCCAGCTCTTACGATAGACATATCATGAAAGTACCTCCCTCTCATGTTATCAAGATGACTCTGTTTAATAGTTGATTTTCCGAAGATAGTATGGCTTGGTCGCCTGGGTCGGTCTTTAGAATCTTCGTCTCCACTCTCCACATCATAACTATCACTATCATCAGTATCTTCAGACAAACCCTCTATAATCTCTTTAGTAATCTTCTCTGTGTTTGTTTTTGACATAGATTCAATAAACCCGGCGATAAAAGGATCCACAATCTTCTTTTCCTCAAACAACTTCGTTTCCTTAGTTACCTTCGTTTCCGCAGTCATTTTCTTTTCCTCAGTCATCTTCATCCCAGACATGGTGAAAGCATGTTCTTAAACCGAAGCTCGAAAAAGCTTAAATATTAGGCGAGAGCTAGTGAGCATGAGCTAAAAAGTTTGAGACAATAATGCAAGTGTTGCAAACGGCATGTCAAATGCTACCGCTGTGACTCATATTTATACGCCCATTGCGTTGCAACTTGGTGGGCCCCATCTGTCATTGGCTATTGCTATTCTAGCAAAGGGAAGGTGTTTTTTTCGGACCTTCGGCTTAAGGCCTTCGTTCATGTCGCAGTCTGAATTCGTTGTTATAACAAATTAATACTGCGAGGGGCTACTGTTGGAGGCCTTCGTCTTCCGAAGGTCCTCAAAAATATGATTTAACAATGTTTCCTAAGTGCAATGTATGTACAGGTGCCTTCGGACCCGGAATAAAACTAAAAGCTTGATCGAGACGAAGATTGATGTTGCTCCGAGGCTACGCGCAAATGAGCTTCGGCTCAGCGGCAAGAAAAGGAACTGACTTAAAGGGGAAAAGACTATCTAGTCCTCATTGAATTGTCCTTGAGTAAATAGTAAGCATAAAGGACATAAATGTAATTTTACACAGGCTGCGCCCTGTGCCTATAAATAGATGAACAATACCCCTGTACTGTTCACGATGACCTGTATTTGCTCGTGCGTCACGTTTGGACTTTTACCTTCTATCAAGCCGAAAGTATAAATGCAATTCAATATTGTTTTTGTTTGTCCATAATAATATGAAGAAGAGATAGTAAATAATATCATATGATTATTCATGTTGTTTCTTATGTTTACTATACTTCTTCTTTTATTAACATATGCTACGATGACGAAGGTTAGACCTTCATGCCCTTCGTCTGAGGATCATTATATCCTAGAGAAGATAATGCTTCGAAGGACGAAGGACATTGACACTTAACATTTTATGTTGCCTTGTTCTTGACTCATAATATTTGAGAAAAGTCCTCAACAATATTCTACTAGCAGAATGACTTAATACAAGATATACAACACTAAATAAAAACATTAATTAGAACAAATAACCCGTTATTTTTTTGATAAAATACTACGATTAAAAAATTTAATAAAGAATAATCGCCTAAAAAATGATTGTGATTTGATCTATATCCAATAATAACTTTTGTGGTAATATCATCATTTGATCTAAACTATACGAATATTTAAATTGATAATAAAAATTTATATATCTAATAAATCAAAACAGTATCTAATAAATCAAAATGACTAAATTGAAAAGAAGGTATACATTTTGGTAGTAGCTCTTCATATTTTGGTACTAACAATATACTCCCTTTGTCTTAAATTAAAATTTGTTTTAGTTAATTAATGAGTTTATACAATATTCAATGTATGTGTTTTATAACGTTTCTATGTTTTTTATATATTTGAATATAGACATAAAAACCAATAGCTAAAACGTCTAGTATTTTAGTATGGATGGAGTAATTTTTTACTTCCTCCGTCTCAAAATATAAGTCCTAAAATTCTTGAAGAGTCAAAGTTTTCAAGCTTGACAAAAAATATAGCGAGAATCATAAAGATTTATGACACGGAATAAATAATCCAATGATATAGGGTTTAGGGCATTTGATATTGTAATTTTTATTATTTTATTGTATAACTTTTGTTAAATTTTAGAAAACATTGACTCTTTAAAAATTTTAGAATGACTTGTATTTTAGGATGAAGGGAGTATTTTAGAAACTACTCCTACAAGTCAACCACCAAAATTGTGATTCCATCCTCTGTTTGAGTGCGCACATGAAAAGTCAAAATTCCAGCCCTACCCCTCGCTCCCTCGTCTTCCTCCTCCGTTCAATTCCTCCCCACGCACCCGTCACCTCTTTCCATTCCAATTTCTTCCACCTCCCTCTCTCAGATCTCCACCCCTCCCCCAATGATGTGACGGTCATCACGAGGGCGAAAACCAACGCACAGAACCCCTCACCATGGCTACGTCCACGATGCCACTCGGCGGCGCGTCTCCGTCGGGCCGCGTTCTGGGTCCGGCGCTGGACCGGATCATAAAAAACGCCGCATGGCGGAAGCACTCAGCGCTCGTGGCCGCGGCAAAGGCGGCACTCGACCTCCTCTCTTCATCGCCGGCATACCCGTCTTCGGACCCTATCTCGCCGCAATCCTCGCTGCTGCTCGGCCTGCCCTCCGCCGCCGCCGACGCGGCCCTCCACGCGCTGCTGCTCGCTCTCGAGTCAGCTTCGCCCAAGGTCGTCGACCCCGCTCTCGATTGCGTCACCAAACTTCTTTACCACCGCCTCCTCTTTGGCGACCTCGGCTGCGCCGGGGACGATGCCTCTTCCCCCACCTCCAGGCTCTTCACCGCCGTCCTTACCTGTGGCGCTCTCTCTGATGATGCAATGGAGCTTGCCACCCTCCGTGTTATCATCGCCGCCGCGCGGTGCCCCACTGTCGCCATCCGCGGGGAGGGCCTCGGCCAGGTGCTCAAGACCTGCTACAACATATACCTCAGCAGCAACAGTGGGGCCAATCAGCTCTGCGCCAAGCTTGCGCTGGCGCAGGTCCTGCTGATTGTGTTTGCACGCGTGGAGGTGGATTCGATGGACGTGCGCATTCGGACGGTGTCGATCACGGAGATGATGGACGTGTCTGATCGCAACCTGAACGACTCCAGCATCGTGCAGGTGGCTCAGGGGTTTATAAACGAGACAATGGAGGGGAGTGTTGCACCAGAGCCAGGGTCACATTTGGAGCCAACCGAGGTGGATGGAAAGGAGGATACTGGGATGAGCAAGATTAGAGAGGATGGGCTTGCACTCTTGAAGAACCTGTGTAAGCTGTCAATGAAGTTCTCGACGCCAGATAACCCTGAGGATCAGATGTTGCTGCGCGGCAAGGTGTTGTCACTTGAGTTGCTGAAAATGGTTATCGACAATGCTGGCCCTTTCTGGAGAACAAATGAAAAGTATGACCCCGTACCTGTAGTTGTTTCCAGCCTTGTGGATTTCAAATTTTTAACTAAATTTTATAGAACTACAACTATTTCGGAAATAGTTTAGGGACCTACTGCGCATTTCACCATTGCAGTGCCGTTGAAGTATAAAATGACTAATGGGAGGATGGAGGATGGCGTAGTGTATAATGTTAAATCTATGTGGAGCATTCTTGTTTGCTAAGGTGTTCCATTAAGCATACACCATATTAGCTCTAAAATTATGTTTCATCCTTTTTATGCTATTATACATAATATTTCTCTAATTTGCCTACTCAGTTATGTCAACATATTTCTCTTATTCTATTTTTTGTATTCATCTAAAAATATTTATTCTATATCACGAATCCAAGGTTTGAAAACAAAAAGGATTAAGGAAAATCTATAGGTACTTAGGTATAGGTTATTACCAGCACTTAGAAAAGCTCTAGGATCAAGGTGGATGGCTGGTCGGCAGATGATTCTTTGTGAAAGTGCTGATTACCTATTTGTCAAAACCCTCACATGTCTTCATTCTGAATTTGTGTTCCAATCAATCAGGTCCTGAGGAACTTGCTCGAATAGTCTGAATGATATCTTGATTGTTTTCATTTGGGGTTTGTTAAGTTTATTGTATGGTTCTTTCACTGAAAGACCAAATAAACAACAAGTCACAGGGTCCAAAGCACACTGAAAAGGAAGAAAATGGGATGGTATTACTACTTGGCTGCTATGTACTATAATGGCCACTTGGTCAGAAAAGGGGGCGAAAATGAATGTTGTCCTACATATAGCTTAACTTTGCACTAATCAAGCGAAATAGGCTTAATGTTGTTTTTTCCACCTTTTTTATTTGTAAAGTAGAAAGGGTAATTCCGAAGCAAATTTATTACAAGAGTATACATACAGTTATCGGCCTTTATGGTTCAATGAAGTTTTCTTTAGGTTACTTTTGTAATGGAGTGTTGAAATTACTTTGATCTTGACAGAATAAAGCTCGGTACTTTTGAAATATTATATTGTTCAACCTTCAACTTCAACGAATCTCTTACAATTGTGCTCTTACAGCATTGAGCCTTTGTAAAATTTCTTTAGGTTATTTTGGGAAGGAGTGATCTTGACAGCAAATAAAACTCTTTGACTGAAAGTTCTTTTCTGATTCAGGTACATTGGAGCAATCAAGCAGTATCTTTGTTTGTCCTTATTGAAGAACAGTGCTTTGTCAGCAATGAGTATTTTCCAGTTGTTGTGCTCCATATTTGTGGGCTTACTGTCAAGGTTTAGATCTGGACTGAAAGAGGAAATTGGAATATTCTTTCCAATGCTTGTTCTAAGGGTTCTTGAGAATGTCCATCAACCTAGCTTTCTACAAAAAATGACAGTTCTAAACTTGTTGGAGAAGATCTGTAAAGAATCTCAGGTTCTTATTGATATCTTTGTGAACTATGATTGTGATGTAGATGCACCAAATATTTTTGAAAGGTATGTAACTTCTAACTTGGTAGTTGATGAATGCCTTCTATTTTGTCATTAAACGAACAAAGCAATAGTTCCCGATTTCTAGTTTTGCATGGCACTTTGAGTTGAGTTACATTGTGAGGA
This sequence comes from Zea luxurians, assembly GCA_029449295.1. Classification (NCBI taxonomy): domain Eukaryota; kingdom Viridiplantae; phylum Streptophyta; class Magnoliopsida; order Poales; family Poaceae; genus Zea; species Zea luxurians. The sequence continues at coordinate 99,104,306 of JAOPSE010000011.1, forward strand.
TTGATGCATTGCGCTGAGCTCTGCTCTTTAAACCTCATTTTTCATTGTCTTTTCACCATTTATTAAGGCGTATCTAATTTCAGGAGATGTTTGCAGGGTTGTCAATGGACTTCTAAAGACTGCTTTAGGTGTTCCTCCAGGATCTACAACAACATTAACTATAGCCCAAGACCAAACATTTCGTATTGAGTCAGTGAAGTGCCTTGCAACCATAATCAAGTCAATGGGTTCATGGATGGACCAACAGCTGAGAATTGGTGATTTTTCACCAAAAATATCTGAAGCTTCTTTAAGTTCTTTAAGTTCAATAGATAACCCCAACATCCTTATTGGAGAAGATGGTAGTGGAATTGATTATGAACTGCAATCTGACTCTGGTAGCCCAGATGTATCTGGTGCTCCCTCCCTTGAGCAGCGTCGTGCTTTTAAAATAGAACTTCAGGTATATGTTATTTTCATGCTTGGTTTAGAACTTTGGGTTCTCAGTTTGAAGGAGGGTTTCACATTTTTGGACTAATGAAGAATAATTGTCCTTCTCCAGAAAGGAATATCCTTGTTTAACCGAAAACCTTCCAAGGGAATTAATTTTCTCGTTAAAAGCAAGAAGATAGGGCATACGCCAGAAGATGTTGCTTGTTTCTTGAGAAATACTGCTGGTTTAAATGCAACAATGATTGGAGACTATTTGGGTGAAAGAGATGAATTCCCTATCAAAGTTATGCATGCATATGTTGATGCACTAAACTTTGAAGGTATGGACTTCGGTGAAGCTATTAGGTATTATTTGCGAGGCTTCAGGTTGCCTGGGGAAGCACAGAAAATTGATCGGATCATGGAAAAGTTTGCTGAACGATACTGCAAATGCAATCCAAACTCCTTTACCAGTGCAGATACTGCATATGTTCTTGCTTATTCTGTAATCATGCTCAACACTGATGCTCACAATACTATGGTCAAGGATAAGGTAAGCAAATGATAATAAGCATCTTTGATTCAAGATTAGTTCATTTATGAGATTTCCAATGTGCAGATGTCTAAATCTGACTTCATTCGCAATAACCGAGGAATAGATGATGGAAAGGATTTGCCAGAAACTTATCTGGGTACACTATATGACCAAATTGTCAAAAATGAGATCAAAATGAGTGCTGGTTCATCAGTTCCACAAAACAAGCAACCTAGTAGTGTGATGAAGCTATTAGGATTGGACAATATTATTAGCTTTGTTAACTGGAAACAGGCTGATGACAGGGTAGTTGGAGCAAACGACCTGCTCATCAAAACCATACAAGAGAAATTTAAACTAAAGAGTGGAAAGTCAGAGTAAGACCAACACGAGCCATTGTTATACCATAGCTTTGTATCTGCTTATGATTTGGATGTAACTCAAGCTTTTGCTTTATGCAGGTCTGTGTTTTCTGTTATCACTGATACAACAATTTTAAGATTCATGATGGAGGTTTGTTGGGCCCCTATGATGGCTGCATTCAGTGTGACACTTGATCAGAGTGATGATAAGGCAGCCACGTCGCAGTGTTTGCAGGGATTCAGATCTGCTGTGCATGTTACCTCTGTTATGTGCATGGAGACACAGAGAGATGCCTTTGTGACATCTGTAGCCAAATTCACATATCTGCATTGTGCTGCTGACATGAAACAAAAGAATGTGGATGCTGTGAAGGTGGGAACCGCAAACAAAGATTCCTTTTTTATTTATTTATCAAAGTTATAGTCAATGCATCTCAAAATTGATAGGCCTTATCATGCCAGGCATATTGGTTCGTTTGATACCATAGAAACCAACATCCATGTTTTTATACAAATCCTGCAGTATTAGGAATCTATGTTCTATCCAGATGCTTATAAGTTCAATCTAATCCTTTTCTCTGTAGTGTACTAATTTTCCATACCGTGCACTATTTATAGCACTTCTTTTGAACAAACGCTTGCCATATATGTAGCCTTTTTCATTAAAGTATACATATATGACTTGAACCATCAACCATGCCTGCAATCTCAGACAATTCAAAGTATTTACTGGATTATATTGCTTTCTCCTTTTTTCGTGAATAAGTTGGAGTGCTGCATATCATTTCATTAAATAAGAAAAATGAACCAAGTGCAACAACAACTCTACCCCACAACATGGTTCTTAAAGCGGTAAGGCGAGACAATGCGTTGGACCTTCGCTTGAACGCCTAGGCGGCGCCTGGACGCCTAGGCGACGCCTTTAAAACACTGGTTAAGAAGATGTGTGCCACTGTCAAAATAACAAATGACCCGAAGTAAACAACCGTTGAACCTAAACAACCTAAGAGTAAATCTAGCAGCCGCTCTGCGCCAGAAGCACATCACAAAACACTTTATTTCACAACAGCCTTCACAACCCAATTTACATTAGGAAAGATAGAGTTGACCCAATTGTTGTGTTGCTTCCAAAGCTTCCAAGCAACAAGGATGGCCAAAGAATTAAGGCCTTCCCTAAGTTGCTTTTCCATTTGTTTGAGTAAGCGACTCCACCATCACGAGATGACACTCAATTCGCTGAAGGACATTGAATATTGCTTTACCCTACCATTTATCATCAACACATGAATTAGCATTTAAATGAATTCATAGTTAGACTATATCCATTTCTCCATTTCGAAGCGAGTCTGTTTTCATTTTCACTCTCTTTCCTGACAGGCTATTATATCCATTGCAATCGAAGATGGTGATTATTTGCAGGAAGCTTGGGAGCATGTACTAACATGCCTTTCACGGTTTGAGCATTTACATCTTCTTGGAGAGGGGGCACCTACTGATGCTTCATTTCTCACAGTACCACTGGTTGACTCAGAAGAAAAAACACAGAAGTCTACCTCTATGTCATCAAAGAGAACTAACGCACTTCAGAATCCAGCTGTAATGGCTGCTGTTAGAGGAGGTTCTTATGACAGCACAACAGCAAAAAATAAAGCATCACCGTTGGTTACTCCTGAACAGATTAATAATTTCATATCAAACATAAACCTGCTAGACCAGATTGGCATTTTTGAGTTAAATCACATATTTGCTCATAGCCCAAGATTAAATAGTGATGCTATTGTTGCTTTTGTGAAAGCTCTTTGCAAAGTTTCAATGACAGAGTTGCAGTCTCCTACAGATCCTCGTATTTTCTGCCTAACAAAGATTGTTGAGATTGCGTAAGCTTATAATCTATGCCCTATGTCAAGCTACATGAAATTATGAATATGTTCGTAGACAATATTTTCCAAACGACCTAATTCGAAGTTTTATTGCACAGGCATTACAATATGAACCGCATTCGTTTGGTTTGGTCCCGTATTTGGAAAGTTCTGTCAGATTTTTTTGTTTCTGTTGGGTTGTCAGAGAACCTTTCAGTTGCAATATTTGTTATGGACTCTTTAAGGCAGCTAGCTATGAAGTTTCTGGAAAGAGAAGAACTGGCAAATTATAATTTCCAAAATGAATTCCTGCAACCTTTTGCGGTTGTTATGCAGAAGAGCAATGCTTCAGAAGTTCGTGAACTTATAGTTCGATGTGTCTCCCAAATGGTTCTGAGTCGTGTCAACAATATAAAATCTGGTTGGAAAAGTGTTTTTACGGTACGTATACTGTTCTATGCCTAGTTTTAGTTTACCATGACATCTTGGCATAAGTTCATGTGATCTACAATTAGTTGTTCTCAAGAACCAAGCTAGAGTGTCTTTCTAAAATTGACGATTCAATATTAACACCATCTTATCTACTTACAGGTTTTTACTGCAGCTGCTGCTGATGATCGAAAAAATATTGTTTTGTTGGCATTTGAAACCATGGAAAAGATTGTTCGGGACTATTTCCCTTACATAACTGAAACTGAAACAACAACGTTTACTGATTGTGTTAAATGCCTTATCACATTCACAAGTAGTAAATTCAGCAGTGATGCTAGTCTTAATGCCATTGCATTTCTTCGGTTTTGTGCTGTCAAACTCGCTGAGGAAGGATTTATTAGTCACGAGAAGGATACTGAACAGCAACCAAGTAAAATAGATTCATCAGATGGGAACAGCATGGTGCATAAGGACGATCATGTTTACTTCTGGGTTCCTTTGCTTGCTGGTATTTTTTCACAAAGTTACACGGATCTTACTGGAAAATTTAGAAATGCTTCATGTTGTAACATATTTTATTTGAATCTCTCTTTTCCAGGTCTAGCTAGATTGACAACGGACTCAAGACCAACTATCAGAAAAGGTTCTGCAGAAGTGCTCTTTGACATCTTGGCAGATCATGGGCACCTCTTTTCTCAGTCCTTCTGGGCTAATATCTTCGAATCAGTTATCTATCCTCTTTTTAGCAGTGAAAGCTTTGCACCAAATGGCCAGATCTCAAGTGTGAATAGTACTGAGGATGATTCTTGGAATTTTGAAACTAAAATGGTGGCTCTAAAATGTTTAGCAGATTTGTATATTATGTTTTTTGAAGTGATGCGTCCAGAACTTTCTAGAGTTACTTCTGTTATTACGAATTTCATCAGAAGCCCTTATAAACAATCAGCTAGCACGGGTTTATCAGTTTTTCAGCGTTTAACAGAAGGACTTGCGAGCAAGCTCTCCAATGATGAGTGGGGAACGGTCCTGTTGTGCTTCAAAGAATCAGCAGCACATACATTTGTTGTGTTTGACAAAATAGTTAAAATGATGAAAGACATTGAAATTCCAGATAGAAATGAATCTTACTCTGAAGCTGAGCAATATTCAGATCATGACATATACAATGATGATGAAGACGAAGCCAATATGGAAACGGCGTCTTATGCTATTGTCAGAATGAAGAATCATATGGCTTTGCAACTCTTAATTGTTGAGGTACTTAAACTAAAGTATAGAATTCATGTGGCATTTTGTTAGTTCTACTAGTTTTCAGTAATCCCCTGTATTGTAAGCCTGCTAGATTGAGACCGTGAAAGAACAAAAAAAAAACAGGACAGACCTAGTACACGTGGCTTCCACATGAGTAAGGTCTGATGAAGGAATAAACTGAGGTAAGCGGAGAGGCTGCTTCAAATCCATAGCCTGGTGACTCAGTGAGACAGCTCTCAACACTGCACCATGTCTGTCCTTGAAGACCATGAATGACTATGGATTCCTTTGCATTTCAATTAAAATACGAACCAAAATTAAAGAAAAAGAATTATATTTGCATTTTTAATGCGCCAACACTTATAAATCAAAACCTTGTCTTGGCTTCCTTGCAGGGCATCATCAAATTGTATGAGGTTCACAGGAGCTTTCTTGGTGCTGAGCATATAGTCATAATGTTGGAGATGCTATCTGCCATTGCATCACATGCAAGTGAAGTGAACTCTGAATCTAACTTGCACAGAAAACTACATAAAGCATGCTCTATTTTGGAGGTACCTGAGCCAGCGGTTATCCATTTCGAGAGCGAGTCCTACCAGAGCTACCTCAAACTTCTCCAAGCTCTTCTTCATGATAACCCATCTTTGTCAGAAACTATGAATGTGGAGTCACAAATTATGCTCGTCTGTGAGAAAATACTGCGAATGTATCTGACCTGCGCAGAGCATAAACTGTCTAATGGTGTTTCTGGTAGGGATCCGGCTTTACATCGGATGCCTCTGGGTACTTCTAAAAAGGAGGAGCTGGGTGCTAGAACTCCATTTGTCCTTCATGTGATGGGGTTATTGGGCAGTTTAGAGAAGAACTGCTTTAGGAGAAACTTGCCCCGCTTTTTCCCCTTATTAGCTAATCTTATTAGCTGCGAGCATAACTCTGGAGAAGTTCAAGTTGCACTGTATGATATCTTCCAATCATCAATAGGCCCCATAATATCAGCATAGCGTATATTGTTTCCTCGCCAGTTGTACAATTTTGTCGGAATTTGGTATAAGAAAAGGGTACAGCTTTACAGTACTGTAAATGATTCATGGTTGAGGCATTTCTGGTGTTGAAGGTGAGTTCTCCTTCTCACCCTCCACAGCTTTCGTATATTGATCTTTCAGTAAAGGCAGGGGACTAATTTATTTGTGCCATACTTTTTTGGCAGCTACATGGAACATCGACCCAGATGCCTAAACAAGGTTTTTTGCTGCGCACATTTGCCATTTTTTTTCTAACATTCACCGGGTAATCATCGACACGTTAAAGAGGATGGACATTGGAATAAGTCCCTATTTCCTGTTGTGCACCAACAACTCTGAAATTTTGCGAGGGAGGTGCATACAGTTTTGGTGTCATTTTTTCCCCTTTCATCTTGGCTCGTCTCCCGAACCTCGGCTACCAGCGAAGAGGGGCTTCTGTCATATGTTACTGTTCAACCTGTTCGTCTGTCGAATACCATTTTAACAATATCTACACTGTAGTTAGTATATATATACTTTCATTCTAACAACAATGGATATCCCAATGGTTGTCTATTAAAGAAAGGTGAGCAATATAGTTCAATACTTTTTCTCACGTCCCATTGCCATCAAAATTCTTCTGTACTACTATCTATCTATCTAAGCAGTGGCCAGGTCAACTGGCACGAGAAACTGAAGCTTGAATGCTTCTCGGTCACCATCCATGATCCAAGCTCACCTAACCCCCTCCCCCCTTGTTGAAAACCACCGCCCAGAAAAAGCCACACCACACGTATTCTTATTGCCAAGAGAACGACATTTCACCTCTCAGCAGCCATAGACAAGCTCTCGTTTCGTTCGAGGATTTGGTCACTCTTGATGCACACAACAGAACAGAAGACAGAACAGAACAGAAGTCACTCGCAAAACTGCTATATGTACAAACTACAAGAGCAGAGCACTGTACCAAAAAAAAAAAACCTACAGGAGCAGAGCACTTGGGACCTTGTCTGTCTGGGACCAAGGAATTCTGGGAGGAAGTGGGTGCCAAATTTTGGTTCCGAAACCGGGCCAAGAAGGGTAGCTACTACTAGCTAGCGATCACCACCAGCTCCAGCCGCCGCAGGCAGGTAGGATCTCTTGATAAACTCCAAGCAGTCGGCAATGGCCTCTGCGTGGAGTGAGTTCTCCTCCCTCTCTGCTGGCGCAGGTCGGTGGTGGCGCCTGTCGCCGTGGCTGACCGCCATCTTATGACTCCTCCTCCTCCTCCTCCTCGTCGTGGGGCAGCAGTTGAGCTCCTCCAGGCACCGGGAAAGGAGGCCGGCGAGGCCGCTGAACAGCCGCACACGGAGGCGGAGAAGCGAGCCGAGCCGGACGTTGCGCACCCGGCGGCGGGCTCTACGGCTCGCCTGGCGATCCATCGCCGGCCGGCCTCGACGGCTTGCCTGAAACCTGGATGGAGCAGGTGCGCTGGGAGGGAGGGAGCATGCATATATATATACTCACCAGTCACTAGTAACTGGTCCTAACCAACCGGCGCGGCCATGTCGCGTAGCAAGCCCCATGATGTAATGCAAGCGTACAAAGAATGTGGGCTAGGGCAGCCAGCCACAGTTTTAATACGTTATCACCTGGCGAGACTGCTTGTCATGAACACACACACACACAAAAATTGTAATTATTGTCATTTTCATGATGCGTAGAAATGTGTAGAATGAATGGCTCTTTCTTTGTCCTCAGCGGCGTACTGCACTTGTACCCACTCCTTCCGTACAGCATGAGGTTGCATCCACTTGCATCGCATGGCAGTTCTCGACCACGTTTTGTCCGTAGCTTCATTGCAAATTAATCATTCGGAGAGAAACAAGTGCTTCACTATAGTTCTTTTTTAAAAAAAATGGAGAAAAATTTAACCAATACAAAAAAAATATACACGTACAAGATACAAGTCGTACACACCGGCTTTAGTCCCGCGGACCAACCAAATTTTGTGGGAGCAAAAAATACTTTCGTGACGCTAGCTAGCTATTAGGTTCGCATATAAGCACAACAGCATGTCTGTCAACTTAACCACGGGCATATATCGCTTGCTTATCTAAAAAGCTTTAGAGGCTAAAGCTTATCTGGGCTGGGCATACAATACAAACAACCGCACAACAATGCCTCTCAGAACAACCAGCGAAACGCTTGGCTACCTAAGGCTGCGAGAGCTAGGCTTACTTCTTTAGGATTTTGCGTGTTGCTTGCCTGAGTCGATATCCAAATGTGAGCTCAATATCCTTTCTGTAACTTTTTTGCATTTATGTGAAATATATCTTCTTTTTCTCATAAGGGTGTCTAATGGCTTTCACAAAATTTGGCCAGTTCAGGTATATGCCATCAGCAAGTTAATAACCAAAAAGTTGTATGTATGACCATTAATTATGTAATGGACGGGTGGCATTCTACCGATTGTCATAGGGTCAAATACGGGTGATCGTTGTAGCACGTTGACGTCATTGTTTGTTCCAGGCATGCCAAATTCAGAGATCGTATGTTGCGATAGCCTCGAGTATCATGGTAGGTCTTGCATTTCGCCCACAGAACTGTCCTCGCCACGCGGTTGGACAGTTCCTCCACTTCCAGTGCATCCAATCTATGGAACCCAACATTCCAAGAAACCCCCTCGACTCGCTATTTTGCATGATGCGTGGAATGTTTGCTTCATTAAGAGTTCGTAGATACCACCCACTAAAATATGCAATTAATGCGCGACAAAAATGAATAAGGCATTCTCTAGCGATAGACTCCCCTATTTGAATGTACTCGTCTACGACATCAGTAGGTAAGCCATAAGCAAGGATCCTCATTGCCGCACATACTTTTTGAAGTGGTCCGAGTCCGTCTAGGCCAGTCGCGTCGAACCGTTGAGTAAAGTAACTATCCTGCTGTTGCAGTCCTTCCATAATGTGGAGGAACAACAGCCTACTCATGCGGAACCTATAAAATGTAATAGCTAAAGTATGAAGACATTGTTAATGCAAAAACATATTAATACAAGTATTTAGTTGTTACCTTCTGCGAAACACGCGGGGTGGATACACGGGGTTCGGGCCAAAGTAGTGATGGTGGATGAGGTTCTCTCTTGTATAATGATCCCTGTGAATTACGCGCCGAGGGATACTGGAACGTCTATGCCTACGACGTATAGCCTCAATGGTGAGGGTAAGAAGAGTGGCAAGCATAAGTGTGTTGTCGTCACTATCACTCGAATCAGAATCATCGTCCCTACGCAAAGGAGACATAGCGAACAAAGGCTAGTCAGCTAGAGTTGAGTGGGATGTGCACAGAATTTGTAGGAGCACGTGTGTGTATATATATATATATATATATATATATATATATATATATATATATATATATATATATATATATATATATATAGATGGAGGTGGCTTGTGTCGCAAGCTCGTGTCTTGCACTAGAAGCATGACGTGTCTTGTTGTGTACGGTTGTCGGTTGTGTGCTTGCAACGAAAGCTTGGTTGAATATTTCTGTCATGTTGATTCGTCTAGAAATATTCAATGCACAACAAATTCGTAAACATATGTATGAACGTACTCAATGTTTAAGAAAAATCTAGATGACACACAATAATTAAGTAGTTATTGAATTCCAAAATTAAATTTAACTTAAATGTTATGCACATTTTTAATGCTCATCTGTAGCAGGACGATGCAGCAGATGATGATCTGCCAAAACACAGTTTTGGGACTAACCTGAAACGAGATCAAAGCAGTAAGCCTGTTCAGCTTTACTCCGATTTCAACAGTTTAATCCCAACTTTTTCATCTCCCACAGCGGTTTCCTCTAAATACTCCCCCTATACACCACTATAACCATAAAATATCACTATTCATCACCCACTATCTTTTTTCACACAACTAACAAATACTATTGAGCACTCATACTAAGTCAAAGGGGGACGCACAGTGCATCCCTATATGTGGCGGATCACTGTGTATGCCCCTTGAACTGTAGCACGAAGGGGGCCTTGTAGCGGCGACTGTTGCGGCGAGAGGGTCACGCTATATGGCTACAGGGGTAGGGGAGGGGCGAGCGCTGCAGACGGTCTAAGGCTGTCCACAGCGGTGCCCCCTAAATGCTACTATACAGCCACGTCAGCAAGATTCCCTCCCCTATATTCACTCTTTCCGCAACTATTCCCCCTATAAATTCCCCTATATGGATATACATATCAATCCAATTACCATAACCAACTTATTTTTCTAATTTCTTTTTGTTTTCTACACGTCCGCCATGTTGACATGTTGGTTTTAATTTTTTTTTGTTAAGTACAAAATAAATGCGCAATAAAAATATATATTGTGAATCCCTTGGAGAGGAAAAATGCAACTAATAGTCAAAGTGTGGAGAGTGAAGATATGAGAGCTATTTCACCACAAGGTCCACACGGTGAGAAAATCTATATATCTATCTTGCTAACAAAAGATCTCAATCACAAGGCAAGCAAGAACATGAGACACAAGTTTTATCCTGAGATTCGACCACACCACAAAAGTGTCCTACTCCCCGTTGAGGAGCCCACAAAGAGCCGGGTCTTTTTCAACCCTAATCCTCCAAAACCCGACCACCAAGGTCAAGGGATTCCTTATTTCAAATGTTGCTCACAAGAGCGGGGAGTACAAACTTCTTGGGGTCGTTCACAAACTTGGAGACTCTCAAGAAACCTCAAACCGCCTTGAAACCTAGGGTTTCAAGAATACCAACACACAAGAGGTGTTTGCAACAAGCTCAATAACTTAGAATGAGATGTAAGAGGAAAACCAAATTCGTGAGCACAAGCACAAACCTCACAACAAAGGGCTCCTTCAACCAAGTTGAATCTAGAGCAAGTTTTGAGTGTGAGAGAGAGAGAGGGAGAGAGGTGTGCCTTTGTCTCAAGTTAGGTGAGCATTGAATATAGGTGTGACCAGCAGCATTAACGAGAGGGGTGTGGGGTCCTATTTATAGTCACGGCTCAAAAAGTAGCCATTTGAACCAGAACCCCGACTCAAGCCGGTTGAACCGCCCCTGGCAGGTCTGGTAGACTGTCTGCCAGTCTGACTATCAAACTGACTAGCAGACTGACGCGCAGTCTGACCAAGTTGACCTAGACTGGTTGAACTGCCCTGGGGGGCGGTTGAACCGCCCATGACAACTCTATCGACCTATTTCCAACCTGACTGGTAGACTGTTGGTCAGAGGTCAGAGGGGTCAGATACCAGTTGAACCGCCCCTAAGGACCAGTTCAACTGGTCTTGACCAGAGAGTTTAGGAGAGAAAACCCCAGTTCAACTGCCCGGAGGCAAGTTCAACTGGTGTATGGTCAAAGAGTTTCACAGTTGAAGTTGAAGTTCAGCTGGAGTTGAGAAAGCTTAACTGTAGTTGAAAAAGCTCAACCGCAGTTGAAGAAGATCAATTAGCTGAGGTTTAGTTCAGCTGATAAAGCTCAACTACAGCCGAATAAGTTCAACTGCTTTTCAACAAGAACACTCTCAGTTTCTCAAACCTAACCACGGTCAGCCATAGAGTGTTCAAGATATTTTTGGTTTTCAAAAATAGCTTTTGAATTTGAAGGCTTGAGCTATAGCAAACACCATTACCTGTCCGAAAACTACTAAGGAAGAATTACATCCTGCGACTCAAGATATACATAAAATTTTATACGTCAGTCGTATGGAGTCTTTTCAAGGGAACTGCATATGTGTTTCTTTTGTCCTTGATACTTCCTTTTTGATTTCTCACCAGTGGTTGTGACTCCTGTTGGGGACTTGTTCTCAAATGCTAGGAATCAAGAACAAGGCAACACAAAGATGTTAAATATTAAATACCCTTCGTCCGCTGAAGCATTTATCTCCTCGAGGGTTTAATGAACTTCGGACGAAGGTCACAAACATAACATTACGAAGGTAATAAAAATAATATAAAACGATACGAAATGTAGAATATTAAAGATAAATATGTTGGAGATAAATGGCACCATTCACATATTTATTATCTGAATCTAAAATGTTTGAATACAATGTTCAAGGTATGCTTATACCTTTGCCTTGACAAGCAATAATTCCCGAGTGATGCTCTTGTAATTACCGGAATGCGTGAACAGCAAAGGAATACTGTTCACTATTTATAGGCACAGGACACAGCCTGTGAGGAATTACAATCATGCCCTTCATAAAAGTTTACAACAATGACTCAGACCCCTACAGGCTAAAAGGTCATTCTATCTTTAAGTCGGTTCGACCCTTCATCTTCGGATATGTTATAACCCCGAAGCTTCATGAATGATACTTTCGTCGTCACGTACGAGCAGCTTCAGCCGCAGCTGTTTCTTTCTACAGGACCTTCGGCAATGAAGCATGGTCCCAACAGTAGCCCCTTCGCGGTGCTAGATCGTTTTTCGTAACGAGCTTGATCCGTGAAAAAAGAAAAGTCTCTCAGGCTTTGGGAAGCCGAAGGTCCGAAAAACACCTTCCCTGAGCTCGTTGTTGAGAAACGATACAATTTTCGAGCGCGTAGCGATTCCACCATGCGAGTTCACTATTCTGGTTTTTGCGGTCCATCGTTCAGCGGGTGCAAGCAATCGTTTGCTTGGTGTAAAAATTCTGATGATTCACCTTCTTTCCTGTAATACTATATAAACAGACGGGTAGGTGTGAAGTTACCACAGCATTCATTGCTATTGCACTGTTTTGCTGCCAAAATTTTTAACCATAGCCGAAGCTTGACTTTCGCATTCGAACGAAGCTCTAGTTTGGCATCTGCTTCGTCAGAAGAAGAGCTTCGGGAAAAAGGTTATTAATTTCTGAGCAATTTTCAAGATATTCAAAATCAAATGGCCAGGGTGCGCTCTACTGCTAGGGCTGAGCGCGAAGGAGACAAAGCCGAAGCTGCGGAAACTGTCCCTATTTCGGAAGCAATGAGGCGAAGTGGGTTGGTGACATCGGAGAACACCCCTGCTGCCGAAGCAGAACAAGCAGATATTGAAGAGACTGATTCTGAAGATGATCACAATATCGCAATACCAAGCAAGCCTAGCCACCTGGACTTCGGAAAGTCAACCATCTCCAAGGCTGATTTCCCGAAGATGGTAAAATCGGGCTACTTTAGCGAAGATGAGAAGAAGGTGGTTCGCTTCGGTGGAGAAGAAACTACCCCGAAGCCACAGAAAGATGAAATAGTTATTTTCAAGAGCTTCCTCAAAGCTGGTTTGAGATTTCCTTTGAATAGGATGATTGCCGATGTGCTGAAGAAGTTTGGTATCTATTTTCATCAACTAACTCCTAATGCTATTGTGAGACTTAGTGTTTATATTTGGGCTCTCCGAAGCCAGGGGGTGGAGCCATTTGCCGAAGGTTTCTGCCGGGTACACGAGCTACATTATCAAACTAAGGCTAGAAAAGATGGGTTACATGAAAATTTTGGTTGTTATAATTTTGCCTATCGGAAGACTACAAAATTTCCTGTGATCAGCTATCGAAGCAAGTGGCCGGCAGCCTGGAAATCAGAATGGTTCTACGTTAAAATTGACGATGACAAAGAGAAGCTAGTTCAGAGCCCGCTTGAGCTGATCTTCGGAGAGACCAGACCCCACTGCAATATGTCACTAGAAGGTCCAACTCAAATCGCGTTGGCTGAATTCAGGACTATTGCTGAGCATATTGGCACTAGAGATCTTATGCAGGAATTTCTGTCGTTCAAAATATTTCCAACTATGAAAGAATGGGCTATGCCGAAGTTCGAAAAAGAGAAGAAAGAGGGGGAACTTGTCCGCCTGCCCTACCACTACAAGTTCAAGAAATATTTTAAAGAACCCTGCCAAGAGTGGCTCGAAACAATCGAAGTAATGAGTACTGAAATTCTTGGGAATTATTCTAAAAAAGAAGATCAATTGATGACAGCAGCCTTCGACACCCGGCCAAAGCGAAGGCTGAATAGAGTGCTTGATGCTATAGGCTTTGAATACCCTGACTATGAGCGATTAGACAAGGGTGCCGAAGGGCAGAAAAGAAAACGAGTGGCTAGCACTTTAACTAAAGACGACGAAGATCAACCAAAAAAGAAGAAAGAAAAGCTTGAACCGAAAGCAGTTGTTCCAAGAAAGAGAAAAGCTGCATCTCCGAAGCCTGCGTCTCCAGAACCAGAGACATTGATTCGAGATGAGGAAACGTCTGTGACACCTTCTGCTACCGAAGTAGAAGAAATTTTGAAGGTAATGACTAAATCTTTGCCTGTCAAGCTAATTCCGCTGGCACCGGAACTGACAAAGTTTTTTCAGAAGGACAAAAAACCTTCGGCAGCAGAAAGTCCTGCGAAGCCGAAAAAATGGAGAATCATTCAAGTGACAGATGTGATTCATCAGACGCCACCACCAGCGACGATGTCAAAAATTGCCTTTGCAAAGACTGCCGAAGCCGAAGACACCGCAGCCGAAGCTACCGGAGTGAAAACCACTGAAGCTGAAGCCGGCGAAGCCGAAGCTACCGAGGCCAAAGCCGAAGCTACCGGGGCCAAAGCCGGCACCACCGAAGAGTCGAACCTGGAAACCACACTTGAGGTTATTGACAATATACTCCTGAAAATGGCTGAAGAAGAAGCTGTTATGGCTGCGGTGAACACGGCAACTGAAAAGGGGAAAGAGCAAATTGGTGAAATTTCGGAGGAAGGAGATTTTAACTTTCAAGATTTGCTTGGACAAGAGCTAACAGACACCGAAAAAGAAGAATTAAAAAAATATGCCATATCTTGCGGATATAAATTAGGAGCTATGCTATTTGGTGGGGTCAACGAAGGGAAGTTAAGGTGCCTTCAGAACCGTACCGAGGCCAAAATTGTTAAGACCCTCTCAAAAAGCATTGGCTTGCCGAAGATAGAAACAGACCTCTGCAGATACCAGCGACACCATGTCGCTGGCAGCCTGCTTTACGCGAATTTTAAGGTAAAAAATATTATTATTATTTTATTATTGTTATTTTTATGTCTTTCTCTGACGAAAGTTGTTTTGGCAGAGTATATTATTAAGTAAAGTGCTGAAAATGCAACAAGATCTTGAAGAGGAGAAGAACAAGGCTATCATCAAAGATTTAGAAGAAAAAGTTGAAAATTACGAAGCTGTTCTGAAGAAGAAAGACTTCGCCATTCAAGATCTTGAAATTATGGCTAAAGAACACGAAGGTGCTTTAGAAAAGAAAGACTTTATTATTCAGTCTATGGAAGGCTCCTTGGCCGAAGTCCAAGCCGAAAATGACAGTTTAAAGAATGAACTACTCAAAATGTCGGAAAAATATGAGCAAGAAAAAGAGAAGCTTGAAGCAAGTCTTAAGACTGCGCTCAAGAAAAATTCAAATTTGCAAGAATCATTGAAAGATCTCTAAGAGAAATGTCTAAATTTCGGCAGCTGATGCGTGCAGCGGCTGAAGGAGGTATTTCACTCTATCGGAGCCAGCTCTGAAAAGTTTTCACCTTCAGCCGAAAACCTGCCCAGCACCTTGGAACATATTGAAGGCGAGGTTGATGCTCTTGACGAAGTTATTGGGGGGCATGCTGATTTCTGCGCCCTGGTAGCTTCTCGAGGCACAGCTGCCGCTTTTCTGAAGGCCGACTGCACTCATGGAAAAATCGTGAATAGACCAAACTTTAGCTTGTCAGCAGCAGACTTGATTGATATCCCAAGCCTAGCCCGAAGTATCGAGAATAGATTTATGACCCAGATTTGGGTAAATGGCGGGCGAAGGATGGCTGGTGACGAAGCTCGAAGTCACCTTAAGCCGGTAAGAAACTTATATTTGTTACTTTTACCTTCTCCTTGAAATTTGCATCTTTCTTATTCTGCTCCTTAATATGTGCAGGACGACGAAGCTGAAGTATGACGAAGCTGAAGCTTGATAGTTGCTAGAATAGTCTTTCCTATAAAAAATTCTGGAGGGGTCTTTGTAATATCATTATGGAAAAAACTTATGTAAATTTGTACATACCTTGTAATATATTCTGTCTCCTTTATCCGTGTGCATTCTGCTTTGCTGTGGACGAAACTTCTCCTTTTGAGCCGAAGGCGAAAAACACCTTCCCTTCTTTTCGTACACAACGAAGCATGAAAACTTCCTCTTTTCTACAAAGCTTTTCCTGATTGCCGAAGCATCTGTCTTTTATGTGTGGTATGATGATGATTCTATATGTCTCAATGAATGTTTATGAATGCAAATGACATGATGTAATGTATCATGCAAATGAATAGCGGAACACATATTCAAACACCATAATTATAGCCTTTCATCCCCTTGGGAATGATTCAAATCTTTTTGCCGTTTACTTTTCGGCTTCACCGTTTACTTTTCGGTGTATCAGCGTTGACTTTTCGCTGTAAGCCTCCCTTAGGAGCTTCTTCGCCTTTTACTTTCAGCGGTATCAGCGTTGACTTTTCGCTATAAGCATCCCTTAGGA
The DNA here is from genome assembly GCA_029449295.1 of Zea luxurians. NCBI lineage: Eukaryota > Viridiplantae > Streptophyta > Magnoliopsida > Poales > Poaceae > Zea > Zea luxurians. The sequence continues at coordinate 99,120,639 of JAOPSE010000011.1, forward strand.
GCTTCTTCGCCTTCTACTTTCGGCGGAATCAGCGTTGACTTTTCGCTGTAAGCTCTGCATTCCCTTAGGAATGACTTTTGAGCTTCTCTCTGAATTCTTTTCTTTTTTTCCTTTGCATTTACATTTACATTTTTGGGGGATATCATTATTATAGAATTGAAATAAGGGAAATTACATGATGTGGCCCATTAAAAACCTTTCTCCCCCTTTGGAAAGGAAAAGGGTGCCACAAAAAAGAATAGAAAAAATTACATCAAGCTAAACATAATATCGCCAAAGCTCATCCGCATTCCACGATCTAGGGATGTCGTTGCCGTCCATATCTTTCAATCTGTAGGAACCGGGTCTTGACGAAGATACTACCAAAAAAGGGCCTTCCCACTTCAGCTGTAGTTTGCTTACTGTGTCTGGGTTGGCCACTCTTCGAAGCACCAAATGTCCTGGCTTAATGTTCTTCAACCGGACCTTTCTATCACGTCATTTTATTGTTTCGGCTTGGTATTTATTGATGTTTTCCACAGCCTGAAGCCTGATCCCTTCTATAGCATCCTTTTCCACAGAGCAGTCAGCTTCATCTTCGCCTTTTGCCGAAGCTATTGTTCTTATTGACCCTGCTTTGGCTTCTTCCGGGGTTATTGCTTCGTCACCAAACAATAGTTTGAATGGCGTAAAGCCTGTTGATCTTGACGCTGTTGTGTTATGGCTCCACACCACTTTGATTAATTCTTCTGGCCACTTTCCCCTGGGCTGATTGAAGATTGACTTCATTATTCCTGTCATTATGATCCCATTAGCTCTTTCACTAATCCATTTGATTCTGGATGTCGAAATGACGCGAAATGGATCTTCGTGCCAATTTGGTCACAAAACTCTTTAAAAGCTTCGGAGTCAAACTGCGTTCCATTGTCCACAGTAATGGCCTTCGGCACTCCGAAGCGATAAACAATATTTTGCCAGAAAAACTTTTGGATAGTGACCGAAGTTATTGTGGCTAAAGGCTTTGCCTCAATCCACTTAGAAAAATATTCCACTGCCACTACAACATATCTTAAATTTCCTTATGCTGGTGGTAGCGGTCCTAACAAATCAAGGCCCCACCTTTGCAACGGCCAAGTGGGTTGTATTGAGTTAAAGACGAAGGTTGTTTTTGATCTCTTGCACATTTCTGACAACCTTCACACTTTTGCACTAGTTCCGCTGCATCCGAAGCTGCTTTTGGCCAATAAAATCCTTGTCGAAAAACTTTTCCCAACAAAGGCCTAGATCCAATATGAGATCCACACATGCCTGCATGTATTTCTTTCATCAATTCTATGCCTTCGGCTCTGGATAAACACTTGAGCAACGGGGAACAGACCCCACGCTTGTATAATTCCCCTTCTATAATGACATATGGTCGGGCTCTTGCTTCTATCCTCCTGTTATAAGCTTCGTCATCTGAAAGAAAATTACCCTGAAGAAAAGAGATGATTTCAGTTCTCCAATCTTCACTATAGACAGGGGATATGTTGAGGACCGCTCTTTCAAGAAGCTCGACCGAATGTGCTTTTATTGTTTCGAAAAATACTTCCGAAGGTAAAGGCAGCCCCTGTGCTGCTGACTTGGCCAATAGATCAGCATGTTCATTTTCTCCACGAGGAATGTTTTTAACAGAGAATCCTTCAAAGGAAGCCTCAATCCTTCGGACTGTATCTAAATATTTTTCAAGTTTCAAATCTCTTGCTTTATAGCTTTTGTCAATATGACCAGAAATAATTTGGGAATCAGTTTTAAGAATGACCCTTCTGATTCCCATTGCCTTTAACTTTCGAAGACCTAAGAGCAGAGCTTCGTACTCAGCAATATTGTTTGTGCAACTGAAATCAAGTCTTGCCGCATAACAAGTTTTAACTTTGGAAGGTGAAACCAACACAGCAGCCGCTCCTGCTCCGAAGGTTCCCCAAGACCCATCGCAAAACACTGTCCATGCTTCGGCATCCTTATTCGTTTCTTCCTCCTGAGCCCCTGGCGTCCAGTCAGCAATGAAGTCTGCCAACGCTTGGGACTGAATCGAAGATCTATGCACATAATCAATACAAAATTCATTGAGCTCTGCAGCCCATTTTCCGATCCTTCCAGTAGCTTCTCGGTTTCTCATAATATCCTTCAACGGTTGTGAAGAAGGAACAATTATATTATATGCTTGAAAATAATGCCGAAGCTTCCTGGAGGCCATCAGAACAGCATACAGTACCTTCTCTAATTCTGTGTAATTTTTCTTTGATAAACTAAGAACTTCGGATACAAAGTATATTGGGGCCTGCTTTTTGACTTGGCCTTCCAGCTTCTCCTGAACAAGTGCTGCACTTACCGCTGAGTGCGAAGCTGCCACATATAATAACAGAGGAGCCCCTGGCGTTGGTGGAGTTAGTGTTGTTAGATCTATTAAATATTGCTTCAGCTCTTCGAAAGCTTTTTGCTGGACTGGTCCCCATTGAAAAACTTCGGCTGACTTCAGCATTTCGAAAAATGGCAAATTTCTCTCTGCTGATCTAGATATGAATCTGTTGAGAGATGCCAGTCTTCCTGTCAATCTTTGAGCCCCCTTCTTTGTACTTGGTGGTTCCATTCGAATGATAGCTTCGATTTTGCTTGGATTAGCCTCAATTCCTTTTGTTGAAACTAGACAACCAAGAAATTTCCCTTTCTTCACTCCGAAGACACATTTTTCTGGATTCAGCTTTAAACCAGCCTGTCTGAAATTAGCGAAGGTCTCTTGCAGATCAGCAATGTGATTATCTTGCTTCGTGCTTTTCACAATGATATCATCAACATAAGTTAGCACATTCCTGCCTATCTGAGAATGGAGAACCTTCGCTGTCATTCTGCTGAAGCTTCCTCCAGCATTTTTAAGCCCTTCAGGCATCTGAAGATAACAATATGTTCCACTAGGGGTTATGAAGCTTGTCTTCGGCTCATCCTCCTTCTTCATCCAGATTTGATGATAGCCTGAATAACAATCCAACAGACTCATGAGCTCTGATGAAGCTGCTGTATCAACTAAGGAATCTATCCTTGGCAATGGAAACTCATCCTTCGGACAAGCCTTATTAAGATCAGTAAAGTCGATACACATCCTCCATTTACCATTGGCCTTCTTTACCATGACAGTGTTAGCCAGCCATTCTGGGTACTTTACCTCTCTGATAACTCCGGCACTGAGGAGTCTTTTTACTTCATTCCGAGCACCTTCAGCCTTATCATCAGACATCTTCCGAAGCCTCTGCTTCCTGGGTCTGAATGATGGATCAACATTAAGGGAGTGTTCAATAACATCCCTGTTAACTCCGCAAAGATCATTAGCTAACCAAGCAAAGACATCTTTATTGTTGAACAAAAACCTTATCAAGGTTTTCTCCTGTTCTTCGGACAATTGAGATCCCAGTAGTACCTTCTTTTGAGATGCTTGCTAATGAAAATGCCAATGCTATGTACTTATGTCTCAATATTCTTGGAAGTAAATGGCTTGGGGCTTACACAAATTTCACAACCGGATGTTGTGAGGAAGATTTTCAGTGTCTTCCCAATTGACAAATATGGACACATTGTCATTGTGCTTCATCAGATGGATCTTTCAGTTGCCACTCCTACACAGATATTGGGAAAGATCAATCCTTATGAGATGTACATGCACATCAATGACAAGGATGAGTCATATTCCAAGAGAAAGGATTTGGCTCTCAAAGCAAATCAAGAAAGAAAAGGAAAAGCTAAAGTACAAATTGAGGAGGAATCCTCAAGTGATGATGATCTTGATGCTAACATTGCCTTGATGGTGAGGAAGACCACCAAGATGTTAAAGAAGCTCAACAGAGAAGGCATCAAGTTTGACTCAAGAAAGAAGAAATTCTTTTCTAGTAAAAGAAAGCCCATTTCTGAAATGGATTGGTACAACTGTGGTGAGCTTGATCATCTTGCTCATCAATGTAACAAGCCCAAGAAGAACAAGTTCAAGGGCAAGAAACAAGATGAGAGTGATGATGAGAAAAAGGAAAGAGATTCTTCAAGAGGAAGGATGGGAAGCACAAGAGGTTCCACAAAAAGAAAAATGGAAAGGCATACATTGTTGGTGATTGGCTCACTGACATTGAGTCATCAAGTGGATCTTCTTCAAGTGAAGAAGAAAATAATGAAAAAGTTGTTGCCATCGCTGGGGACTTCTCTTCACCACCACCATCACCATCATCGACTTCTCACCTATGCCTCATGGCTAGAGGTGAACTGAAGGTACAAAATGATAATGATATTATTAATGATAGTGATAGTGATGATGAATTTGCTTCACCTTTCTATGATGAACTAGCTGACTTGCTTAAGAAATACACTCAAATCATTAGGAAGTCAAAAGCTAAATGTGATAAGTTGAAAGATGAAAACAAATTTTTAAAAGCTAAATATGACATAGTTATGAAAGCTAGTGATGAAATGAAAGAAGAAAACAAAACTATGTCATCCACTATAAATGAGCTCTATAAAAGATGCTAAGGATAAATGTGACAAGTTAAATGAAGCTAATAGGGAGTTGAAAGATAGACTAGTAAAAATTAAGGAAGACTATACTAAGATTAAATTTGATCATGATAATCTTCTTGTTGAAAATGAACTTTTATCTTGCAATACACATGAGGCTATTAACCATGTTGTTAAGATTGATGTGGCAACCTCATGTGATGATTTGAGTCAAGGTGATCAAACTAGTCTACATGATAAACTGACCGAAAAACTTGAAGTCTTGACATTAGACAGCTAAAAATTAAAGAGATACTTGACTGATGCAACTACTAGAGATGAAAGGTTGCCATTGACAACAATGACTTCAACAATGAGTTGGCGGTGGATAACGAAAGGCTTAAAATGAGGTCGAGAAGCTTAAGAGTGAAAATGAACATCTTGCAACAAGTGTGCAAAAGTTCAACAAGGGTCAATACCTCCAAAATGAATTGCTCATGAACACTGTCATGAAAAACAACAAGAGTGGTATTGGATATAATTCTTTTGTGCAAAAGAAAGCTACAACTCAATACAAGCCAAAGCTGACTCATAAGCCTATCAAATGCTTTGAGTGTGGAAAAGAAGGTCATTTTGCCCACAACTGCAAAGCCAAACCACCAACTCCCTTGCCAAAGCACTCAAGACTATTTGCCTTCAATGCTCATTATGTTCTAAGAAAAGTAGCAAATGGAAAAGTCAAAGTTACATTCCTAGGTCCACCAAGCAAGAGTACACCTAGACAAATTTGGGTTGCAAAGTCCTTGATTGAGAAAGTCACTAGTCCTATGCAGCAATATAGGGCCCTCAAAACTCAAGCTTGATTTGACTGTGGATGTAGGTGAACTACAAGACCGGTGGGAGCCATTGGGTTATTGACAGTGGATGCACACAACATATGATAGGCAACCCACGGATGTTCACCTCACTTGATGAAAATGTTGATGGACAAGACAAAATCACATTTGGGGACAATTTAAAGGGAAAAGTTTAAGGACTTGGCAAGGTGGCAATTTCAAATGATCTATCAATTTCAAATGTTCTCTTGGTTGCACCTTTGAGCTTCAACTTATTATCAGTGGGTCAACTCTGTGATCTTGACCTTCAATGCTTATTCACTCCAACAAAGGTTATTGTATCAAAAATGGATGATGAATCAATGGTGTTCAAGGGATTTAGATACAACAATCTCTACTTAGTGGATTTGACCTCTGAAGATGCAGACTTAAAAACTTGCCTCTTTACTTGGATGACTATGGCATAGAAGGCTTGCACATGTTGGAATGAGCACACTCAAGAAAGTATTAAAGAAGGACATGGTTAGAGGACTAAAAGATGTTGTATTTGAAAAGGACAAGCCTTGTAGTGCATGTCAAGCTGGAAAGCAAGTTGCTAACACACATCCTACAAAAGCTTTCTTATCAACATCAAGGTCACTGGAACTACTCCACATAGATCTATTTGGACCAACAACTTATGCAAGTGCTGGTGGCAACCTCTACTGTCTGGTTATAGTTGATGATTTCTTAAGATACACTTGGGTGGTCTTTCTCCATGAGAAATCTAAAGTTGTATCTATATTCAAGAAGTTTGCCAAGAAAGCTCAAAATGAATTTGATTGCAAGATCAAGAAGATTAGAAGTGATAATGGAAAAGAATTTGATAACACCAACATACATGAATACTGTGATGAGATTGGGATCAAGCATGAAGTATCAGCAACATATACACCTCAACAAAATGGAGTTGTTGAAAGAAAAAACAGGACCTTGATCACACTTGCAAGGACAATGATTGATGAGTATAACACACCAGAGAGGTTTTGGGCCGAAGCTGTCAACACTGCATGTTATGCATCAAACAGGCTATTTCCTCACCGGCTACTTGCGAAGACGCCCTATGAACTGCTGAATGGGAAAAGCCAGACATCTCCTTCTTTCGGGTGTTTGGATGCAAATGCTACATCTACAAGAAACGCCATCACTTAGGGAAGTATCAAAGATGTTGTGATATTGGTTTTCTACTGGGTTATTCATCAAAGTCCAAAGCATATCGAGTATTCAATCATGCCACTGGCGTGGTAGAAGAAACATATGATGTGGAGTTTGATGAGACTAATGGCTCCCAAGGAGTACTTGAAAATCTTAATGATGTAGTTGATGAGCCACTTAGGGAAGCCATGAAGAACATGCCAATTAGAGCTATCAAACCAAAAGAAGATAAAGAAGAGGTGCAAAACATTGATAGGCCTTCTTCATCAAGTGTACCACAAGATGATGAAAAAGATGAGAGGCATGCAAATGAAGATACATTTGTCTCTCATTAACAAGTAAGGGTACAAGCCGAAGATGTTGATGCTCTAGGATCTTCATCCCAAGTGGTTGACAGGAGAAACTCATCACTACTTCAAGCACACCCACAAGACCAAATCATTGGAAGTCCTTCACAAGGGGTTATTACTCGATCACATAAACATGCTTCTTTTATTGAACATCACTCCTTTGTTTCTTGTGTTGAGCCTACATGTATAGATGAGACGCTACAGGATCCGGACAGGGTGAACGCCATTTATGAAGAACTAAACAACTTCACTCGTAACCAAGTTTGGACCCTGGAGAAGCCCCCACAAGATGCAATGATCATTGGAATAAAGTGGGTGTTCAGAAACAAACAAGATGATCAAGGCGTGATTATGAGGAACAAGGTAAGACTTGTTGCAAAGGGCTTTTCTCAAGTTGAAGGCTTAGATTTTGGAGAAACCTTTGCACTGGTTGCTCGACTTGAAGCCATCTATATCCTACTCGCATATGCATCATGCTATGATATAAAGCTTTATCAAATGGATGTAAAAAGTGTGTTTTTAAATGGCCTCATAAATGAATTTGTATATATTGAGCAAACACCTGGGTTTAAAGAACCTAGATATCCTAACCATGCTTATAGGTTGTCCAAGGCGCTATATGGGTTAAAGCAAGCTCCAAGGGCATGAGTGTCTTCGCGACTTCGTCATCAAAAAGGGCTTCAATATCGGGACCATCGACACAACCTTATTCACAAAGAAACATAACAGTGATATTTCATTTGTCAAGTATATGTTGATGATATAATCTTTGGCTCGACAAATGATTATCATTGCAAGGAATTTGATGAGTTGATGTCGAAGGAGTTCGAGATGTCTATGATTGGTGAGCTTACGTACTTCCTCGACTTTCAAGTCAAGCAAATGAAAGATGGCAACTTCCTCTCACAAGAGAAGTATACCAAAGACTTGTTGAAAAGATTCAGCATGGAGAAGTGCAAACCAATCAAGACACCTATGCCAACAAATGGACATCTCGATCTAGATGAGGGAGGTAACCCAGTTGATCAAACTCTCTACCATTCTATGATTGGTAGTTTATTGTATCTTACCGCATCTAGGCCCGATACCATGTTTAGTGTCTGCATGTGTGCTAGATTTCAATCAAATCCTAAGAAAGCTCATATTCGCGATGTTAAAAGAATTCTTAGGTATCTCAAGCACACCCCAAGCATTGGCCTTTGGTATCCCAATGGAGCTACTTTTGACTTAATTGGCTATTCTGATTCAGATTATGCCGGTTGCAAAATTGATAGAAAAAGTACTTCTGGGGGTGCCATTTGCTTGGGAGATCACTAGTATCATGGACATCCAAAAAGCAAAATAGTGTTGCCTTGTCAACCGCCAAAGCGGAATACATTGTCGCGGGTGCTTGTTGCACACAAATTTTATATATGAAACAAACTCTTCTAGACTATGATGTAGTTCTAGAAAAGGTACCTTGGTTGTGTGACAATGAGAGTGCTGTTAAAATTGCTAATAACCCTGTACAACACTCTCGCACTAAGCACATTGATATCCGTCATCACTTCCTTAGAGATCATGTTGCTAAAGGAAACATTATTTTAGAAGGAGTGAGGTCGGAAGATCAATTAGCGGATATTTTCACTAAGCCACTTGATAAAACCCGCTTTTGCATGTTGAGGAATGAATTAAACATACTTGATCTCAGAAATTTTATTTAAAGATCTCAAAATGGTGTTGTCAAGCCTGCATTGCATATTTAAATTTCTTGTATTGCATCTAGGGCTTGTCTAAGCTAACCACCAACAAAGCGAGTGAAAAAGCTTAACTCGGGCTCAAACTTGACAAGTCTTAGCTTTAAGCATTTAGTACTTAAATTCCTACTTACTATGCAATTGTTGGTTCTTGAGATATGCATGAGGTACTACACTTAGGGAAGATCAAATCGTTCATGAAAACTTCTAATGCAAAGCCAAAATGCAAATCTCACCATTTGGCTATTTTCTCTAAAAATTATCTAGCCTATGGCAAAATATTTTGAAAATTATGGGAAAATATATGAGGGTGCCAATACCTGTCCCAACAGGTGTTCTTTTGTGTCATTATAAGTTGGGATTTGGTTTGGTTAAAACTAGATAGAAAATTTGAAAAATTTTCAAAATTCCCTCTGTCTGGGCTCACCGGACAGTCCGGTGTGCACCGGACACTGCACTGTGCACGGTTCGATGCACCGGCCGCGCGCACGTAGATCCCCTTTCTGATGTGCGTTGTCCGGTGGTTCATTGGATAGCTACTGTGCGCTGTCCGATGTGCACCAGACAGGCACTGTAGACTGTCCGATGCACCGTGCACCCATAATGTGTTTTTAAAAACCTTTCCCCGCTCGAGCCCGCGGCAGGGACATTCTTTCACTGCTCTGGCGCTCTCTCTGTCTCTCTGGTGGCGCTCACTCCTTTCCGGCGATGTTCCCCCTCGTCGGCGGCTGTCCTCCGGCGACCAAGCTTCCCATGTGCTCTCCTTCTTCCTCCCTCTCGGTGAGCTCCTCCCCCCTCTTATGTTTTCCCTTCTCTCTCTGTTTCTCTAGGCAGCAGCTTCAAAATTCCCACCCCTTTGCTCCTAATCCCAATCTGTGTCCTCCAGTGAATCCCTATGCATGGATGTGTACCATTGTGCCTTTGTGCTTCCCATGCAGGTTCCTAGCTCCTTAGGGAGGGTTTCACTTCCAAAAATGGACATTTCTACCTAACCCTAGAACCCCGCACGCCAGGTGCTCGGTGAAATACCCAAACCAGCCAAAATTGCTCCAATAGATCCCAAATTTTTCAGGCACCTTCATGATACCTCCAATAACATATTCGCCAAATTCCACACCAATCCGATATCCCAAGCTCCAAATTTCAACAAATCCCCATATCTAGCGATCGATTCCCAGCCGTGTGCCCAAATTCCACTTTCTCCGCCTAAAATCAAATCAAGCGCACACTTCACTCATATTTACCCATATAAACCTATTCGTGGAGTATCGACTCAATTCCAAGTCATTTCATGCCTCAATTCCAATTTCAAACCTCCTATGGCACTATTCTTCGTTCAAACACCGTTTTCGCGTCGTTTGACCTCTCTATCGCCAAATCACTCGTTTTCTGTGTCATAATTTTATGTGTATCTATTTACACACATTTCATATACTTATGACTATGTGACTAATACGTGCTTACCTCTTCTGTCATTTCAGTGACCTCGCCTACCCGTGAGCCCATCTCCTGTCCTGCCTAGATTCTTCCTCTCTCGTGAGGTTTCTAGGTATTTGTCACCGCAGTCCTAACCATTTCCTCTGCTCTCTTCTCGTGATCAATTTTTCTCTGTCATATGCAGTCTTCAAGTCAGGATGGTGCGCATGAAGAATGTGTCAGCGCCAGGGGGAGGAGACGACGAGGACCCTCCTCGCCCCTTCAGGTAGGTCAAGGGGAAGACTGTCTACTTGGAGCAGCAGGAAGGCTGCAAGAAGCGGCGTTTGGATAGAGTAGCCCAAGCAGCTCTAGCAGCAGCAGCAGCTGAGCAGGCAGAGAGAGGTGGCCAGCTACAGATATCATCAGATCAGATTGCTTACAGAATTCGTTGACTCGCCTCTCGGCCTCGCTCCTCCGCACCCTCTACTCCCGCCACTGCTACCACTCTACCTCCCACTTCGCCCGCTCCAGTCACTCCTGGGCCATCCACCACCTTAGCCATACCTACCACCTCCACCACTCCTGCTTCCACTGCTTCTCCTCTCGCTTCCTTTTCCGCTCCAGCCATTTCACCTGCCCGCTTCCGGGAGCGAGATGAGATCGAGGTGCGACCACTGGCTGCCGATCCCCGTTTGATTGATCTTTAGCGTGCTACAGTGGCCCGGGTATGTAGGTTCAGACACGTACCCGTGGAGTCATGGCTACCAGCTCAGAGAGACCCTACAGCGGCAGATCTTTTCAGCACCAGGATACAGGAGTCGTTCTTTCGAGCACAGATGTCAGCCCAGATAGCTTTGCGAGCGCACCAGCTATTGGATCTCCCTGCTTTCCTACTAGCAGCTGGTGTGGACTCTGAGGTGCACCTCTCATATTTGTCTGGACTTCTCACTCTTCTGACTACCAGCGGCAAATATGTTGAGGAGTGGGTCCAAGTGTTCTATGCGTTAGTATGGATCGACCCCGATCACCAGTGGATGAGGTTCCGCTTTGAGCGCGAGGATGTTACTATTCATGCTAGCCAGATTCGCCAGTTGTTTGGATTCACTGAGTCATCGACTCGCCTTCACAGCTTGTGTTATGGTACTTCCGATCCTCCTCGGTGCCCTCACGGCGGAGTTGCTCCAGCTATAGCTCACGTCGTGGCCCTGTTCCGACCACCTTTCACAGAGGATCGCGACGCTCTCCAGCAGATTTCACTCCAGCGGCCAAGTATTTATATCAGCTCATGAGACGGACGCTACTACCCCGGATGGGTTATAGAGTGGCTACCGCTCATATCTAGCTCTAGCTACTTGGTGCCCTAATCTCTCATTCAGAGTTTGATGTTGTTGACTTCCTCATATGTGAGATCGAGGACACAGTATTGGATGGTCTTCGTGCCCGGTGACAGCTGTCATATGCACATTATCTCTGCTACATTTTCACACAGCTGATCCAGCCACCGCAGTTCCAGGGCACTCTTGAGGCCTCTCGCCTCCACTTTGGCTCATACCATCCCGCCCCTGAGGACCTAGTGCCGGTACCTGATCAAGTGATTGACACTCAAGCAGAGGATGCGACTTACCATCAGTTCGAGACTTAGGGCACAGCGGTTCCTGATGACGATGATGATGATGATGATGATGATTTTGGGATTCCGCCTCCGCCTCCGCCTCCTATGCCTCCACGCTCCCATGATCATGAGGCCGGGAGTTCCCATGCTGCCCCTGCTGCCCCTCCTGCCATTGACCCTGCTCTAGATGTGATCCTCCAGACCCTTACTCAGCAGCAGGCTCATCTGGCAGCGGTTCAGCAACAGATGTCCGAGAGAATGCTATCCATGTTTCAGACTATCTAGGACAGACAGGACACTCTACAGCAGCAGCTTCTGGCAGACAGGGCTGAGAACCGGGCCTTCATGACTCACGTACTTCAGCATACCGGTGTTTAGATCCCTCCTGTTCAGTCTGCACCTTCTCCAGCTCTTCAGGCAGCGATTGTGCCAGCCATTTAGCCAGGACCCCCTCTTCCTTCGTTTGGTCCTTCTTCCTCTCCGCTCCGGTCGATCACTCTAGTCTTCTTGTCGCAGGTCATCAGCTCCGTCAGTGCTCAGCCGCTAGTGCCACCAGCTCCTGCTATTACCACTGCTGCTGTGGTGGTGTCTGTGACCTCTTCAGCTCCAGCAGCTCCTGCAGCGCAGCCTCCATCCGAGTCAGTACCAGCTCCTGCTTCTACGGTAGATCCTAGATCCGAGGTGGCTCTGACCCTCAGCTGGCGTTTGCTCTTCTGCCATGACCGAGACCGGATGTGCCTCCACCTCCTCCTTCCTCTTCTGGTATGTAGGTTCAGGTTCCCTTTTGGTATGAGAGTTGTGACGCCAAAAGGTTCCTCCTTCCTCATATCTCTCCCCCTTTGGCGTCAAACACCAAAAGGGAACCTGAACCTACAGGCCAGAAGAGGAAGGAGGAGGCGGGGCGCATCCAGTCGCGGTTGTGGCAGAAGAGCAAACACGAGCTAAGGGTCAGAGTCAGTCTCGGATCTAGGATCTACTGTAGAAGTTGGAGCTAGTACTGACTCGGACTGAGGCTACGCTGCAGGAGCTACCGGAGCTGAAGAGGCCACAAACACCGCCACAGCAGCAGTGGTAACAGCAAGAGCTTGTGGCACTGGTGGGTGAGCACTGACGGAGCTAATAACCAGCAATGAGAAGTCCAGGGTGACCGGCTGGATCGGAGAGGAAGAAGGACCGAATGAAGGTAGTGGGGGTCCTGCCTGAATTGCTGGTATAACAGCGACCTGAAGAGCCAAAGGGGGCGCAGACTGAATAGGAGGGATCTGAACACAGGTATGCTGAACAATGTGAGTCATGAAGGCCCAGTGCTCAGCCCTGGCTGCCAAAAACTGATGCTGCAGAGTGTCCTGTCTGTCCTGAATAGTCTGAAATAGGGAAAGCATCCTCTCGGACATCTGCTGCTGGATCACTGCCTGACAAGCCTGCTCAGCTGCCTGTCGAGCTTGCTCGGCTGCCTGTCGAGCCTGCTCGGATGCTATAAGAGCCTGCTGTTGCGTAAGAGACTAAAGGATCACAGCCAGAGGAGGGTCAACAGTAGGAGGGGCAGCAGGGGTAGCATGGGAACTCCCGGCCTCATGATCATGTGAGCGTGGAGGCACAAGAGGCGGAGGCGGGATCCCAAAATCATCATCATAATCATCATCATCTGGAACTATTGTGCCCTGAGTCTCGAACTGATGGAATGTCGTATCCTCTACCTGAATGTCTATCACTAGATCAGGTACTGGCACTGGGTCCTCTGGCCCTGGAATTGCGGTGGCTGGATCAGCTGCACGAAGATGTAGCAGAGATAATGAGCATACGACAGCTGACGCCGGGCATGAAGACCATCCAATATCGTGTCCTCAATCTCACATATAAGGAAGTCAACTACATCAAACTCGGAATGAGAGATTAGGGCACCAAGTAGCCAGAGCTAGATATGAGTGGTGGCCTCCCTATAACCCATCCGAGGCAGTAGCGTCCATCTCATGAGCTGATATAAGTACTTGGCTGCTGGTGTGAAATCTACTGGAGAGCGTCGCGACCCATCTGTGAAAGGCGGTCGGAACAGGGCCGCGACATGGGCTGTAGCTAGAGCAACACCGTCGTGATGGCAACGAGGAGGATTAGAGGTACCGTAGCACAAGCTGTGAAGGCGACTCGACGACTCGGTAAATCCAAACAGTTGGCGAATCTGGGTGGCATGAATAGTAACATCCTCTCGCTCAAAGCGGAACCTCATCCACTGGTGATCGGGGTCGATCCATACTAAAGCATAGAACACTCGGACCCACTCAACATATCTGTCGCTGGTAGTCAGAAGAGTGAGAAGTCCAGGCAAATATGAGAGGTGCACCTTAGAGTCCACACCAGCTGCTAATAGGAAAGCAGGGAGATCCAATAGCCGGTGCGCTCGCAGAGCTATCTGGGCTGACATCTGTGCTCGAAAGAATGACTCATGTATCCTGGTGCTGAAACATTCTTCGTGCGCACCATCCTGACCTGAAGACTGCATATGGGAGAGAAAAACTAAGCACCAAAAGTGAGTAGAGGAAATGATTATGTCTGAGGTGATAAATACCTAGAAATCTCATGAGGGAGAATCTATGCAGGACATGAGACAGGCTTACGAGCAAGCGAGGTCACTGAAATGACAAAAGAGGTGAGCACGTATTAGTCACATAGTCATAAGTATATGAAATGTGAATAAATACATACACAGAGAATTATGACACAGAAAACGAGTGATTTGGCGATAGAGAGGTCAAACGACGCGAAAACGGCGTTTGAACGAGGAATAGTGCCATATGCGTTTTGAAATTGGAATTGAGGCATGAAATGACTTGGAATTGAGCTGATACTTCATGAATAGGTTTATGTGGGTAAATTTGAGTGAAGTGTGCGCTTGGTTTGATTTTAGGCGAAGAAAGTGGAATGTTGGCACTCGGCTCAGAATCGATCACTAGAAATGGGGATTTGTGGAAATTTGGAGTCTGGGATATCGGATTGGCGTGAGATTTTGCGAATATGTTACTGGAGGTATCTTGAAGGTGCCTAAAAAATTTGGGATCAATTAGAGCAAATTTGGCTGGTTTGGGCATTTCACCGAGCACTTGGCGTGCGGGGTTCTAGGTTTAGAGTGAAATGCCTATTTGACATGGGGAAACCCTCCCAAAGGGAGCTAGGAACCTACATGGGTATTCAAGATAGCACTGGGAACACTTCCAAGCATTTGATTCATAGAATTTGACAAATATTTGAATGGAATCAAAAGGTGGAAGGAAGGGGGGAGTGGCTGGACAGAGTGAAGAGACAGAGAGGGGAAAGGAAAGATAGCTCACTAGAGGATGAAGAGGGAGGTGAGCACTGCGCAGATGAGGATCACCGGAGCACGGTCGGAGCACGCCAGTGGTGAGGTGGGAGGCACCGAGAGCTAGAGAGAGCAGAGAGCGCGCTAGAGAGAGTGGAGGAAATGTCCCTGCCTCAGGCTCGGGTGGGGAAACGTTTTTTAAAAACACATTATGGGCGCACCGGACAGTCTACAGTGCCTGTCTAGTGCACACCGGACATCGCATAGTAGCTGTCCGGTGAACCATCGGACAGCGCATAGCAGAAAGGGGACCTGCTTGTGCATGGCCGGTGCACCGAACAGTACACAGTGCAGTGTCCGGTGCACACCGGACTGTCCGGTGAGCCCAGACAGAGGGAATTTTGAAATTTTTCAAATTTTCTCTCTAGTTTTTAACCAAACCAAATCCCAACTTATAAT
The DNA here is from genome assembly GCA_029449295.1 of Zea luxurians. Classification (NCBI taxonomy): domain Eukaryota; kingdom Viridiplantae; phylum Streptophyta; class Magnoliopsida; order Poales; family Poaceae; genus Zea; species Zea luxurians. The sequence goes on from JAOPSE010000011.1 coordinate 99,136,022, forward strand.
CACACAAAAGAACACATGTTGGGACAGGCATTGGCACCCTAATATATTTTCCCATAATTTTCAAAATATTTTGCCATAGGCTAGTTAATTTTTAGAGAAAATAGTCAAATGGTGAGATTGGCATTTTGACTTTGCAATAGGGGTTTTCATGAACAATTTGTGTTTTGAATACTCCCCCTAAGTGTAGTACCACATGCGTATCTCAAAGACCAACAATGACATTGTAAATAAGAATTTAAGTACTTAAAGCTTAAAGTTAAGACCTGTCAAGTTTGAGCCCGAGTTAACCTTTTTTCACTCGCTTTGTTGACCATCTTAACTAGGTTAGACAAGCCCTAGATGCAATACAAGAAATTTAAATATGCAATGCAGGCTTGACAACACCATTTTGAGATCTTTAAATAAAATTTCTGAGATCAAGTATGTTTAATTCATTTCTCAACATGCAAAAGCGGGTTTTATCAAGTGGCTTAGTGAAAATATCCACTAATTGATCTTCCGACCTCACTCCTAAAATGATGTCTCCTTTAGCAACATGATCTCTAAGGAAATGATGACAGATATCAATGTGCTTAGTACGAGAGTGTTGTACAGAATTATTAGCAATTTTAACAGCACTCTCATTGTCACACAACAAAGGTACCTTTTCTAGAACTACACCATAGTCTAGAAGAGTTTGTTTCATATATGAAATCTGTGTGCAACAAGCATCCGCGGTAATGTATTCCGCTTCGGCGGTTGACAAGGCAACACTATTTTGCTTTTTGGATGTCCATGATACTAGTGATCTCCCAAGCAAATGGCACCCCCGGAAGTACTTTTTCTATCAATTTTGCAACCGACATAATCCGAATCGGAATAGCCAATTAAGTCCAAAATTAGATCCTTTGGGATACCAAAGGCCAACGCTTGGGTGTGCTTGAGATACCTAAGAATTTTTTTAACAGCACGTAGATGAGCTTTCTTAGAATTTGATTGAAATCTAGCACACATATAGACACTAAACATGACATCGGGCCTAGATGCGGTAAGATACAATAAACTACCAATCATAAAACGGTAGAGAGTTTGATCAACTGGGTTACCTCCCTCATCTAGGTTGATATGTCCATTTGTTGGCATAGGTGTCTTTATTGGTTTGCACTTCTCTATGTTGAATCTTTTTTAACAAGTCTTCGGTATACTTCTCTTGTGAGAGGAAGTTACCATCTTTCATTTGCTTGACTTGAAAGACAAGGAAGTACGTCAGCTCACCAATCATAGACATCTCAAACTCCTTCGACATCAACTCACCAAATTCCTTGCAATGATAATCATTTGTCGAGCCAAAGATTATGTCATCAACATATACTTGACAAATGAAAATATCACCATTATATTTCTTTGTGAATAAGGTTGTGTCGACGGTCCCGATCTTGAAGCCCTTTTCGATGAGGAAGTCGCAAAAACGCTCATACCAAGCCCTTGGAGCTTGCTTTAGCCCATATAGCGCCTTAGACAACCTGTAAGCATGGTTAGGATATCTAGGGTCTTCAAACCCGAGTGGTTGCTCAACATATACAAGTTCATTTATAAAGCCATTTAAAAATACACTTTTTACATCCATTTGATAAAGCTTTATATCATAGCATGATGCATATGCGAGTAGGATACGAATGGCTTCAAGTTGAGCAACCGGTGCAAAGGTCTCTCCAAAATCTAAGCCTTCAACTTGAGAGAAGCACTTTGCAACAAGTCTTGCCTTGTTTTGCACAATCACGCTTTGATCATCTTATTTGTTTCTGAACACCCACTTTGTTCCAATGATCCTTGCATCTTGTGGAGGCTTCTCCAGGGTCCAAACTTGGTTATGGGTGAAGTTGTTTAGTTTCTTCATGCATGGCGTTCACTCAGTCCGGATCCTGTAGCGCCTCATCTATACATGTAGGCTCAACACAAGAAACAAGAGTGATGTTCAATAAATGAAGCATGTTATGTGATCGAGTAATAACCCCTTGTGAAGGACTCCTAATGATTTGATCTTGTGGGTGTGCTTGAAGTAGTGATGAGTTTCTCCTGTCTACCACTTGGAAAGAAGATCCTGGAGCATCAACATCTTTGGCTTGTACCCTTGCTTGTTCATGAGAGACAAATGTATCTTCATTTGCATGCCTATCATCTTTTTTCATCATCTTGTGGTACACTTGATGAAGGTCTGTCAATGTTTTGCACTTCTTCTTCATCTTCTTTTGGTTTGATAGCTTCAATTGGCATGTTCTTCATGGCTTCCCTAAGTGGCTCATCACCTACATCATCAAGATTTTCAAGTGGTCCTTAGGAGCCATTAGTCTCATCAAACTCCATATCATATGTTTATTCTACCATGCTAGTGGCATGATTGAATACTCGATATGCTTTGGACTTGATGAATAACCCAGTAGAAAACCAATATCACAACGTCTTTGAAACTTCCCTAGGTGATGGCGTTTCTTGTAGATGTAGCATTTGCATCCAAAACCCCGAAATAAGGAGACGTCTGGCTTTTTTCCCATTTAGCAGTTCATAGGGAGTCTTCTCAAGTAGCTGGTGAGGAAATAGCCTATTTGATGCAAAACATACAGTGTTGACAGCTTTGGCCCAAAACCTCTCCGGTGTGTTATACTCATCAATTATTGTCCTTGCAAGTGTGATCAAGGTTCTGTTTTTCCTTTCAACAACTCCATTTTGTTGAGGTGTATATGTTGTTGATACTTCATGCTTTATCCTAATCTCATCACAGTATTCATGTATGTTGGTGTTATCAAATTCTTTTCCATTATCACTTCTAATCTTCTTGATTTTGCAATCAATTCATTTTGAGCTTTCTTAGGAAACTTCTTGAATATAGATGCAACTTCCGATTTATCATGGAGAAAGAAATACCCAAGTGTATCTTGAGAAATCATCAACTATGACCAGACAGTAGAGGTTGCCACCAGCACTTGCATAAGTTGTTGGTCCAAATAGATCCATGTGAAGTAGTGTCCAGTGGCCTTGATGTTGACATGAAAGCTTTTGTAGGATGTGTGTTAGCAACTTGCTTTTCCAGCTTGACATGCACTAGAAGACTTGTCCTTTTCAAATACAACATCCTTTAGTCCTCTAACCATGTCCTTCTTTAATACTTTCTTGAGTGTGCTCATTCCAACATGTGCAAGCCTTCTATGCCATAGCCATCCAAGTGATGCTTTGGTAAAGAGGCAAGTTCTTAAGTCTGCATCTTCAGAGGTGAAATCCACTATGTAAAGATTGTTGTATCTAAATCCTTTGAACACAATTAATTCATCATTTATTTTTGATACAATAACCTCTGTTGGAGTGAATAAGCATTGAAGGCCAAGATCACAAAGTTGACCCACTGATAATAAGTTGAAGCTCAAAGGTGCAACCAAGAGAACATTTGAAATTGATAGATCATTTGAAATTGCCACCTTGCCAAGTCCTTGAACTTTTCCCTTTGAATTGTCCCCAAAGGTGATTTTGTCTTGTCCATCAACATTCTCATCAAGTGAGGTGAACATCCGTGGGTTGCCTGTCATATGTAGAGTGCATCCACTGTTAATAACCAATGGCTCCCACCGGTATTGTAGTTCACCTACATCCACAGACAAATCAAGCTTGAGTTTTGAGGGCCCTATATTGCATAGGACCAGTGACTTTCTCTATCAAGGACTTTGCAACCCAAATTTGTCTAGGTCCACTCTTGCTTGGTGGACCTAGGAATGTAACTTTGACTTTTCCATTTGCTACTTTTCTTAGAACATAATGAGCATTGAAGGCAAATGGTCTTGAGTGCTTTGGCAAGGGAGTTGGTGGTTTGGCTTTGCAGTTGTGGGCAAAATGACCTTCTTTTCCACACTCAAAGCATTTGATAGGCTTATGAGTCTGCTTTGGCTTGTATTGAGTTGTAGCTTTCTTTTGCACAAAAGAATTATATCCAATTCCACTCTTGTTGTTTTTCATGACAGTGTTCATGAGCAATTCATTTTGGAGGTATTGGCCCTTGTTGAACTTTTGCACACTTGTTGCAAGATGTTCATTTTCACTCTTAAGTTTCTTGACATCATTTTAACCTTTCATTATCCACTGCCAACTCATTGTTGAAGTCATTGTTCCCAATGACAACCTTTCCTCAAGTAGTTGCATCAGTCAAATATTTCTTCAATTTTTGGTTGTCTAATGTCAAGACTTCAACTTTTTTGGTCAGTTCATCATGATGACTAGTTTGATCATCTTGGCTCAAATCATCACATGAGGTTGCTACATCAATCTTAACAATAGGGTTAATAGCCTCATGTGTATTGCAAGATAAAAGTTCATTTTCAACAAGAAGATTATCATGATCAAATTTAATCTTAGTATAGTCTTCCTCAATTTTACTAGTCTATCTTTCAACTCTCTGTTTGCTTCATTTAACTTGTTACACTTATCCTTAGCATCTTTTAGGGAGGATGTAAGCTCATTTACAATGGATGACATAGTTTTTGTTTTCTTCTTTCATTTCATCACTAGCTTTCGTAACTATGTCATATTTGGCATTTAAAAATTCATTTTCATCTTTTAACTTATCACATTTAGCTTTTGACTTCCTAATGATTTGAGTGTATTCCTTGAGCAAGTCAGCTAGTTCATCATAAGAAGGTGAAGTAAATTCTTCATCACTATCACTATCATCAATAATATCATTATCATTTTGTACCTTCCGTTCACCTCTAGCCATGAGGCATAGGTGAGAAGTCGATGAGGGTGATGGTGGTGGTGAAGAGAAGTCCCCAGTGATGGCGGCAACTTTTTCATCATTTTCTTCTTCACTTGAAGAAGACTCACTTGATGACTCAATGTCAGTGAGCCAGTCACCAACAATGTATGCCTTTCCATTTTCTTTTTGTGGAACCTCTTGTGCTTCCCATCCTTCCTCTTGAAGAATCTCTTTTCCTTTTTCTCATCATCACTGTCATCTTTTTTCTTGCCCTTGAACTTGTTCTTCTTAGGCTTATTGCATTGATGAGCAAGATGACCAAGCTCTCCACAGTTGTAGCAATCCATTTTAGAAATGGGCTTTCTTTTACTGGAAAAGAATTTCTTCTTTCTTGAGTCAAACTTGATGCCTTCTCTGTTGAGCTTCTTTAACATCTTGGTGGTCTTCCTCACCATCAAGGCAATCATCATCACTTGAGGATTCCTCCTCAATTTGTACTTTAGCTTTTCCTTTTCTTTCTTGATTTGCTTTGAGAGCCAAATCCTTTCTCTTGGAAGATGACTCATCCTTGCCATTGATGTGCATGTACATCTCATGAGCATTAATCTTTCCCACCAACTAGCCGTTACAGGAATTCTACTGCGCGTAGGCGCACCGGACGGTCCGGTGCGCCAATGGTGTGTGACCGGTGTGCCAACGATCGACTCCAACGGCTAGTTCTAACAGCTAGCCGTTGGGCAGATGGCACACCGGACAGTGAACAGTCACTGTCCGCAGTCCACCGGACAGTCCGGTGCACTGTCCGGTGTGCCACTAAAATTCATCTTCCGAACTCTGCGCTCTCAGGTTTCTGCGCAGGGGAAGGGCCTTCCCCGGGCCAACCTGGCCCCACATGACAGAGGGCGCACCGGACAATCCGGTGCACACCAGACAGTCCGATGCCCCAAAGCCAGAAACCCTAGTTTCAGTTTTCTTTTGTTTTTCAAATCGGTTTTCATTCTAACTCATGAGTATATTCTATAGTGACACCTAGCACTATATGTGAGTGTGAATATACACCAAACACTACACTAGAACTCTCTTGGTCAAACTACTCATCGACAACCCTCTTTATAGTACGACTAAAACAAAATAAAAGACCTAACTATATAACGAGTGTCCGCAAACTCCTTGACACTCGGAATACGAAAACCTTCACTTTTTGTTTCGTCGCTTTAGTCGTCGCCTTCAAGTTCTTATCTTAGGGATTGTTTTCACCGTTGTAATGCGACCTAACTAAACCATTTGTCTCTGCAAAACACACGTTAGTCACATATAATATTACGTTGTCATTAATCACTAAAACCAACCAAGGGCCTAGATGCTTTCATGGTGAAATAGCTTTCATATCTTCACTCTCCACACTTTGACTATTAGTTGCATTTTTCCTTTCCAAGGGATTCACAATATGTATTTTCGCTTAGTTCATAGTCTAGATTTACCAAAACAGTTGGATTGGTTCAGAGTATTTCAACTTGCCCGTGTAGTAGTTGAAACTAGCCTGCACCAGTTGAACTGTAGATTTAAACAATCTTTGGGAAGTTTGTGGTGGAAATTTTCTGGCTAGCCTATTCACCCCCTTTAGGCTATTTTCACTTTCAACTTCTACAGAGGCTTCGCATCTCTAACAAGGAAAAGACGAATATAAGAAACTTTATCCATTCACATGAATTAATCAAGTACTAGTTATTGACCATGTGTTGCTACGGTTTCTATATACCATACACTTAAACCTTACTTAAATGAGATATTTATTCTAACACGATCTAAACCCATAGATTTCCAAATCGCGCCAAAGAGAGACAATCGAGGACTAGGAACCTGGTCAACAACCTTACTTAAATGAGATATTTATTCGAACACGATCTAAACCCATATATTTTCAAATCACACCAAAGGGAGACAACCGGGGACCAATAAGAAATATGCGGCAGAATATTAAAACTAGTAATTTAGACTAGATTTTTACCATATCACCTACAAGTTATTACTATGTACCCTCAAATCATATGCACACCTTGTCTGATTCACTATAGTTTCATCATTGCCACCCTTGGCTGGCTCTCCTTCCCCTTCTCCCTCATCGTTGGTCCTCGGTAGTTGTCGCTTCACTCTACCAACCCTGATTGTGATACAACTTGTATAATGAATTTTCACTGGAGACTGTTTTCTGGTGTTTAAATACAAGTTTTATCTTCAATTATTTAGACTACGCGTTCATTTGTCCCTCCTGCCTCTGGCTCCGCATGTCCTCCCTCCTAGCCTGGAGGGTGGGGGGTCAGAGTCTAGGGGTGGTGGCCGCCGTTGAAAGAAGGATGGCTAATGGAGGTGGGGGTGGCCAGGATGACGCTCATTTTCCCTCTATATAACATGTGGATTGGTTTTATGTGGCCCGCCTGACCGATTGGACCTTCAACATGTCTGCCTCCACCCCAGCTGGCTCACCTGACAATGCCCGGTTTGAGGTATCCTCTCGACCGACTTTCTTCTGCGCCACCAGTACCTCAACCAACACTACTACTTCTACCATTCCATTCTATCCTAGAACAACGTGGCCCAGTGGCCAGTGGGTGGATCAAGTTAATACATGAGTAAGAACAAATAAAAACAACAAAGAAGAATGCAAACTTATTTGGTATAACATTAGCCTCATTTTTGTACTATCCCCAGCATATGTACCCACTCCATGTCCATTATAGGGCACAATTTTAGATAGAATATATATAGTTTATATATTAAGAGCCCTGGGCTTCCAATAACTAGAGGAAGCCTAGGTCAGACGATGCAATCCGGTCGAGCCAGACCAGGTCCAGACGTCTATAAAACAGGAGGTGGAGTTCTAGGGTTCAGTTTTTTACGCTCCACCCCGATTCATTAGCGACACCGCATGCGACGACGGCGGTTGCCCCAGAGCGTGCGCGGCGGTGGACCCCCAGCCGGTGGCCGCAGCTCCATGACTTTGACGCGCGGTGGCGGAGGTTCCTCGATCTGGAGTAGTGGCGGCGACTCCCCGATCCAGAGGGCGAGCGACAGCGGAGCCCTTGTGCGGGCAAGCGGTAGCGTCCCCGAGGCCCCGAGGAGGCAACACTTCCAAGGCCGGCGAGCAAGCGGCGCCCGTCGACGTGCTAGTAGCAACGACGACACATAAGGCGCGAGAATCGAGCGAGCGGCGTCACGGAAGGCGCGAGATGCGTGCAACGATGATCACGTGACATCCTCCGATCCGGCGCAGTTTGGGCGGCCCGAGTGACGACCTACATTTGTGCTTGTGTCATCGACGACGTCCTCCGGCCACTACCTCATTCGGTTCGTATTTTCTTTTTGATTATTGTGTTTTATGCAACCACCATGTATTATTTACGCTAAAAACTGTACGATTTTATGCTTCAACACGGAGTTTCGTATATTAGTTTACACAGTGTAGCATATTTAGTATAAGTATATATCATAAATGGTCATTACGAGTCTAGCTGCATGGCTGTTGCAGTGATTCTAAATTTATGGAGGAAATAAAGCATTTAAAATAGAAACCGCCACACATGTCTTTCCTAAATTTACGCGCATGCAAGGGTTCGTGTTTGACTTATGCATGCATTTTGCCATAATTTTTGAATCTGTATAAAAATAGAAACCGCATGCATGCGACTGGCATGTTTTTCGGATCTTCCATAAAAATAGGATCGTAATAACAACTTACTATAGCTATCAACCTCTCACATTGGCTCAGTATTTACGCTTATAATTGAGGGATTTTATGCTCAAAACTTAAGGTTTTACGCTCCAACCTGGAGATGCGTCCACCAGTGAACAACATGCTAGATTTTTTACGCAGTGTACCAAATTGCATAAATACCTACACCGTGTAGTATAATTTGTATCAGTATATATCATAAACTAGTTCTAATGTGTTTAGCTGCATGGCTGTTGGAGGGATCCCATATTTATGAAAGAAATAAAACATTAAATACGATTTTTTGTTTCTATACGTGCAATTCATTTCCTTTCATTGCACATTCTTTCCATCATAAATTCGTGCGCATGCAGCTGATAACAGATTTTTATGCAGTATACCGAATTGCATAATTATCTACACAGTGTAGTATATTTAGTATCAATAGTTTCTTACGAGTTTAGCTGCATGGCTGTTGCAGCGATCCTAAATTTATGAAGGAAATAAACATTTAAAAATAAAACCGTCACACATATCTTTCCTAAATTACACGCATGTAAGGGAACATGTTTGACTCATGCATGCATTTTTTGCGAGCACAGACGTGGGGCTGGTGGCGCACCCGACAGCCTGGTTGAGTCGGCGCGCTGGGTTAAACTACGTTGCAGGAGTGGTCGGCCTAGGCTTCCTTTAACTATTGGAAGCCCAGTGCTCCCGTTATACCTGTCATATATATATATACTATATATATATATATATATATATATATATATATAAGTGTTTTTAAGTAACGGGAAATTGAATTTATCCCCGAACTTCCAGAAAGTGCAAATATTGGGATATATCGCGATATAGCTGGATATGTCGGGATATATCTGGCTAAACGGCGTAACTTTTCGCTGCTAAAAGGATATATCGGGATATATTGACCGCTATAGCCAGTTATTTAAATACACGGCGGCACTAAAATGCACCCATGTGTATTTTAGTTTGTGGATGCACAGACCCCAAGACTCCCTGTTCGACCAGAGCACCTAACACCCCGAGCACGCCTCCCCATAAGACCACGCCCTCGGCCCTCCTGTACGCGCGCCTCCCTGCCCCTCGCCGAGTCTCTGTTTTTACTCCTTGATTACCATTGCATGATGTGTTGTTACTCCAGTTGCAACGTTTTTTGCTTGTTGATTGCAACTAGGGGTATCCGCTAATTGCAAACTTGAGTCTCTGTTGTTGCTCCAGTTGCAACGTTTGGTTGCTTGTTGATTGCAACTAGGGGTATCCTCTAATTGCAAACTTGAGTCTCCGTTTTTACTCCTTGATTACCATTGCACCACCAGCGTTTGTTCAATATTGGTTGCAACTAATGATTGTAACTGCGTGGTTTGTTGGTTTTCTGTTGCGACATTTGTTGCTTGTTGATTGCAACTAGGGGTATCATCTAATTGCAAACTTGATTCTCTATTTTTACTCCTTGATTACCATTGCATGGTGTTGTTACTCCAGTTGCAACGTTTGTTGCTTGTTGATTGCAACTAGGGGTATCCACTAATTGCAAAACTTGAGTCTCTGTTGTTGCTCCAGTTGCAACGTTTGTTGCTTGTTGATTGCAACTAGGGGTATCCTATAATTGCAAACTTAAGTCTGAAGTGAAAAGGTTCTGTCGGGAGCGTGCGGGAGGGACGAAGACGAAAAGCGTCGGTTCGGCCTGGGTGGGGCGGTTGGCTCGGACCAGGTGCTCCTGCGCAGTGCAGATTCAGCCTGTGTGCATTCTATATATTGAATGCATCCAGGTGTAATATATATATATATATATGATCTACTGAGCAATTTCAAATTCAAGAGCTTTATATGAACAAACAAATGCTGGTCTCATGGAAATCTCACCTAGCTATACCAAGATCAAAGATCTCATTAGCTTTCCTCAACTTGTTCTTTGACTCCAACAACGATGCGTAAGCCATGTAGTAGATGGCATGACCCTGCCCAATCTGGTTGGCCTCCAGGAACCTGTATGTTACCTCGGCATCAGCACAGTTCCCAGCCTGCAAAGAGAACAAGATCGGCAGCGGAATGATATGTGAGATGCCTTCACTGCACAGACTAAAACTGCAGGAAAAAAAATCAAGCTGCCATCGCACGACTCACGTATTCCAGCCACACTTTGAGAAAGCGGAGGTCGTCCTTGTAGCTAGGGCTAGGCATTCGGTTTTTTTTCTAAACTTCGGTTCGGTTTTTTGGTTTTTTAAAAACTTTGGTTTTTCAAAACATTAGAAACCGATCGGTTTTCTAGAAAATGAAAAACCGAGAAGTTCGGTTTCGGTTTTTTACTTCGGTTTTTCGGTAAAAACCGAATACCAAACTTATAATCAAGATAATACATACAACAAGTTTACATGATAGATTACACATAATTTTAAAAAGTAAAAATTATATGGGTACAAATATTTAGATATACATCATACATCACATACAAATAAGTGAATAACAATTTAATTGTATCACACAATTAGTTCACATAATCGAATAGTCAAATTTGAGAATTGATAAAGTTTGGTATTCGGTTTTTTTGGTTCGGTATACGGTTGAAAAACCGATTACGATACCGAAAACCGAACTTCTTAGATACAAAACCGAAACCGAACCGAACTACCAAAAAACCCGAAATTTCGGTTCGGTTCGGTACGGTTCGGTTCGGTTTTTTGGTTTATGGTAAAAATGTGCCCACCCCTACTTGTAGCGCTCGTCGTGCCATAAGGTCCGCACGCACTGCTCGTACAACACCACCAACCCCGAGCACTCGCCGCCGGTCGGGAATGACTCCTGGACCCACTTGATGCAGCTGCGCGCGGACGAAGCAGAGAAGAGATAAGCAATCTTTCGGCTAGGGTAGCAAGCAGTGTTTTCTGATCGTCCGATTAATCGCGATTAATCGGCGATTAATCGACTGATCGTCATCACGCATCGATAAGGGAGTACCGACGCGATCAGGGCGATCAGAAAACCTGATCGTCCGATTAGTCGACGACTAATCGCGATTAGTCGTCCGACTAGATCGCGGACGATCAGTTTGGCCTGCTTCGTTACTTCATTTCGGCCCACTCACTGCCACTACAGCCCAGCGCCCCAGCCCACTACAGCAGTACAGCCCAAGCCCACTCAGTCACTCACTGTCACATGAAAGATGAAAGTGAGCAGAGGCCAGGCCACGCACGCAGGCAGCACGGTCGCTCGCCACTCACCAACTCCCATCGAAACCCTAGACCAGACGCGGGCGACGGCGGCCGGCGGCCGACGGCGCGCCACCGGCGACCTGCGCCCCCTCCCCGACGCATAGCAGCAAGCAGCAGCACTGCAGCAGTTCTCCAGGTGAGGTACACGTACACTGTCTTCTTCTCCGCACTCCCAGTCCCAACTCCCAATTAGTGGACTTTCATTTGAGAACTTTAAACTTTAGACTTATGTAATAATTGTTGTACTCTTTTGCTGGAAGCCTGCAATGGCTTGTTATCTTGTTCCTCTGACCTTGAAATAGCTTGAGTGCTTGACAACTTGCAGCTCTACTTTATGTAAATTTTAAGATGGTTCAATAATTGAATTTTGATACTTTTGCCTTTGTGCAGCAGGGAGTTTGAGGAGGATGACAAGGATCCTAGGATCGTTGGCCCAAAAAATTGGATGCTCATGCATTATTCAACAGGTATTGTGAACTGTGAACCTGTCCCTGTTTGTTGGTTTTCAATTTTTCATTTTTACTTAGATGATGAAATCCTGGTACTGGCTGCTCAATGTTTTCAGATCGGGCTCCAATGGTTCTGTGGAAGAGTTCTGGAGTTATTTGAAGAAGGGTCTGCAATGTTAAGAAAGGTATGAAACTATGAATGCTGTTCCAATGCTTCACTGCATGCCTCTTCTGTGAACTGTGAAGCTGTCCCATTTCTTTCGTGCTACTTTTTCATTTGGTTCTTTATATAACATATATAATGTGTGGCTGTGGCATGGTAAGAGAGCAGGCTACATTGAGCCAATGAGCCTGTCAGTTTAGTAGCATAACAGTAGCAGACTTATTTTATTCTAGGGTCTTTGCCTTTAAGCCTATACCCATTATTTCTAGGGTTTAGCTGAAGTGCTGAACTGCTGAATCTGAATGCTGAATGCTGAATTTCTGATGCTGGACCTCTGGTCGATTTTCCCAGCCCTGGACGATCAGGAGCTCTGATCAACCGATCAGAAGCCGATTAATCGGACTGATCGTCCGATTAATCGCTCTAATCGTTCTGATCGGTCCTCTGGCGATCAGAAGCTGATCGCCGATCTGAAAACATTAGCAACCACGAACGAACAAATCGAAAGAGGCGAGCTGACAGAGAGGCATCGAGAATCGCTTACTCCAGCCACGGTTGGAGCGGATCCTCGCCTCGGTACTCGTAGATTGCCTCGATCATCTTTCTGAATCAGGAAAATCAACCTAACGATGAAGGCACATGATTCAGAATCCAGAGCATAACGTTATTGCAGCAACTTGTCTCCTCCCCAGAGAGAGACCCAGGCCCCAGGTAAAGAAATCCAGAGCAAACAAAACACAAGTTTGGACACCCTTCAAGGCAAGCTACACACAGAAAGGGACCCTTCAAGGCCTGAGCGCTGGGCGAAAGGGTGTAGAAGGCAACGTACTTGCGGGCTTCGAGGAGAGCGGTGCGCTGGGAGGGATTGGCGTGTGCCTTGAGCGCGTGGTTGGGTTTGGACAAGTCGCGCCCGCCGCTTCGGCCGCATGTTCTCCTTGAATGTCTCCCACTCGGCGCCCACCGCCACCAGCGCCGCGGTGGCGGCGTTGCTGACCCCATCAGCGCTAGAGTCTCCTCGTCGAGCACCACCACCTATCTCTTCGTCTGCTTGCGGCGACGCCATGTGAGGTGGGGTGTGGATGTGGCACCGGTTGCAATTCGAATTCGAGGGGATTCGACCGTTGCGTTTTGGAACGGATGCTGCAGCTGTGGGTCAGGTACTCAGGTTTTAAACGGCGAGGGTTTTGCGAAAAGTACTGGGCCGTGGGCTTTCAGTTGCTCCTGTATGTGATTTGTTTGGGCTAGTCTGTACCCAATTATAGCCCAGCTAAATTTTGTTCAAAGGTTTGCGTCACTGGAATTATTTAATTCACTGGACTGGCTATACGTCACGAGAAGCGTGATTTTTTTTTTATTCGCCGATGCTCAATATAACAGGCTTATGCTGTTCCTACAGTCTACACACTATTTAGACTGTGGAACCTCTCTCCGCAGCAGTTCAGGTTCACCCTTGAGAGCTGGCCTGACGGCAGTGCCCGGTAGACAACCTTCTTCTTATGCAACTTTGGGCCCAATCGTCATCCCTTGGGTCTTGCATTCTCTCAGGCAAAGCCTTGGGCTTTCCCTGTTTAAACGCAGTTTAAAGTGAAGCCAATTTACTAAAGCGGTAAACATCACATGTTAAATACCATCACCAACGAATATGCAGATACACCTACTATTTTCAAAACATCAATTAGTAATGGTGCATATAAATTGTAATAGCAGGAATAAAGTTACCTTTTTTAAAAAATGAAACAAATACAATTTCGGATCCTTACACAGTAATATAGATTGAGTGGCATTCTTCTCCCAAGCAGAAGCAGCAATTAATGGAACACATTGACACAGCAGACCAAAGTACAAGCCCATCATATGTAACAGCAGCCGAGCACAATGCAAGCTATTTTTTTTTAAAAAAAAAAATAGAACACAGAGCAGTGTACACAGCGTATCATAGCAGTCAGTTTCCCAGCAGTTCATTAGTAGCTACAGCAGAGGTGGGAGACTGGGAGAGTAAAGATTTTGTTGGTCCTGTTCTCCTGGCAGCAGCAGATTGGAACTTGGGAGGGAGTGGAAGATGATGCACAGCAGTGGATGCGAATTAGATCAACAGAACAGAGGGAAGGGGAGGGAGAGGGGTTGGAGCATGGCCGATTGGGGTTAGAGTAAGCTGGGACAGTGAATCAGAACAGATGGGGTGGGGCGGAGATCGATGGGAGAGGCACAATGAAGCCATTGAGCCACTGGTTCTAGCTGTCGATCTGTCATGACCGACACCGCAACGAAGTGGAAGAAGGCACAACATATGGACTACTCTTTGTGTGAGAGAGCCATCATGTTTCTTCTCTTGTAATCTTGAGACTGACGTGTAGGAGTTGCTGACCAGAATGAGCTATGTAATAAGCTATGCGACTTGAGAACTATCACATTTCAGAAAGCAAGGGTTTTTGAGACAATGTTCCCACACTCTCTAGCACATAATCAGTCAAAGCAAGGGTTTTGAGACAATGTTCACGTGTAAAATTCTATAGCTTTCGTTACCCGATGGTGCTGTGCACACACTCGGGCTGCAGGGCGTCATTCCTATGTAAAATTCCTTGGTGGTGCCTCACTTCTAGGCAAAAGTCGGCAATTTGGTGTAGCAGATCCAAGGGGAGGTGTTCGACTGAGCATGTTGCTGCACTAGTTCTCACTTTCTCCGCGGATTTTTCTTGATTCACCATCACCATCTACAATATTGAAGATCACCTCTAGGTTACAGCTGCTGTTATGCACTTGGAAGGTAATGCAGCTAAACGGTGGCAGACACACAAGCAATCAACAGTGGGAAGGAGTTCTGTTAGGTAATTCAGTTCAAGTTTTGGCTCATACGACTTCAGAACTGCTATAACTGAACTGTTAGCCCTCAAACAAACTGACACAGTGAAGGAGTACACTTCTGCCTTCCAATCCTTGCAGTTTGACATTACAATGCACAACAGCAACTATGATGAAGTCTTCTTTGCATCAAAGTATGTGGCAGGCTTAAAGGAGGAAATCAAAGCTAGTGCAGAGCAGCATGTTCCATTAACAGTTGACAGAGCTCTGTAACACATCCCATCTGACTCTGACTAAATGAAATGGGCATGGGCAGTCCCTTCTGTTTTATCTCTAACCTCTAATAAAAGTAAGTTTAATCTAGCCAAAGAGAATTCTGGATGTTTGATTTCTAAAGACTAATTTTTAGTCCCTCCATTTTATTATTTTAGTCTCTAAATTATTAAATACAGAAACTATAATAGAGCACTTATAATAGAGCATATTTGACAGTTTAATAACTAAAATGGAATAAAATAGAGAGACTAAAAATTAGTCCCTAGAAAACAAACAACTATGAATCATGAGTCAATTTCATAGTTTTGGTGGAATAAACTCATTCCTCATATTATTACTGATTAATAGTCTATGAGGAATCAAATGGTGATGAATCAACTCATTTCATTCCACAAAACAAATAACAAAGCGAGGAATGAGAATATGATGTACTCTCTTATTCCTCAAACCAAACACGCTATTAAGGCCCGTTTGGTTTGAGAGACTGAAAATTAGTCCCTCTATTTTATTCCAACTTAGTCCATAAATTGTTAAATGGTGGGGCTAAACAGGGACTAATCTGTTTTAATCTCTATTCCACGAAGGGGTGACCAAAAGAGAATAAACCATATTAATTTCAACTTTTGTCACTCATTTATTTCAGTTGCACTAATGGTGAGGGAATACTAAGAATATTTAGCCCTTTTATGATTTATTTAATGGATTTAAAATACTTTTAATCTCTAAAAAAAACAGGGTGACTAACTCATTTAGGGTACAAACTCATTTAGAGATTTTTGTTGGAGTTAGTCTCAGAGATAATTTCTTTCCCGTCTTCATCCATCAGGAAATTAATTTCCATATGTGCCGCTTCATTTCGAATCAATTGGATTTACTCAATAGAGTAGGTTATTTGATTTGAAATTTGTTCCACCATTTTTTCAAGTTTAGATATAAGTCTATCCTAAATGCATAGGATGGTGTATGAAAATTGATTTTATATATTGTTAGTCTATATTTGTACTCTACAACTTATAACACGTTCTTGGACTCGCTCCTATAGAGCAGAAATTTAACATATAAATATCTGCCACATATGAGCAACATCAATATATAATTAAATTATGTACTAAACTATATTAGCTTAATTGATCTATGTCTAAATTATGATTATTAGAATGAAATTCAATTTTTATGGATCCAAACAGGGCCATACTACCTCCATTCTTAAATATTTGATGACGCATAGTTTATTTTAAACTAGAAACGTTAAATAAAAAATAGAGGGAGTAAATTAATGAGAAGCACCTTAAAAATCACCGAATTATTCATTAAAAGTACTAAATTGTCAACAAACCTGCATATGTTTAGTACACTATACCTATACGACAATAGATTGATATACTTAAGACCATATAACCCTATTAAATGAGAAATTTTTTAAGAGGTCTTTATCTAGAAAACTATTTGAATGGCTTTACGTTGTATGCCCTAATAGATGGATGCAAGATTGTAAAAAAATAGCTTCGGGGGATAAGGGACGCGTAGAACGAAGACGGAAATGGTTCCGAATTCATGTCCGGGAAACCGACGGAAAGAGTCTTTCTCCATTTTATTTTTCGGGTGGACTAATTCACTTATTTTCGTTGCCATTTCTAAACTGGCCGCCTCTTGTTTTCTTGACGAAAATGGTGCAAGGCGAACCTTGCAGCATGGTTCTGTTCTTCCGTCGAATTGGTGTGTTGTTCCAGCGAAAGAAAGGAGTAGCTAAAGCGGCGATCGAGTGGGTTTGTTCGTTTGGCATTAATGGGGTTATACTATTTGTTACAGTATTTTTATCTCAAACAGATTACATTACAGCAGTTTAAACGACTGACTTTAATCGAAGATAACAGTGAATTGATAGATCCAAATTTACATTTTATTTGTGCTTTCTAACCAGTAAAACACATCTCGATTCCAAAACTGTTCAAATTCTATGTAATCTTTTAATTTCTACTACCGCCCGACCATCGAAGAACCGGAGGTGCCGTAATCGGAGGGATCCCAGTCCAGCGTCGAGTTGTGCACCGCCGTGAGCGAGACGAAACACCTCGTCCATGGCCGGCCGCGCGCGGGGCTCCGTGGCCACGCACCGCAGCGCCAGCGCAGCCATGGCGAGCGCGAGGTCGATCGGGAAGTCCCCGTGCAGGCGCGGGTCCATGAACGCGCGCACCTTGGCGCGGTCCACGTCCTCGCCGCCGCCCGCCACCAGCGCCTCCTCCGCGGCCTCCCACAGCAGCGTCTCCTCGCCCGTGCCGGCGTCCGCGAACGCGGCCTCCTTCCCGGACAGCAGCTCGAGCAGGACGACCCCGAAGGCGAACACGTCGAGCTTGGGCGTGATGAGGCCGTCCTCGAGGTACTCGGGGGCGAGGTATCCCTGCGTGCCCGCGACGTGGCGCGTGAGCTGCGCGCCGCCGTCGGACGCGGTGACCGCGCGCGCCAGCCCGAAGCTCGACACCTTGGCGCGGAGGTCGGCGTCGAGCAGGACGTTGCTGCTCTTGAGGTTCTTGTGCACGCACGGCGGGTTGGTGTAGTGGTGGAGGTAGTTGAGCCCGTCGGCGACGTCGAACGCCACCTGCACGCGCTGCCTCCACCGGAGGGTGCTGCCGCCGCCGCCGTGGATCCAGTCGCTGAGCGCGCCGTTCTCCGCGAACTCGAAGACGAGGTAGGTGTCGCCGCGGTGGACGCAGAGCCCGGAAAGGCGGACGAGGCAGGAGTGGTTGACGCGCATCAGGATGCTGACCTCGCCGCTCACGTCGCCGGCCACCAGCTTCACCGCCGCCGCGTCGCCGTTGATGACGGCCCGGAACACCGACGTGCCCGGCACCTGCCGCACCTCCGCGAACCCCGCGGTGGCCTTCTCCAGCTCCGAGTATTTGTACACCGTCAGCGACTCCACGGCCCCACGCACGTCGCTGGCCACCAGCGACCTCGTCGCTGAGGACGTCGTGGACGTGGTCGTATTACTGGTCTGCTTTCCCGACGCCAGCGCGCCGTATTCCGCCGACGAGGACACGTCGATGACCACCTTGCTGCCTTGACGGACACTTTCCCCATCCGCGAGCCGCTGTCCCCGCCGTCGCCTGGTCCGCAAGAAGAGCAGGCCCAGAATTGCAGCCAACGCAAGCGCGCCGCAACCGAGGCCGACGCCAACGCCGACCCATTTCCCGCCCCCGACCCGCCTGACGGCGCGGGCGTGGGCTGCGGCGGGGTCGGAGACGGCGGCGGCGCCGGGGACGCGAGCATGTCCGGCGTGGGCGCGGCCTTGAGCGGGATGAGCAGCGTGGTGAAGGGGAAAATGATGTCGTCGGCGGTGAGGCTGTTGGCGTCGAGCACGGCCTGGGGGTCGACGCGGAACCTGGCGGCGATTGAGGTCACGCCGTCTCCCCACATGACGAGGTAGGAGAGCAGGTACCTGAACCCGTCGTTCACCTGCGCGCGCGAGGGGCACGCGCAGCGGAGCGGCACGGTGAGGTTGTTCCCGGCGACGAGGCCTCGGCTATCGTGGAGCGGGTTCTGCGCGATGAGCGCCTGGCAGGTGGTGAGGCCCTGGTAGGTGATGTTAGCGATGATGAAGTAGGTCTCGCCCTGGAACTGGATGGTGTGGGAGGAGTTGTGCTGGTAGTAGCCACCGGGCGTGCAGGCACAGGGGACGGGGACGAGGACGAGGCTGGAGGCCGCGAGCGGGGACACCGTGGGTACGGCGTTGGCGGCGGCGACGGTGGCAGGGGAGGAGTTGAGGAGGTAGGAGATGGAGACCGGCGTGTTGTAGTATGACGGGGACGAGCGGAAGATGAGGTAGGACTCGCAGGCCGGAGTGGAGGCGGCGGTGGCGTTGCAGGTGTAACCGAGGACGGAGCTGGCGTTGGTGGCGTAGCAAGCGTTCTGTTTGTTGGCCTCGTACTCCTGCTGCGCGCGCGCCGGCACCGCGGCGGCGAGGAGGAGGACGAGGAGCGCGAGCGCTGCCGCCGGGAGCTCCGGCTGAGGCGGGGGAGCCATCGTCTGTCTGGGAAACGCGGGGACTGAGCGGCGGATTCTGTGGATGGGTATGTGACGAACGCCGCCGAGGAGCAGAGTCAACTGGTCAAGGTTGCGGTTGTGGGGCTGCTCTGTATCTTCCTGCAGCGGCTGGCGGGCTGGCCGGGTCGGGAGGACGCGGGAGCGAGCGACCGAGGGAAGCGCATGCGCCTGCCTGACTGACTCCACCGGAGGGCGGAGGGCCCAGGCAGGTCAACACGGTAGAGACAGTCAACCCTTTCGTGCTCCATTCGTGCTTCTTTAATGGCTAATCATTTATTAGTACTCGGGCACATGAGTGGAGTCTGATGAATGGTTGCAGCTAACTGAACTGACGCTGACAAACAATTGTTAGAGCAAGGCTAATGGTTAATCTCCACCTTCGATCTAGTTTGGGAACTCCATTTTCCCATGTGATTGTGAGGCTAAACTATAACTAGACTATAACTACTCCTAATTATACAGGAAATAAATGCGAGATAAAAGTGTTATTGATTCGATTGATGATTATAAATCGGTCGTATACCTCTGTATTTATAGAGGAGGGGGGCTGGACCCTTTACAAACTAATCTCCCGAGCCAATTCCACGGATTTAGCTATAACCGTAGCACAGAACTCGGAACCATAATCTGCTCTGCGCACGCGCGGACCGTCCGGCCCACAGGCGCGGACTGTCCGGACCGCGGACCGTCCGGCCTCAGTGCCGGACCGTCCGGTGGTCTCAATTTGGTGCCCAATATATGCCTCCTTGTTTTTTGGTGGAGCTGAGCAAACCAAAAACTTAACTCAATGTGATTATATCGGTTTTCTTAAGCATCTTGCCACATACTAGAATGGTACTGTTTGAGAAAACGCCCATTCAAAACTTTGGGCAAATCTTTGCCTTGTAATGTTTACAATAAATAGGCGTTACCAGATATTACCTGTTTTACTTGTATGGACCCTCCCAGCTTGGCGACCATTTCCTAAACTTTCGGTCTCTATTCCTTAGAGGCAGGATGGTCTTCCACACCAGGTCCCCTACTTGAAATGACTTTGCTTTGACCTTTGTTGTAGGCCCTGGCTACCATGATCTTGTCCTTTTCTATTGCTCCCAAACTATCACCCTTTTGTCAGTCACCTCATCAATATTATCCATCATTGAATTATAATAATCAATGACGGGTAGATCATTTTGTCTGGCGAACCTGATGGCATTTAACTTATTTTCAAAGGCAACACTGCTTCCTGCCCATAGACAAGCTCAAAAGGAGATACTTTAGTAGCACCGTGTTTAGATATTCTGTGAGCCCATAAAGCTTCGGACAAAATCTTATGCCAATGCTTAGGATTATCGAATATCTTCTTTTTTATCAAGTTAATCAATGTCCTATTACTAGACTCGGCCTGTCTATTGGCCTGGGCATAATATGGAGATGAATTGGGCAACTTAATTTTATATAATTCAGCAAACTCACGTACCTCTTTTGACATAAAAGAAGTCACTTGATCTGTAGTTAAGGTCTGGGGAATGCCGAATCTATGAATAATATGTTCAGTTATGAACTCAATTACCTCCTTGTGTGTCATGTTCTTTAGAGCAACGGCTTCAGTCCATTTGGTAAAGTAGTCAGTGGCAACTAACACGAACCGATGCCCCTTTGATGATGAAAGATGAATTTCTCCTATAAAGTCCAATCCCATCTTCTGAAAGGCCAAGGCTTGACGATAGGATGTAATTCGACTGCAGGGACCAACTGTAAGTCGCCGAATTTTTGATATACTTGGCATCCTTTGTAGTACTTGAAACAATCAGCTATCATGTTAGGCCAATAGAAGCCACACTTTCGCAACAACCATTTTATCTTCAGAGCGCCACACTTTCGCAACAACCATTTTATCTTCAGAGCCGATTGATGGGTACCACAAATCCCTTCATGTACTTCGGCCATGGCTAATATAGCATCATCTTGGCCCAAGCATTTAAGCAGGACGTCGTCGACTGTTCGGCGGTAGAGTTCATCACTCATTAAAACATACTTGAAAGCTGTACGCCGAATGTTCTTATCCATCCTAACACTGGGATTCCATAATAATTAATTATGGGTGTTCTCCAATCACTTGCATCGGCTTCATTATCAGCCAAATCAATTAGAAAAACTTTCCTGGCAACTCCGGACAGTCCGGAGTTTTCACTCGGACGGTCCGCGACCTGGTGGATTGGCCCTGTACAGGTTATCAGATTTTCAGTGTTGTGAAAACTCACTCGCTTTATCCGATAACCTGATGCATCTTGTGCCAAATTGTTAGCCCTATGATTCTCAACTCTAGAGATGTGCCGAATACTGAATTTGTCAAAAGAATGAATTATGTCCCAACACTTTTCAAGGTAACTATTTAAAGTACCATCAAAACATTGATATTCTTCTAATACCTGTTGGACAACTAGCTGAGAATCACCAAATGCTTTTACATGTTTTATTCCCATACAATTTAAAAGTTTCAAGCCGAACAAAAGAGCCTCATATTTGGCTTGATTGTTAGTGCAATAAGTTTTCAATCGGCTAGAGAAGTCGAAGGAGACATTACTTGGTGAAACGAGCACAATGCCAATTCCTTGTCCTTCATTGCAAACCGATCCATCAAAATATAAAATCCAAGGAGTAATAGTGAGGTATGATATGTCTAATTTATGAGTATCATCAATCCGATGTTCTACAATAAAATCTGCTACGACCTGTCCTCTCATAGATTTCAATGGTTCATAGGCCAAGTCATATTCTATGAGTGCATAAGCCCACTTACCAATTCTACCACTCATAATTGGGTTATGTAACATGTATTTCATTACATCGGCTTGACCAGAAACAGTGCAATGACTAGACAGTAAATAACATCTACACTTGGTGCATACATAAAACAAGCATAAACATAACTTCTCAATAAAAGTGTACCTCGTTTCAGCATCCACCAACCTCCGACTTAAATATGTCACCACATGCTCCTTTCCTCTAGTCTCTTGTGTCAGAACAGCCCCAATAATCTTATCTTCAGCTGCAATGTATAATGGAACGGTATTTCTACTTGTGGTGCTTTTAATACGGGAGCCGAAGATAAGTATTTTCTGATGAGATCAAATGCTTCCTGTTGTTCTGCCCCCCAAGGGAATTCGACATCATTCTTAAGCCGAAGGATAGGGGTGAAGGCATCAATCTTCCGGCTAGGTTAGAAATAAACCTTCGTAAATAATTTACCTTGCCGAAAAACTTCTGCACTTCAACCTTACAGGTCGGAGGTCCCACATTCCGAATAGACTTGATTCGGTCAGGGTCTATCTCTGTACCATGTTCATGAATGATGATAAATCCTAAAAACTTACCAGCTGACACTCCAAAAGCACATTTACGTGGGTTCATTTTCAAACCATACCGACGCATTTTATCAAAGGCTTTGCGCAAATCAGCTACATGAGAATTAAACTCAGCCGATTTGACTACAATATCATCAATGTAGACTTCCACAATGTTTCCCAACAGCTCGTGAAAGATCAAATTCATAGCCCTCTGATAAGTAGCACCACATTTTTTAGACCAAATGTCATGACAACCCACTCAAATAAACCAATGAAGCCTGGACATATAAAGGCCGTTTTAGACGCATCTTCTTCGGCCATGAAAATCTGATTATATCTGGCATTACCATCAAGAAAGCTAATAATTCTATTCCCTGATGCATTATTGATTAATGTGTCGGCTATGGGCATGGGATATTCATCTTTAGGAGTTGCTCTATTTAAGTTGCGAAAATCAATGCATACTCTAAGCTTACCTAACTCCTTCTCTACCAACACAATATTGGAGACCCACTCTGCGTATCTGCAAGGTCTAATAAAATTGGCTTCTAGCAGCCGGTGAATTTTATCCTTGATTCGTGGGAGAAGGTCTAGACGAAATGTTCTAGCTTTCTGTTTGAAAGGTCTGAAACCGGACTTAATGGGCAGCCGATGCTCTACGATCTCATGGCTTAATCCCGGCATCTCAGTGTAATTCCATGCAAAGCAATCTGAATATTCTTCAATAGACCGATCATTTCATTTCTAGGATCGGTCTCCAGGGTCTTGTTCACAAAAGTCAGCCTTGGAGTTTTACCATCTTCTATGTCGATCTCCTCCAAAGGATCAGCCGACGTAAACCCTTGTCCTAATTTATTGAGATCTCTGAATTCCTCTATCATGTCTCTCATAGAGGAATTAGATGATCTTTTGTGTGATGGCAGACTCTTCGGTCTCGGGGACCGGATCATCTGTGGTACTGACTTTACGCGGTGGTAGATGTTCGGTCTTAAAGACCAAACTGTTTTGTGAAAGACCGAACTGTCCAGCCTTAGGGGCCGGACCATCCGTGACCAGAGACTCATGTATTTTGTTTGTATTCATTATTTAAACTTTATTTAGGATTTAGCCAATTCTCCATCTGCTCTAGCATTACAGGAATGAAACTCTTCTTATCTATACTTATTAACTGATAATCAGAAAAGTCTACTCCTGTGAGACACGTAGCAGTCTCATAGGTCCAAAGTACAGGAGCATCAGCCATAGCAATACAGGCCGATGCATCAGCGTGCACTTGTTCTACATCGTCGCCTACCCATTGTATTAGCATTTGATGCAGCGTAGAAGGTATACATTGATTAGCGTGAATCCAATCCCTGCCTAAAATTAGACTGTAATTTCCTTCTACATCAGCGATGAAGAATGCAGCAGCAAGGGTCTTAGTCCGATGGTTAATTCAACGGACGTGACTCCCTTGGCTTTAATCGAACTATCAGTCCCAACGCCGCTGAGGGTCATGTTGGTCTTGACCAGTTCGCCATCTTGTTTACCTAATTTTCTATACAATGAATAAGGCATTAGATTTACCCGCCCCCCGTCTACCAACATTTTAGCAATCGGTATCCCATCAATGTGGCCGCGCACGAAGAGCGACTTCAAATGATTTACCGATTCTTTTGGTTTAGTGAATGCGGCTTCTTTAGGACCAAAATCAAATTGGGCAAACGACAGGTTCATCGTCGCTGACAATAGTACAATCGGCGAAAAATGTAATAACATTTACATCCATACCTGGGCGCTCTGGAGAGGCTTCGTAGTCAACCAGGTCCTCTCCCAGTAAGTTGTCCTCCTCCATTGATGTCGGCACATCGTTGGAGGCGCCCTGGTTGGTGTGGACGGTCCGAACTCAAGGGTCAGACGGTCCGCGCCTGTGCAGATGGTTCGGCCTTTTTGGCCGGGCTGTCTGTCATATCTGCAGGGTGTTGCACAAGTGTTTTTTATTTTCTATTTTTGTGACCGTTTGCTTTTCTTCGACAGCCTTTGGTCTCTATTTCTTTTGTGGTGGCGGGTACTGTGGATGTGTGTCATTGAATATCTTTTCTGCCTCCTTTTCCTGGTTCTCTTTTGCCCTTAGACGCTGTAATTTTTGCTTTTGGGATCGTGTCAATCCCGACAGGCACCATCGAGGCATGGAGTATTTTGGATCGGCTGTTTTGATGGTAGCCATATCCTCTTTTTTGGTTGTGTTGGTCGATTCACCAAAAATCATCGGCCCTTCATTATTTTCCTGTATGATGATATCTGTAATACCTATTTTGATGATATCCTTTTTGTCGTTCTTTTGGTCGCTACAGGTATATGCCCCCCTGCCAGATTGGTCAGCCTTTAAGGCCGAGTAGTCCGGCAATCTTGTTGGGCCTGTACCTGTTGACCGGATTGGGCGGCGCTCAATCGATCTTGTACTGGAGGTGCCAACCTATTGAATATAGATGTTTGGGGTACCTCCAAGTGGGGTACTGTGGCATCCCAAATGGATATGGTGGCATACCCCACATTTGATTTGGGACATATGGTGGGGGTATGCACGTGTATGGATATGGCTTAGTGGATATGGGGATGGAGGTGTCCATGCAAGTATGTTAGGTCTTAATTGGACAGTATGACCTTCCATTTCTTCTGATTGGTGGTGGTCCAATTGGTCTTACCTGACGTTGCTCATGAATGGGAGCGAGGTCGCTTCGCTGGCTGGTCACTGGGGCCGGCCTTCTTTTTCACATATTTGGATAATAATTGATCGAAAGTCGGACTGGATTTGACCAGCCGACCAGCTGCTTTAAATGTATTTGTTTTCCATGTACCTATCTCTGGTCGCGGTTTGAACGTACGTGGTCGTTGCGGGGTCATGAGTGTAGCCGGACTGTCTACTAGAATTCTTCGAACCATCCAGAGAAGCTTCAGACCATCCGTGCCTGGATCGGACTGTTCGATGCACAACACAGGTTCCCGCGCCTGTCCCCATGTCTGTGCTTGCCCCCAGTGCCAGACATTGTGATGGTCACTTTCAGGGTTTCTCCTCCATCAGGAGTTTTTTCTGCCACCACTTTCCTGCAAGAAACTTTATTACTTGCATCGGCTTCCCGTGCGTTGCCGATGATGATTTCTTTGCCTTTTTTCCTTATCGGCCGCGGGGCCGAATTAGGACCTTTTTGCCCTTGAAGTCGATCATGTTCATTGGAAAGGGCTCCATGTCTACCTGCATTTCCTGAAATTTTAATCGTCCTTCGTTAATGGTAGATTGAATTTGTCGACGGAATACATTACAATCATTAGTGGCATGAGAAAATGAGTTATGCCACTTGCAGTATGCACGACGTTTCAGTTCATCGGCGGATGTAACAATATGATTTATTTTAATGTTGCCATTTTTAAGTAATTTATCGAATATCTTGTCACATTTTCCAACATTAAATGTAAATTTAACCTCCTCCTGCCGTTTCTTTTGAACCGGCTGTAAGGAGGAACAAGCCGAAGATTTGGCCTGCTTTGGCCAAACCATTTCAGCAGCGTACACTTCTGTTGATTCGTCGTCCGAGCTATTTTGGTCGCATTCTACTATATGGACATTATGACGAATATTTTTGGTAGTTTCTTTGCTTCGGCTTTCACAGGTCAAAGCTCTTTGGTGTAATTGTGCTAGTGTGAAAAATTGGATGCCTTCTAATCTTTCTTTTAAGTAATATCACAACCCGTTAAAGGCTAATCTGCTAGTTGCTTTTCTACTAAATGAATTTGGAAGCATCGGTTTCTTGTATTCCGGAATCTCCGGATGTAATCATTAACTGATTCATCATTCGCTTGTCGCAAGGCCACTAAGTCCACTAAATTTAACTCGTAGTCACCGTAGAAAAAATGATCATGGAATTTTGTTCTAAATCCCCCATGACAAAATAGAATTAGGAGGTAATGTAGCGTACCATGCGAACGCGGTTCCTGTTAAAGACAATGAAAATAAATGCACGCGAAATGCTTCTGTGTCGGCCAATTCTTCTAATTGTGCTAAAAACTGGCCTATGTGTTCAGCGTGCTTTTTCCTTGGACACCCGAAAATTTTGCAAATTCGGGTATCCTGGTTCCCTATGGGTATGGATGGTGATCAAATCGGCTATTATAAGGTTTCCGATATGATTGCACCCCAGGGACCATGCTTACTTCGAGCTTATCTCGGAACGCCCCAGCTATTTCTTCTCTCACTATATCAATGGCAGCCGGTGCCAGACCACCAGCTCTTTGGTCAAATAGGTGGGGTTGACTGAATATTAGCATGTTGTCTTCCCCCCATTGGTTTGAGTTATATGGTGCATTACTATTTGCCCTATATGGCTCATAGGATTGACCGTACCTTTCCGGCCTTCTAGGCGGGGCCAGAAAGCTTTCCTGGGCTTGGGATTATGTATTAATGGGCTGATGCATTGCATAGTGTGATGGGAAATGTTGCTGGGACAGTTGAGGATTCTGGTAACAATCCTCCTCAAAAAACTCTGCGCTAGACCATCCGGCGGTGCGCGCGGACTGTCCGGATATGTCCCTGGACCGTCCGTGATTATATGCTAACCATCCATCGCTGTATGCGGACGGTCCGACTGTGTAGTTTAGATTCTGCGCAGTACATTATGGCTCGGGCGCATGTCTAGGTAACTCATTAAAAATGGGTTTGGCCGTTACAGGTCCGGACGGTCCACGCTCACGTGCGGACGGTCCGAACATATGCAGATCGACTGATTTACTGTCGATTATGGTTGCTCTGGGTATATGTCCATCGGCATCCCATAAAGGGTTGTGACTGGTCGTGACAACCTATAGCTGATGTATTACACGTGTTTCCCCATACTTCAACCTCGTGCGAAGGAAAATTTGCAATAGTAGATTTATCAAATGCACGTACTAGTCTCCTATAATCATTTTGCATACCCCCTATGATATTTTGCATTTGTTCTCTGTTCATCTACATAATTCTTAAGAGATTGCAGCTCGTTTGTGCTACTTACATTGGGGTATCTGGTGTGGGTCAGAGCGAAGCCGGATCCATCGCCCGTTGCCAGACGACTTTATTGTTCCTATCCACCTTGAAGTTGGCCAGGAACTTCGCCTTTGCCTCTTGAATCAGCTGCTCCTTATGCTCCTTGAATTGGAGCTGTTCATCAGCCGGCAAGGTTTTCCAAGTCGGCTCTATAATGTTGCTGGGGAGACTTTAGAGCTATCCCTTGAACCGGCCATTGAGGGCCGATTTGATGAGTCTATATGTGTTGTCCCCAGTGGAGTCGCCAAAAAGTATGTTGACACCTTTTTGTGCGCCAAACACTAAACAAGAACTGGTGGCGGTGCTCTCTGCACAGGCGCGGACGGTTCGCGGCCAGGGGCCGGACGGTCCACGACTTGGCGCAGGGCTACGGTTCCCTGCCTAACGGACGGTCGCGCGTGCGCAGAGGGCAGAAGTCGCCGGCGGCGCCTGGATCTCGCTCCCGGGAGGGACCCCGTCGGGGAGGAGAGATCCTAGGAGTTGTCTAGGCTCGGCAGGCCGACCTAGACTCCTCTAATCGACGTAGAATCGAAGAGAGGCGAGGAATTTGGGGATTGAGAGGCTAAACTAGAACTAGACTA
The DNA here is from genome assembly GCA_029449295.1 of Zea luxurians. NCBI lineage: Eukaryota > Viridiplantae > Streptophyta > Magnoliopsida > Poales > Poaceae > Zea > Zea luxurians. The sequence continues at coordinate 99,164,372 of JAOPSE010000011.1, forward strand.
GAACTACTCCTAATTGTACAGGAAATAAATGCAAGATAAAAGTGTTATTGATTCGATTGATGATTACAAATCAGCCGTATACCTCTGTATTTATAGAGGAGGGGGGCTAGACCCTTTACAAACTAATCTCTCAAGCCAATTCCGCAAATTTAGCTAACAATCGTAGCACAATACTCAGAACCCTAATCAGCTCTACGCACGCGCGCACCGTCCAGCGCACAGGCGCGGACCGTCCGGACCGTGGACCGTCGGGTGGTCTCAATTTGGTGCCCAACACTATTTTCCATGGGATTTTCAATTTCCCAAGGGAAAATGAACTAATTTCCTTGGGAAAATGAAAAATTCTTGGAAAAATAGGGTTCCCAAACTAGCCCGATAAATGAACTAATTTCCCTTGGAAAAATAGAAATCTATTGGGAAAATTAGGTTCCCAAACTAGCCCTTAAGCTGTCGGTTTTCGCTAAATTTTTCACTTATATCTAACTTTTGTGCGTGGTCACCAAAATTCTTCCCTTCTCGTCTTCCCCCACAATAATTTCTTTAAATTCCTCCTATATCTCAATAGAACTATAACATTATTTTCTACAATAAACTTTTCATCTATTATAAATTTTTCTTCTACTAATAATTACTCTCGGACACAAAACTGAGAGCACCTAGAGGGGGGGGTCAATAGGTGATCCTATGAAATCAAACACTAAATAGTCACAAATTTAATTATAAAAGTGTTAGTGTGAGTTAATTAAGTTGCTATGAAGCGAGCTCTTGCAAACAAAACAATCACAGAGAAAGGCAGCACAAGAGACACGGTGTTTTATCCCGTGGTTCGGCCAAGTATAACAATTGCCTACTTCCACGTTGTGGCATCCCAATGGACGAGGGTTGCACTCACTCCTTTCAAGTGATCCAATGATCAACTTGAATACCACGGTCTTTTGTTTAGTGTTCTTCTCTCGTTTGCGAGGAATCTCCACAAGTTGAAGCCTCTCGCCCTTACAAATATAGATCACAAAGAAGCACAAGAGTAAGGGAGAGAAAGCAACGCACACAAGACTCGAATCCGCAGCACACACATGCACACAAGCCAAGACTTGAGCTCGAAAACAGCACAAGGAGTTCACAACTCAAACAGAGCTCAAATCACTAACACAACAAATCAAATGCGTGGAGGCGGAGTCTGGGAGTCTTAGGATGCTTAGTGAATGCTTGATGTGTTGCTCCATGTGCCTAGGTGTCCCTTTATAGCCCTAAGGCAGCTAGGAGCCGTTGATGATCAACTTGGAAGGCAAATCTTGCCTTCTGTCGACTAGCGCACTAGACAGGTCCTATAGCAGTCCGGTGCTCGATCTCCTTCCTTATCTGGCGCATCCGACTGTTGGGCCGGCGAT